>JARHVA010003366.1:1647500-1757500 GCA_037957365.1 Torreya grandis
CAAGATATGTTTGCACTAAGCCAATATAATATGTAATTAGTGTTATTGATAAACCCAAGTCCGAATCAAAGATATATTAAGCCAATTTTTAAATGATCAAAGAATGATATGATTATTTTGAGGATGTATCATCACTTGAAGAAACTAAGGAAGGAGATACATACCTCTTAATGAAAACTTTCATAGGTATTTTTATAGGTACATTGGCACAAATTAATTTTGTAGTTTTTTCTTCTTTATATCCTTATCGATTCCTTCACTTGTTACTTTACTTGGATAAGGTATTTTTTTATATATGTTATTGATATACTATTGAGTAACATGGGCTACCTTTTATTTTTTATATATTTTGGAATATCCAATATCATTTGAGTTTCCTTCATTGATATAATCAACAAATTTATTGTTAAACTGGGCCCTTGATCTTTCTAGAATATTTTTTTTATGCTCATTCAAATAAAAATACTATTTGATTGACAAAGCAAAAGTGTAATAGGTAAAATATTCACTTTATCAAACATATGATCAATCATGTCTAATTCATCATTTACAATCTACTAAATCACCAATTCTAATATGAATTCTTTCATTTGTTCCAAGGTCATCCTTGAATAGTAATTTTTTTTGACCTCAAATCCATCTTCATAATCTTCTAAAGAGTTTTCTAATTCTGGGAAATTTAGGTATCTAAGACTAAACAAGATGTTCTTCAAAAAAATCTTATTGGCAAAGGAGGATATTTTTATGACATTTCATTGTACATTCAGTAATGGTTTTTTTAATATTATAGTTATATCAATCTGATTTACACATATAATAAATCATACCAATATTATTTGATTGATTTTCAAATACAGTAACTCAAGAAAATAAATTTTGTGTGTTCACTCAAATCAAAATATTATTTTATTGACAAAGCAATAAGTGTACAAGAGGTAAAATATTGGATGTGTCTCAAGATAATTTTATAATACAATGACGCAGGCCAATATGGAATCAGATTCCCCCACATGTTTCTCATCAATATTTTTTTGAAACTCACTTAATTTCTTGTATTACTCAATAAGAATGATATTTTTGCTTGTGTATCTCATAAATTTCTATGGGAGACCTAAGAAACCTCAAACTCTAATGTATGTCAATATGTGAAATTAGATTAATAAACTTACATACTTCTTTACCAAGGCAACAAATTCATTTAAAATTAATGCATTTGTGTTTCCCTTCAAATTCATCATAACTAACATAGTGAAAACATCATTCACACTTATAAATTTTTTATTCCCTTGCTAATAACTGAGTCGTGGCAATTTATCATATATTATCTTCTGTGAGAAGTCTTGTCCTTCAATTTTCAATCCTAGCCACTATCTCAAATCAACAATACAAAATATCAATTATGAATTCATATATAATGATTTGGTTGAATCAATCCCTATCAAGTGATCATGGATATTTTAACTTATTACCTTTCCACATTTAATGAAATGTTTTCCCACACAAATAACATTGATTTAGAGACACATCCATTAGAGAAATACCAAGGGTTTGGTTTACCTAGAGATATATCCAATAGAGTTATGATATACGATAATTATTCATGGAACTATCCCCTAGATAAGGCCTTAACAATTTTTGATGGTCCCCTTTTTTTTAAAAAAAATCAAACTTTGGTTGATCATTTTCAAACATTTATCATTATTTTGGTTTCAATTGTTTAATGTAATACTATTGTTTAAGTCTATTATTTCATAATGCCTAGGGATATTGAATATTGTATTGATTGATTAGATATCAATATGTTAGAGAGTATTTCCACAATCCATAGAGATAATGAAGTATTTTTTTTGGATTAAACTATGTGAGAATTTTTTGCATATTTCCATAGTCCATAAAGATAATGATGCAAAAATTTGTCACATAGTTTAATATATAAAAATACTTCATTATTAGTATAATATTAGAAAATTTGATCTATCTCTTCTAGGTCATAGTACTTGACACAAGTTATGACCAAATGAACACATTGGACAGATGTGGGAAAACTAGTTGCATGTGCAAGCCTAATATAAAAAATGTGTTGTTTTAACATATTTAGAGAGTTTTTTAATTATTATTTAGCTTTCAGATCATTTTTTAATATATTGTATTTTAATTTTTAATAAAGATTTAAATGAGTTTTTTTATTTATGCAGTTCTTTCACACGTATAATAATAATCTGTATGTGTATTTAAATTTCACATTTTCAAAATAATTTAATTTAATTATCTGTGTTCATTTTTATCTGATTTTAATTAATTTTTCATATAATTTAATTTGATTATTTGTATTTATTTTTATGACTTTTAATTAATTTTTCTCAAAATTTTAAACAAATAAAAATTTGAGATTTAATTTGATTGAAGAATGGTAATTATATGAATACATGAATTTTTTAAAATTAAAATAGTGATTGTTGAGTGTAAGGATTTTGTAAAATAAAGCTTCACGTCTATATTACCAATGCATGAGAAAAATATCTCAACAAAACCATATTTAGGGATGTGTCCGATTATTAAAAGTCAATTTAAAAATAAAAATAAAAATACCTTACAGGTGACAGAAATCTAACATTGGTGAGTTCCTCGACATGTAAATGCCTCCTCAGTAATTAAAATCAAATAACTCAGATTAAAAATGTGTTAGCATAAATATTTTATAAATAACATTTCAAAGAGTATTTTATAATTTTATATAAAATTATATTTTTTTCATTTAATTTTTTCCTAATAACATGTTAAACTACAATCACTATCAGATCAGACAACTAATTTGATGGTCGACCCATCCTTAAACATTGCCCTTCAAATATCATAATAGCTCATTATAAGAGGAAATATAAAATATTTAATATATATTTTGACATTCAAATACCATACTAACTTATTACAAGAGGAAATATAAAATATTTTTTTTTGTAAACATATATAAATTTTAACAATCTGTCAAAACTTGAACACAGTATAATATAAAGCTTTAAATAGTATTTCAGAGTTTAAAACAACTTAAATACAAGTATACGGCTACAGAATTTGATTGTGGGTAGTCATTATTTATTTTTCCTAAAAATGATGATTTTTTTTCTAATTATTCAATTTTTATAATCATATTTATTTTTAAATAAATTTGGTTTATATAACATATATATATCTTTCTTTTTAATCTTACATATATGTTCGACCCCAAGTCCAGTTAAATATAGAATCCACACCGACACAACAGACACTAGGCGTGAGGCAATCACTTGTCACAATTCTTGTTTTGTCATCTAGTGGCACTAGTTGATAGGGGTTAACTAAATCCTTTTTGAATAAACCATCATTGGGAAGTGGGTACATGGGATAGTGACGGATCATTAAAGTTAGTGTAGTAGAAACAAAAAAAATGAGTACCTTCAGTGATAGCTCATCGATCGATGTGTTCCATTTCCCATAATTCTAAGATGCTCTGAAGCTCTATAAAAACATGTTGAGTCCAGTTAGTGAGAAAGGGAGGATTGGAGTAGAAAATACTTGATGGATTGGTTCTACATGTTATATTACCCATTAGAACTTAGAGTTAATTCAGAATGCCCTTAATACTCCCCTTTGTAATTCCCAAGCTCACTTGTGACCCTTTGGGCCTTTCATAGCTCAAGACAAGCTTGTGCTTAGTTCTTAGTCATATAGATGTATTGTTGTTGAACTTTGTTAATGATGAAATATTTGTGAAATGTTTAATGGATTGAATGGTTAAGTTTGTAGTATGTATGTTGAGTTCTTTCAAGCTTCTAATGTAAGTCATCTATGGCATGCCTGTAGTTCATGAGGACTACCAGACCAGAGATAGGAAAACCCTAAGTATGGTTAAGACCCTGTACCTCATAATGATGCCTGCATCTGAGCATGAACCTAGCCTAAACCCCTAAATCAGGTACCCAATGACCCCTCATGTTCTTGACTATTGTTAAGCTAAGGTTACCAAATGCATGCACTAATGAAGCTATATACCTACTTCATGTCCACCTGCGCTTAATAGAAAATAATTTTACACACCCTAAGATGAGTTGTGCCAATGAATACACCACCACCATTGCACTAACCAAAATCCATGAAATATAGAGTTATGCCATGGCACAACTAGCATAATACAAACCCATGTCCCTTCTCTATTGTGCTTTGAGTGAGAACATGAGGCTTGTGGCTTATGTGAAGTGATGTCAACATAGTCGAGTGCCAAATATTCAATTGCATAGGATTAGTTAAAACCTCTACCTTGTTGAATCTAACTGGAATCTAACCTAAATAGCTAGTTAAGTTCCTGGCTAGTCCCATGACTAAAAAATGTAATTTATACAATAATTTCATCTTATTTCTAAGAAGTGTTGAATTTTGTTGCTAGAATGGTGCATTAGGATAATTCCATGACTCTTCTTTGATAACATCAAGTGATGGTTAAAACAAGTGAAAGACAGCTTTACAATCAGGCATATAACTTGTAGAGTATGGAACCCAAAGAAGTGGGTCTAGAACCACTTGTATGATGCCCTATATGAGGTTTTATTTTGTGAACTACCAAAGCAAGTATATCGATGGTTGGTTGTGTATGTGACACAGAGAAGTTAGATCTATGAATAATGCCTCAAGGGGAGAAAAGAGTGCCTAGAAAGGATAGAGAACTTGGATTTCACTTGGACTAGAGCTATAGATAAATGGTGGCAAGGGGCACTGAACAACTACACAATTGAGTACATAGTATCGATATAATCCTACCTTGAAGAAGTAGAATGTCAATTCTTATGATAACCTAGAGGAAAATTTGTGAAATAACTCAGAACTGAGCTCAAGAAATTGATGGTGGATTAGGGCTTTTAAATAATGAGGATGGAAGGTTAAAGGCCTCTCACATATGAGCAGTATGACTGGAATGAAAAGGATGTATAGAGGAGGTGCAATGGAAGGAGATGATCAAATTAATAACTGAGAGCATAGGAGATAGGCTTATAATAAGAGAAGGTGTGGGCGGATGGAAGATCTGGAACTTGAAAGTGATAAAAGGACCCATAGTGAGCAAGAAGGTCATGGAGAAAGATCTCTTGAATGGCAACAATGCTCAGAGGAAGGAACCCTTGAGGCCATAGAAGATGCTCCACAATTGACAGGTGAATGCTCAAGGTCCCTATAGAAATTAACAATTGGAGATGTGTCAAACACACCTACACCATTTAAACTTATGGTGAAATATCATGCACTAAATCCCCCATAGAAAGATAAAATATTGATAATTGACCTCATTCTCAACTTAGAATTTGACTGGTTTATAGAGTTGGACCATAAATTTATGGTTGAACAAGTTATTCCTTATGAGGAGATAAAGGAGAATACCTATAGAACTTAAGGTGCTAGCTCAACTATATAAAACATGAGCACAAGCACCCCAGCCTAGCTAATTTTAGCTACATATCCTGGGCAACAAAATAGAAGAAGTGGCACTACACCATTAGTCAGTAGTATAATGCCATCATCTTATGTAACACCTATAGTAACCATGAGACCAATGCCTTCCCTAGTGGCTGGAGGCCTTGCAGGACTAACACCAGGATAAGTACTAGGGGGACAAGTTCCTTAAACACTAACTACTCCCCCTCCCTATATTTATTATGAGATGGCCATATGTTTTCCTAAGTATCAATTCATAGAGAATGTCATATAGCATGTGTTCAAGTGTGAATTATAATGGCACGTTTAAAAAATTAACCTAGTTTGAGCATAAAGGAAACCCAATTTATGTTAATATTGATTGATCTTACCCATACTTGGTATATTAAATTTTATCCTAATTAGGCAATGGTCAATTATGACACCCTAAAAAGAGCCTTCTTGAAGGAATTTGATATACTTGAGTTTGAGCAGCAGAGCATTACTACACTCAAGGAGAACAACCATGGATTATCAAAAAGTGTGCACTTATATGATGCTAGATTTAAAACTCTCTTTTCCAAGATCCCTTACAATATTCACCCTTCAAAACATGCACAATGGTTTTTTGCATGATTTCTAGTACATTTTAGAAGGGCATTGTCCATGAAAACATTCAAAGACCATCAAGAAGCACTTGAAGCCATGTTTAGAAATGAGGAGGTGGGGAGCACCGATATAGGAATTAACCCCTTCATGGAGGTACATATTGAACCTATGGACTCCAAACTACAAAATTTGACTACTATTTCATCATAATATGTTCAAAGTGGGTTGTGGTGCATTGATTATAAGGTGGAAGGCCATAACAAAAATAACTGCCCTCAAAAGAATTTGTGCACACTGCTTCTCATTTAGGAAGTTTGTCATGAGTTTCATGGTGTTTACAACTTACATTTGTTATAATACACTAGTCAAGTTAACATAACCCTTTATTGTATGTTGTGTGATTCCTACATGCACACCATAAATGACTCCTAGTTAATTTATGAGATGCACTAAAATATTGAGAGACACACACACAACAAGAAAATACAACAGTCAAAGGGAAGGTAAACTAAGGAAATGAGGGTTATGGCCTTTAAAATTCTAGCTATGGAAACCAAAGAGGTGATAGAAGGTGAGGTAGATGACACGGTGGAGGAAGATTCCCACTTTGATGATGTTATAAGTGTGAATCAATCGAGCACTATTAGTATGACTACCTAATGCATCCAATAGGAAGGTATTGTCATGGACTACATCGTGTCATAGAATTCTTGAATTATATTAAAAAATAACCTAAGGTATGCTCAAAATGGATAAGGTCATAAGGATGATTATGTGTGATTCTAAAGAGGTAAAATGGGATCAAAAGGCATAGCCAATATGCATGAAGTCGATCATATATTTAAACAACTACTCAGAATGGACTCACCACTCAACTGATAGTTACCAATACCAATGTTGCATCTAGAATATTGGATGACAAGTTGCACTAAGTGAATTATGTATCTAGAACCCAAATTCATGCATTATCAAGACCTTGCATGCCAAAAATACATATTACATCAAGCTATGAGTGTGATCTAGAACCTAGAAGGAGAACTCCAACTGGTGTAAGACTTAGAGGTGAAAGTTGCTACCTCTCAGAAAAAGGATGGTCAAGAGGTTGAAGTTCAATAGCTTATGATGATCTTGCACCTCCTATAAATAGAAGGAATACTTCTACTATTAAATAAATTACTTCTTGAATATGCAAGATGGTGATTAGTTAAAGCTGTCACATCATGCATGGAAAGGGCATGAGAGGTTAGGCATACATCAAACATGGAGTATGACCAAGAAATCCTGGTGAATACCACCATCGATGGATGGTCCATGTATGAGGTCCTAATCAACATAGGTGCTAAGGTCAATATCCTGATGAACAACACACGGAATAAAATGGGTAGACTAGCCTTGAGGCCTTCTCCCCATGTAATCTTCATGGCCAACAAGACCCCATCATGACTAATCAAAAATTTTAAGGTCACCACTGTATATATTATTGGTACTAAATTCCACACTAACTTCAAGGTAATTGAGTTGGCTAAACATGATAACTATCTAATTCTTCTAGGAAGGCTATGATGCTATGCCAACAATGTTGATATGCACTTCAAGAAGCAATATATGACCTTAAAAATTAGAAAAAAAATGGTAGTGATTCCCCTTTCATGTGACCAAGGACCTCTCTATGTGGAGAATGTTGATCTAGAGGATGAGATCAACCATATATATAACGTCATGTTGTAAGGAACTAAGAATCTCAACCCTTCTAATCAAGGATTTCTCTCTTGGGAGAATGGGAAATCAGCCTTGAACACCACCAATGCCACTTACGAATGATGGATTAAAGAGGCTTATGAGGAAAATAGTCATAAGTACTAATTGGTTCATGCAAAGGTGCCTAAGCCTATGAAGACTGATTGGGTCCATATTGATCATGCTCTAAAATAATGGGTCATGTATGATATGAAAAATGGAAATAATGTACTCTACTTGAGCAAATGTAAGATTACGGTGCTCCTAAAATTTGAATGAAGCAACGCAGTAGGAAGGTATGTCCATGACCTTGAATCATGTATCTACAAATAAATAGACAAAATGGGCACACTAGTGTATACCTTGAGAAGCACTGTCGCACATTAGTGGGAAGCACAAAAATGTAACTTACTAACCTAGACAGAGGTAAAAGTGGCCATTTACACTAGACTCAGGAGGAGTAACAAGAATTTAGATATATCAATGTACTCTTGTGACTCTGATCTCATGGTTTATGTGTACCTATGTGCAAGGACATGGACTAATTATAGCATGACTGCCTTAAAAAAATTATGGGTGCACATCTTTTATAGGACTCTACAAACATGGGCATGAGTATTGTATGTAGTCAACAAGACACACCGAGAGACAACCAATTAGGATGACCTTAAGGATAATTTTGTGCACATTTTCTTATTTTATTCATAGAACTTGGAGTTGATTAAGCCACTGTAAGGAATTCAAAGGGTGATGTTTGAAGACATCATCATCCTTAAGGAGTGCATAAAATAAATGTTCAAGGAAAAAGGGTTGGTGCTCCTGAGTTTCTTTGAGGAACAAACACTCAAAAATGACTCAAGTGAAGAACATGATGAAAGATGGAAGGGTCATTATTGGAAAAACATTGATTGATAAAATAAAGCTTATATGCCAAGTAGATGATAGGGATCCTAGCGAAGAAGAACCCACTCATCTACCTATAGGGATAGTGGAGGGAACATGAAAAGTCAAGGACTCACACTAGAATAAGAATGAACAATGACATGCCTCATTAAATACCATCAAAGTGGACATCAACATAGAAAGTGAACCAATTATGGCTACTATAGGTACCAATTGGTCTGATGCAGAGTTGGCATGCATCATAGACCTCCTAAAGGAATTCCAATACTAGTTCCCCATGAATTATCAATATATGAAGGGATCCCATCCATTACATGGGAACATGAGCATAAATATAATCGATGACACAAAATTGGTCAATAAATTCCTCTATAGAATGAATCCTAACCTTTGTTCGAGGTTTAAAAAATAAATCAATGCAATGTTAGCTACAAGGGTCATTTACCCTATGTAGGAGTCCAAGTGGGTGATCCTAATGGTGATAAGCATCAAGAAGGATGGGTAAATTCACATTTGTATCGATTATAGTGTGATTAACAACACATAGATCAATGACACCTTCTTGACTCCATTCTATGATGAGGTTCTAGAAGGCATCATAGGCTACAAGATCTACACCTTCACTGATGGGTTCTCTAGATACAACCAAGTCCAGATTGAGTAGGACAAGCCCAAAATAACCTTTGTAACTGAATGGGTCTATTTTGATTATAATATGATGTGCTTTAGACTCAAGATTATGATATCCATGTTCTCCAAAATGGTGATCACCACATTCAAATACTTCATCCATGAGTTCCTTTAGGATTACCTAGATGATAGTACAATGTATGGCCTTGTTAAAGACTATTATGACAACCTGTGCCTAATGTTTGAGAGGTTCATACATCTTTAGATATCCTTAAAATTGAAGAGGTTTATCTTTGAATGACCATTTTGAACACTACTCAGGCACATCATCTATAAGGATGGTTTACTAATTGATCTAATGAATATTATGATCATCATTTAGCCCTAGACTCCCTCTCACAAGAAGATGTCCATGCCTTTCTTAGCTACTATGGATATTATATAAAATTTATAAGGATCTATGAAAAGTTTGTGCTACTAATTGAAGATATTTTACACAAGGATGGCCCATTATATTGGGGAGAGTGCAAGAAGATGCCTTTGATACCATGTTACTCAGATTGGCTATCACACCTATCTTACAATTTCCTGACTGGATGACCCCATTCCATGTCCATATAGATGATTTTGGCTTTGTGATTGGCATAATATTAGCGTAGCTTAGTGAAGGAAAAATGGATAATCCCATATATTTTTCTAACAAAAAATTAATAAAGGCAGAGAGGAACTATACTAGAATCAAGTTTGAGGCACTCACCATGGTCTATACCCTATACAAATTTAGGCAATATTTGTTGGTGACCCCATTCATCATTTTCGTAGACTATGAGGTGCTTAAGTACCTTGTGAAGAAGCCCATTCTCCATGTGTAAATTTGTAAATAGATAATTCTATTTCAAGAATTCTAGTTCTCCATTGTTATCAAGCGTGGAAAATAGAACTTGGGGCCAAACAATTTATCCTATATAGACTTAAATGATGCAACAATGCCAATTAAGGATGATAGATTGGATGCATAGCTGTATATAATCTAGCATGACCCTCAGTACTTGGTGGAGATATCCAAATTTTGAACATTTGGATCTGTACCACAAATAATGATGATAAAATAAAAGAAACAATTCACAATTAAAACCACCCTTTTTCAACTCATCAGTGGGGAACTATACATACTAGGATGAGATGAATTTCGTCATCGATGCATGTTGGATCATGAAATAGAATCCATCCTAGGTGAGGCACATGAGGAGATATTAAGAGGTAATTGTGTATGATACATGATGACATGAAAAGTGTTATACTTAGGCTTGTGGTGGGCAAGCCTATTTTACTATACGAAGGATTACACCAAGGCATGCAATATATTCTAGCACATAGGGAAGCTCAACCAATAGGATCATATTCCTCTCATTACCATTATTTCCCAAGCATCATTTGAGAAATGAGTCATTGATTTTATTGGAGCCATTACCTTTGTATCATGGTTCACAAGCATGAGGTACATTCTAATAGCCACTGACTATTTCACTAAGTGGGTCGAGGCTGCATAAACTAAAAACTACACAACCACTACAACCAAAAGGTTCATATAGGAGAACATCATAAGCCACTATGGGTTCCCACTTAGCTTTACTAGTGATAGGGGCACACACTTAATTAATGAAACTATGGGGATCTTACTAATAGAATACATAGTGGTACACCATAAGACAATGCCTTACCATCCCCAAGCAAATAGCATGTTGAGGCATTAAAAAACATCCTGGGCATGTACCTCAAAAATATATGTGATGTGGGTTGCAAAGATTGGGATGATCGAGTGTCGATAGTGTTATGGGAATATCTCACAACTTAAAAGAAACTAAATAAGGCTACACCATTTCAAATGGTATTTTGCATTGAGGCAGTCCTTCTGATGGAATTCTTGGTGCCATCATTATGTATCATGTACACTAGTTAGATGAAAAAGATTAATTGAATGTAAGGTTTGAGGACCTAGAGTGCTTCAATGAGGCATGTACCCAAGCAAAGTGGAGCTAGCATATATAAAAAGTGTGCTAAAATCTCTTGCATGATAAGCATATCAAACACAAGGTACTAATAGAAGGGAGACTAGTTTTACTCTATGACTCCAATTATACTAGGAACCTAGGCAAGCTGTAGATAAGGTGGATGGGTGCATATGTCATCCAAAACATCCTATATATTTTTACATTCAAGTTGTGTATATTGTTAGGTGAAATGCTCCTTATGCATTTTAATGGCTACCAATTGAAGTTTTATCAGAAATAAGGTGGCACTTGAGCCATTAGACACTGACTTCTTGGTAACAATTCAGTTGTATTAAGAGACCAAAATAAAGTTTGGAACAAGCCAAATAAGTCCTTTGGTAAATGAATAAGTGGTGCTTTGAGGTCACTAGTAAAAAATGCCTTTACCATTTGCATGCATAAATCCAATTGGGTATGTCGAGCATGGATACTTTCCAAGTGCCTAAGGCTAGACACCTAAGTTATGGGCATAGGAAGTTTTTAAAATTAGGCACAAGGTACACTACATATTTGTGCATAAAATTCAATAAGAAAGGTATTTTTAGGCCTATAGAAGGGCTAGTTAAACACTTTTAATCATAATACGAGTCAGTTGTGTCAAGTGAGGTTGTTTTCTAGGCACCTACACTAGACACATATGTATTTGGGTGTATGAGACTCACTAGATTTAGAGTAAATGTGAACCAAGAGAGTCTCACAAGATATATGTGTGAAAAAGATAGAGTGAAGACACATAACATTATCATGTGCAAGAGATCAAATAAGAATGTCGTTTTGAAGTTCCAGTGCAAGTGATTTGTATGGGGTAGGAATGCCCAAGGAAAGAAAATAATAGCATATTAAAATCGACCAAGATAGACCAGTAGGCTTGAAATAGAGGTATAGTTGGAAAAGGAAATGGGGGAAAGGAGGCTTAATCATGTGCATGTGAGGTACTATACCTAGATTACCATATTAAAGGTGAAGGTCATGTAAAGGGAATAAAGTATAATAGAAGATCATCAGGATAAGATAGAATCTACCTAAAGAAAGGAAGGAGGTGATTTTTTGAACTACACATCACTTCATCAAAAAATCATTCTAAGAAATTAATGAGGTGGTGTTGGAGGTACAAATATCCACAGTCAATGCACATTTAACAAAATATTTTTGTATATTTTATGTTTCATATCAAATCCAAAGGAATTTATACACCATCACACCATTCATCAATCTTAATTAGGGTGATAGATGAGAATAATGTTATAAAGCAGTGAACAACTGACTACATCTCATTATGAACCTTGTGCTAAATTGAAATTTTAAATAGATAACTAGATAAAATCCCGAGAGATGAACCAAGGAGACCCTGTTATAGAAATAAAATAATCACCCTGAGATATCAAAATTGAATGATTATGTAGAGAAATGAATTGTGTTCCCTATGAGATTAGCAAAGGAAAGAAAGGTTCATAATTTAGGTGATAACTAGGAAGTTGAAAACCAAAGTGACACCAAGGCCACCATTTATGACACATGAAGCTTGAGAGCCAAATTTACAATTTTAGATCTTCTGACTGAGTGAAGTGCCAAATAATATTGAAGTCTTTGACAAGTTAAATATACCATAATTTAGCAGCAGTAGATTTAGAATGGGGAAAAAGTAGATGAGCTCGGGCCTCAAACAATTGCAAAAAATATGCCAAGAAATATCAACTAGTAGCAGAAGTTACTAGTTTGAAAATAATGACACCACTAGTAAGAGTGATCATCTTCCAAATCGATTAGGAGGATCTTGAGAATATGTTCTATTGAGTCATGTAGTTTCCCAAACATGTGTTGATGGGATAAAAATAGGTGTCATTCATGCAAAACATCCACCTGAAAGAGTACAACCACTTAATCTTTTACAATGTGAATGACCTAGCACAAAAATGGATGGTAGACACATGGGTAAAGACTACATAACGTGGATAAATTTTTGATGTCTCTATCTAGGATAAGCTGATGACCACCAATGTGATGCAACTCTATGAGTTGCCCAGTTTTGAAAAGTTAGAGGAACTTGTGTAGTTCCTACTCTTGCATGTCCATAAGTATAGATTCTACTTTGTAGGGAGGCATATGAGGCTATCTAAAAACCTCACCAGTTAAATCAATAGACTCTCAAGCTCTGGGATAGACATCCTCTAGATGATGGTAGATGACACTAAAATTGAAATGGTTGGGAAGCTCCTAGGTTACAAAAAAAGAGGTTTTACATTGCCGATGAAGGACATAGATGATATTTAGATGAGGGAAGTTATGCACTTGGTGAATTGAAAATTATTCCCTAACCGCTAATAGGTAGATGTAATAAAGTACTACCTCTACATTCCATACCACATGGCACAGGGTATGAAATTCAACATCACCAAGTTTATCATAAAGGATATAATTAAGAACGCACTCAAATGTCATATGGTGTGCAAGACATTATAATGTGATTCCTTGCTGATATTTATTGTGATAGAGGAGATTAATGTACTTGATGGTGATGAGGATGACCTGTGGGTATTTTCAACACACAATGACTCCTTGGCACTAAGATACAAGAACTACACTTCCCCCTCTACCTTCACCCTGAAGTATAAAGCCTGAGTAATGGAATGGTGCATGTGGTATATTGAAGCATTCAAGAAATATTGGTGCATCCTAGATAAACACCCCTAGAGACTATTTGGAATGAGAACTTTCATTGTTATGAAGGACTTCAGCATCATTCAATTGGTGCTCATAGATGGGAATCACTCTAGTTAGCTAAAATTAAGTTATTCATTTTCAGCTACGTAATTTAGAGAAGCACTACAAAGAATCCTCAATGTGTAATAGGTGGATATCCTGGTGAAGACTGTTGATGCATAAATATTAAGTTTGAGGCACCAATACATGCACCTAGGGGGAAAATTAATGAAATATGAGAGGACGATTGGAATGCTACTGACATATATCCCCTCAAAATAGAATTTATACTTGGGTACATCCATAGGCTCTTATATGAGATGAATTCGATGAATAAGGGAATACTCTAGGATAAAAATGATGACCTCCCCCTTCATGTTTGCAAAGAAGGAGAATTGGCACCAGTATCATCAAGTAAATCCCCTTAGAAGAAGAAGGAAGATACCCTAAAGGAAATATAATAGAACATCTAATTGAAGAATGCCTCTGAGGATGAAGCTACCCCCTCTATGTCAAAAAATAAATGTATGATCATTATGACAAGGATTGAATCACCCAAGCTAAGGGAAATGAAAAGTAATAAATCCAAAGGGGTAGTGGTGATGCCCACAATAACCTTGGTAGAGATGGAGGTGCAAGTGGCACAAGAGGAAGAAGAAGATGAAGAATGATGGATGAAAGTACATATCATCCAAGAAGAATAAGTAAGGGAAAAGCCCAACATAGAAGAAATTTATGATGATCTGCAAGGTGGGATTTCTACCATGCTTGAGGAAGAAGAACCTTCAAGCACCCCAACCATAGAACCTACAATGCAGCCTCAACAAATTGAGGAAGTGAAGAGGCACTGATGGGTTGGAATGGACCCAATAAAGAGCAGATATAAGTAGCACTAGAGTTATATTAAAAAAATGGAGGCCATGAAGGACAAAGCCGAGAATGGGGAGACAAGGGCCAAGGAGAAAAAGGCAATGTGATACTGAAGAAGGGGAAAGTAGAGATAAAGAAGGATGAAAAGGAAAATGATAGGAGATAAATGGAAGAAAAGAGGATTGTTTTAAGGGTGGAACCCATAAAGAAAAAAATAGTAGAGGCACCTAGTGCCCCCACCAGCACAGTAGAGGAAGTTGAACCACAAGCATGCCTAAGCAGTGAAGGGGCACTTGGAGACAAGGAAGGTGATACTAGCGACTTATAGAAGTAAACAAGAGCACAGTTGAAATATGATAGACTCGAGAGGGTGAATTTGGTGTTGAAGAGAGGAAATAAGTGGATTAAGGGGAAAATTTTGAGGAAGAACCCCCATTAGATAAATAAGACACATCATGTAACTTTTTTGAATAAGGCAGTAGTTGTAACAAATAAGAGTTGGAATAGATGTAACTAGCCATCCAAGAGGAGGAAGTTGACATGAGCCTGTGAGAGAAGGCACATAAGGGGTTCATGAACATAAACTATTAAATGATGGAGTACATAATGCAAGGATCTATAATGAAACTAATGTGCCATAAACTATCCTTTGTCTTCAATAGTTATATGGACAGTCCTCAATTTGAGGTAATGTTGAAGGTGATATTTAGCATGGACCAATCAGAGGAAGGGCAGGACTCACTTATTGTTAACTGTTATCTCATGAATCTATAAAGGTCAACTCATGCCCTCCTTTGAAAGAATCTAGAAGGAGCATGAAAGAACATCATCAATGATGATATATCCTCAATATAGATGAAGATCATGCTGAAAGAATAAAAAAAAATACAAATCCATAAGATTCAAGTTGTAGCAACTAGTCGAGCACATGAAGGTTACCAAGCCATCCCTCATAGATGGCATCGGCACTTCAAATATTTTGGACGTTGACAAGGTGTGTGCACTAGTGGTAAAAATGCTCCTAAGTTTGAATTCAAAATTAGAGCTAGAAAAATAAGATGACCCTTGCATTGACATCAAGCAAGAGATCATCATGAAAGTCAAATGGATGGAATACCTCTTCACCAAACTAGAAGAGCTTATATAAGTTGCTGATGAATTTTTTTAAAACTTCTCCACCCAAGTGTCAATCATTGATACACACCTTAAAAATTAAAAAGGAGAGAAGGATGAACTAATGGTATAGGCATTCACTATGATCAGGGTTGAGCACACTTAGATAATGGCACATGTCAACACCTTGAGTGCTCAAATCAAGACCTAGGAGTAAGAAATGGAAGAAATATTTCATGCATTACAAATAAAGGCTTATGAGCAAGGAAAAACACTTGACAAAGGCATAATAAAGGCAAAAGAAAGGTTATAGGCCTTTAGGAAAGAGTTAGAGCAAAGTGACATGTTTTCCCTCAACATCACCTTCATAGAAGTAGACAACATTGTATAAGAAATCAAGATCATAATTTAGGGTTTTGAGGACTTCAAGGTAGAACTAGAGGAAGGTGAACCTAATTTTTACACATAAAAGGCACTGGAAGGTTAGTTCAAGGATAGACTAATAATTTTGTATGGGATAATATTGGGCCCCATATCTGTCTAAATATAGAATCCATAATGACATAACAGACACTAGGCATGAGGCAATAATTTGTCATGATTATTATTTTATCATATAGCAGTGATGTTTGGTAGGTAGATAACTAACTCATTTTTGACACAGCCATCATTGGGAAGTGGGCACTTGGGATAGTGATGGCTCATTCAAGGCAGCATAGTGGAGATGATAGAATGAGTACCTCTAGTTCCATCTTAGTGATCGATGTGCTCTATTTCCCATGATTATAAGATGCTCTAAATCTCTATAAAAGTAAGTTGTGTCCAATTAGTGAAAAGGGGAGGATTGGAATAATGAAGCATTGCTAGATTAGTTCTAGGTGTTATATTAGCCATTAGAACTTAGAGTTAGTTTGGGATGCCCTTATTGCTCCCCTTTATAATACCCAAGCTCGCCTATGAGCCTCTTGGTTTTTGATAACTCAAGATGATCTTTTGCTCATTTATTAGTAATATAGATGTATTTTTGTTGAACTTTGTTAATGATAAAATCTTTGTGTAATGTTTAACGGATTGAATGCTTAAGTTTATAGTATGTGTGTTGATCTGTTGTGAGCTTCTAACCTAACTCATCTATGGTGTGTCTATAAATCATGAGGAATCCCATTCTAGATATAGGAAAAATATAATAATGGGTAAGACCCTATACCTCACATGAGACCTACATCTAAGTGCAAACCTAGCCTAAGGCCCTCAATTAGGTACCTAGTGACCTCTTAATCACCTAAATATTGTTAAGCCAAGGTTACCAAAGGCTTGCGCTCATGAAGGTATAGACCTACTTCATGTCTACCTATTCTTGATAGACAATTATTTTCCCACACTCAAGGATGGATTACACCAATTAATTTACCATTGCCATTGAACTAACCAAAGTCCCTGAAGGACAGAGTTACACCATGGCACAACTAGCCTACCATAGACCTTGTTTCTTTATCCAATGCACTTTTGGTGAGTAAATAAGGCTTGTGCCTTATGTGAAGTGATGAAACATAGTCAAGTGTCAAATTTTGAGTGCCATAGGATTACTCAAGACTTGCACCGCACTGGAACCAACCTAAATCTGACCTAGACAACTAGATAAGTGCCAAACTAGGCCCATGACCAAAACACCTACTTTTATACAATAATATTAGAATTTAAATCAAGATCACATGATAATAAATGTCTAATAAAAATTGAAGAACCTTGTTAAAATAAAACCTGTTTCAACAAAAATATTATCCTCTATTAAGAGTTTTCAAATCACTATGCAATGACCATTAGAATTACAATTTGCACCTATGTTTATATCTTTGTCTTGATGATGTTTTATTTATTTTGTGATGGGAACCATTCAAGAACTATATACTCTTTATATTTTAAATTTTATTCAAATTCCAATATGGTAAAATATGCAACAGACTTGGCTCCTTCCTCTATTACGAGTAGTTCCTCTAATTTTTCCCAAGAAGTAATAGAAATACCTCCAAGTTTGAAATTGCTCCCCTCTTAGTTGTTTAAGGCTCAAGTTATGTGTTGGAGAGACTACCACTCAATTTTTTTCAATAAATTTATTTGACATTTACAAATTATTTAATTTTATGTGGGCAATCGTTTTTGTATATATTTTTTTATTTGCGGAATGTGTAGAATCCACACAATTTGTAAATGCTAACTAAATTTAGTTATTTTTATAATTATTTCGTAAATACTATCTAAAAATAAGGTGAAATCATCCTGCTTAACCATATTTTCACATCCCTCACATCTTATTCTAACAGTAAATCTTTCATTTATTGTAAAGGCTCTCAAATTTTTAAGAGATTTGAGATATTGAGTTTTTTAAATAGTAAACCAAAGGAATATGTCATTCAAAAAAAAGTTTTGTATGTGGTCATTGTTAGGTAGAGTTGTATAAAATTTACGCACTCTAACTAAGGTCAATTGGGGACACATTTTTGTGGTGAATGGAATAGGACGATACTATCCTCCTGATAGATTGAGAAATTGACAATGGTCGATTTATATACAATCAGGCATAGATTTAACATCATTACTCATATTTATAGTATACAATGGAAATTAGTCTCAACTACTAAAATCAGTAGATGAAAAATATCATTCTATTTTTGTAACCATGCCTTGACCAAGAGGGTAAAGGATGGCAAGGACATTAATTTAGTGAACCACCACCAATGCCATTAATATTAAGTGGGTGTTCTTTATGAAAACATTGTTGTTCACACTATTTTATTATATCTATCCTTGTCAAACTATAAGTGTCACTAATAGATAATATTATTTTGAAAATTTTGTAGGTATTATTTATGGAAAGAATTTGAAAACATTGATTTTCATAGTTTTTAATTATTTCTATCCTTGTCAAGATAGAAATACTAGTAATAGGTTAAACTATTCTGAAATATTTTTAAGTAGTAAAGTATCATTTAAAAAGGGTTGAGGATGAATTTATAATTGATCATTATTTTAGTGACCACAAAATTTTATGGTTCATTATTATAAAAAAACACCAACATCCCTCTATCTGATATGTTGGCTAGTATAAAATATTTTCACCTCTTTAAGTTTAATTTAGGATTTTATTTGCTCTCGAGATTGGATCCCTTAGAATGCTATAAAAATTAAATATATATTATTGAATAGAGACTTGATTTCTACTCATCTAATTCAAGAGTCAATACTAGATGTCATACATCATAAGATTGGTGTGTAACTCGTATTGGCTAAGTGGAAGGATTGGAGGTGAAACTACAATATTGCATTCTAAAATTATTCTCTTGGAATAATCTATTAGATTTTGAGGCTTTTTACTTTGGTTTTGGGTAATATTAATCAGTGATGGAGTCTAAACTCCTTTCTTGAAATATGGCTTGTTGGAGTTAACATGATTTAAATTTCTAAGCTCAAGGCTAAACAAGTTTACTTTCTTTGATGTCTAGTTTATCAAGGTCTTCCTCTTGGGGAGAGGCTCAATCACATTGGATTTCCTAACCCAAAGTAACTAGCCAACTATCAACTCAAAGCCTCTAGGCAACCTTTTTAGACATGCCTAAGAGCCCAAAAAAATAATAATGGATTTATATCTTATTTAGTTCTTATCACATATAAGATTTGATTGGCGAATAGAATTTTTTGGGGACAATACTAAATGGCTTCCATACATTGCATTTTTATACAAAAATTTCATAGCTACTATTCTATTTCAACTATGGAAGAACATAAATTAGGCCATTGTTTTACAATGAAAATCTTTCTATCTATTTCTCTATCAATGGTAAAGTTCTTGTCATTTCTTTAGTATTTCTTTATATCTAATTCTAAAATCTTAAGGAGCTTCTCAAACATTAAGCAAGTGCTCTTTATACCATGAATCATGTTTGTGCTGACCAATCCTTGAGTGACATTGCTTTGCTAGCACCCACATGTCAGTTGAGTTGAACCTACAACTATTTCTTGTCACCTCCTCATCAACTAGGGGTTGGGGATGGGGGCAAGGGAAGCACAGTAGCGCATGGTGATTGTCATCACATGGAAAAATCTCTTTAGCCCCATCTCAATGGACTAGTTTTTTTGGTGCAGAGTGGTGATCAAGTGAAGTATTATGTGTTGCAACCTCTTTGTTGGGTTTTCCTTTAGAGAGCATTGAGGATGTGACCTTGATCTTCCTTTGATTTATCCCTCTTTTGAGGTTGCTCAACCCCCAATGATGATCTTAACACACATCCTTTGGGTGCTACTACCTATGTTTAGGTATCTCACTTGCGTTGTGATTTGATACTTTAGTTTTGCTTTTGTGTTTTTGTACTCAACTAACATTTTTATTTTGTAGTTTTGAACTATATATTTTTACTACATATCAACTGGCCACATTTTTGTTATAATCATATATGTAATTTTTTATGTTGGAATTAATAGATATATTGATGAGTTTCAATAAATTTTAGTGTTGAAAGATGATATGTGATTCGATATATTAATTCCCGATAAATCGATAATTTTTTAAAATATTATTTTAATATTCATATTATTATTTTATTAAATTTTTAATATCGATTATAATATAAAACATATAATAATTGTTTTCTATACACCTAATAAAATCTGGTAGGATATAGGAAATAAAAAAATAATGTGGTGGATAGACTAATGGCAGCTGTAACCAGTAATAAATTGTTGGACTCATACAAATCATAATATATTAAAAATCTATCATTAATTATTAAAACAAAATATAATTATATAATTATTAATGAGTGTTGGTTGTATCTATATAATTATTAATGCGTGCTCATTTTGGCATTCTTTTTTTCAGATCCAGATAACATGACTCGACCAAAGTTCTAAAATGAATGGCATTACTTAAGTTCATACAGTGGCTCCAACAAGCCGAAGGGATCCGCAACATATATTTAAATGAATATATCATGCTTTCACTGTATGTGTGGCCGACATTCGATGTAGTCTGTTTTCACAGTATTACAAGATTCACTAGCACGCGTCTTCATAAGCTCTGCTTCCGTCGTTGCAAGTTGTGATTGAAGATGTGATATTTGTTTCTCCAGTTCATACATTATGCCTATACAATCTTAGACAAGGTCATTCATACACCATGGCAGTAAGGTTAGGAGTCAAAGAAGGGTTTTGATTGAAGGTAGATTACTATCTTGGATTGAGTATCATATATTAAGTTTTTGAAAATGTCTTTTCATATAAATACAGAGGCTAAGAATTTACTATATAATAATAAAGAATAAGTTCATTAGTATTTCAATACCAATACTTGTAAGATTTTTTTGTGATAGACCAAGAGATAGTTTATGGTTAGGAAGAGACTTAATTACAAGCAAGTTTCTAGAATATCCTGAAGTAGACTGGGTTGAGTAAGTGGAACAGATAATTTCACACTAGTAGAGAATAGTAAAGATAAAGATATGGCTTGTGTATTTAGGTAGGGCATACTTATTGAGTTCAAGATATGGCTTGGTTATTCAATCTGGGAGGGCATACTCAAGTAGCTAAAGTAGGTAGAGAATACTCATTTAGGTAAACTAGGAATATAGTCCTCAATGGTATGGATATATTACATATGTAACATGATTCAAATTTTTTTTTATCATTCTATCTTCAGATACTAAAATTTTGAAAACTAAGTATTGACTAGAATGGATTTTTAAAAACTAACTTTTAAAAGGTAACTCTTACATCTCTATAATCAATTTCAACAGATGTAGAGTGACTCTAATTTCTTATATTTAGTAAAATAAATTTAAAGTATAATAATATAAAATTAAATTTAAACTTATTATATTTATTTCACTAAATATATCCTTGCTAAAGAAAACAATGAATCATGAAAACACAAATTAAAAAAATATAGGTCAAACACAACAAAACAAAATAAAACACAAGTAAAAAAGTATACACCCTTTGAACTTCCAAGGAAATATGCCCTTTGGGGTTGAGACTTACCCTTAGGGTATCTGCATTGGTTTATTGTAAAGGGTGTATACCCTTTATAGATTTTTTTATATTTTTCATTGTGTCACCTTTTTTGTTCCCCTAATTTGTGCATCCACCCTAACTACATTCCAAATTTGTATCACATCATTTTTTTACTATGAAACATTGTTTATGTTTATATTTTCATCATTTCCATCTGTGTGCAGGTCTATTCAGTAAAAATCTAAGGAATGCCATTTCTGCTTTGACAAACACCATTGTTATTTTGATAAATGACTTTTCCATCTTAGTCTTTTTCAATCCTTTTATGTAACTCTTTTTTGTGTTTGTGTTTTTATTGATGTTTCCATTTTTAAGTATCATTTATGTTCTAATCATTATCATTTACATCCTAATATTCATCATTTCCACCAAAGGTAGATATTCTTTGTTTTCTATGGTTTTTGTTTATTTTTAATGTTTTTTAATCATCATAATTTATTCTCTATCTAATGTCTTTTTCTTTTTGTTTCAACATTTTCATTTTTGGTTTTACTAATTTTTAGGGTTCACATGATGAAGGTCTAAAATTGGTTTTATATCCCCATCCATCAGAAACTTTAAAATACATAATAATTAATCTAAGTTTAATTAATTAACTATTAACATGACATGTTTGTGACCGCATCTTGTCTCTTCTCATCTGAAATCACTTGTACAAACACAATAAAATGCGCAGACACGACAAACCTTCCGAAACCACAGAAAACGTGATGGAAGCGATTGAAACGCTGGTTCGCGTTGCAGATTTGGTTTCCTGCATTTTAACACGCAACCACTGGTATCCGTCACACAACTGCAAACAAACTGAAACACCAAAACAGCTTAGAAAATGCGCCCCTCTTATTTGCACTTGTACCCAAACACCATCTAAAAGTGAGTTCACCACATAAACATATTTTCACATCCTCTTCTTTTACCATTACATCTTCTTCTACCATCGAATCTTTCATTTATTGTAAGGGTTATATAAGAGATTTGAGATATGGAGTTTTTGAAACAGTAAGCCAAAGGAATAAGTCATCGGAAAACAGATTTTGTACCTGGTGGGTGTTGAGATGTAAAATTTTACCCGATCCGCCCATTCCAAATAAGATCGATCGGGAACACATTTTTGTTGGTGAACGGAATAGGAAAGAGACTATCCTGCCAGTAGGTTGAGAAACTGACAACATTCAAGCGTATATTTAACATATTTACGTGTGCAGAGTGAGTTGGGCAGGCATCTGCAACATTGAACGGAAGTTAGTATCAGGGGATGAAAAAGATCATTCGATTTACGCAACCAGGCCTTTACCAAGAGGACAAAGGAATGCAAGATTGGTGCGCTCCAGCTCTTTGGATTGTATGAACAATAATTTATTTCAGGAAAGACACGATCCATCAAAATCCTGTTGTGAAAGAGAAAGCACCAGGCTAGCGGTCGACAGTAAAATTTAAAAAACAAAAAATAAAGCGATAATGTTTACACCTGTCGAGGATTTTTTGCATTGAAAACATGGATTTTGATTTTTTTATTTTGATTGAAAGCTTGCATTAATGTATAGGTTAAGAATATACTATTTTCTTTTTTTAATAAAAGTTGATGAAATGAAAGTACACTAAGTATCGTAATAGTATTAACTCTGGAAAAAATCAAAGTTATTATTTTAGGCTCACAATAATATTAGTATAAAATTATATAAGTGATGATAGAAAAAATCATAAAAATTAAAAAATAATATATTAATTTAATGTTGTAAGTAATTTTTGTGAAAGGAGGAGGAAGTAATGGGCTATCTGACATATCTTCCCAACCATTTATATGGGGGTATAGATTATTGGATGGATCTTTAGTCATCTTGTTCAGTGTTTTTTTAAACATCTTTTTTTTTCTACTAATGTCGAGGTGAGATAGCATGAAATAATTTAGATATTTTTTTTGCCTATCCCAACCAAAATGAACAAAACTAAAACATCCATTACTAGTCTACAATAAAGACCACCCTCCATGGCCCCCTAATGATGACAATCAATAATAGGAAGGATGAAGCATTAAGGAGAAGATAGATCAACTTCATAACCTATGCCAACCTCTACCTCTATCCCTTCAATCTTGATTCCTACTAGGAGGGTCTTTGTGAGGGGAATTTAGAAGCACCCTAATAATAGTTCAAGGGGTGTTGCCCTAGTGGCCATTGGAAGTGAGGATGTGATTGACCTCCAACACCATTTTCTCTTCTTGCACTTAGATCTATAGCATGACCTTTGACAAAGTAGTATTTTTGTTAGTAGTAGAGAGATCTCTGTTAATATGTTCTTTATTAAATATAACAAAATTTATAGCCTTTCAAGAAGAAAGAAAATCTCAATATCAAAACTATACCAAATTTTCTTGAATCTTGTAGGGAGCATAAAAGAATCCCTAAAAGAACCATGTACCAAGAAAAGGGCTTTGGTGTAAATGGATGAAAAAAGGAATGTATCCACCTCCATGATTTTTGGGCTTTAACAAAACTAAAAAATGTGTTTAAGAGCCTTAGTTTGTCCTCATAATCAAAACATGTTTTTAAGAGACTCAATTCATAGATAAGTAAGGCTTTTGGGAGATGGGATCCTCATAGGAAGCAACATGTCACCCACTTGGGATCATTCATAAAAAATCTTTTTGGGCTTTACATCACAAATCAAAAAGTTTGAAATCTTTTTTCCAGAGAAAAGTAGAGCTAATAAGATTCCATTAATTGTTGAGCACTTCCTGGGGCACAATGTTGTAAGTTAGACATTGATAACCAAAGTGGGGTTTGTAATAAAGTAAAGGAGTGGATACACTCTAGTTCCAATCTTTCCACCATTTTAAGAGAGCCTCTAATTCTATTTTTTTTTTCAAACCATAGTCTAGTATGATGATTTGAGTCTCAATAATGGATTCAAAACCTTGGTTATTGAGTTTGAATTTAGTCTTTAAAACTTTCCAATTGGATCAAGGTGTATATAATTTTTCAAATACAATCCTGATGACATGAATGCCTTTATATAAAATTTGAAGGACTTTGATTTTAGGAAATTTAGAAAAGGGTTTTTAATTATCAATAATAATTGGGTACCACTATAGTGAATGCAAATTAATTAAAAGACCTGATTCAAATCCATTCAATTTCTAAACCATCCTAGGATTAATGGTTTACTAGGCCTTCCATATGATTTTATCCATAAAGGTAATGATAAGTTTTCTAGGAACAAGTGCAACAAGTAATTATGAAAACCCAAATTTCTTTTAGGATCCTCCTCCATAAGGAATAGAAAAGGAGATGCAATGCCTAAGAATAAATTTCCAATCTTGTTTCCTTTCAATGATTTTGGGAATGTGTTTGACACAAAGGGCAGTTCCTTGCAAAGAAATAAAAATAAGCACTAGCCCACCAATCTCTCTAGGTCTACAATAGAAGTCCCATGCCACTCTGTGGAAGCCTTTTCTACTTTCAAAAGATTCCCAAAGAAAGTATAGTAACAACTGTTCAAGATTCTTTTAGGAAAATTTGAAATGAGTCAAACAATAAGAGTAATAAAGTTCATGGTAACCATAAATTTAGGTCAAATTTAAAACTTGATTAAGAGTGAGTGAGGTTTATAAATCCAATACAAAATTATTTTATCCACTTTAATGAAAACATAGTCCAATATATTGACTTGAGAATATTGAAAAACAAAAGGAATGCCCAAAACATTTAATATTTCCTCATGATAAATCTATTTTCACTAATTAGCCTCAAGCTAACTAATTTTAAATCCATAATATTGTGAATAAAATTGAGTCTTGGCCCACTGAAAGTTGGAGCCAAAACCCATGAAAATACCCTTAGGGTATTTGATGGTGTTGTGAACCACAATTTAATCTACTAGATTAGTAAGAAATGAGACATCAACAAAATGGGCCTTACGAAATTAGTCTTAAGATGAATGGAGTAGAGAAATTCCTTTAACTAATACTAAGCTAGTAGAATCCCCCCTAAAATAGTTAAACCCTTTCATGATTAAAACATAAAAAAGGAGTTGAGGGGAAACCTTGCATGATGGATCATATAAAACAAAAATTCTCAAGACCATTAATTTTGAGAGAATAACAATCATCTTAAAATAGAGTCTATATAAAGCGAAAATCCTATGACAAAAACACAAGGTTTGCAACATAACAAGAATGAAGGGTTATTAAATCCTATCATATGCCTTTGCAAAGTTAGTTTTAATAAATAAATATTTCTACTTGGATGTGTGAATTCATTCCACCCCTTCCTACACTGTAATGATGTTATACATTAAATATTACTTTAAATAGATCTATTTTTCTCTAGCCTAACCACTAAGAGAAGTGCTGGCATTCAAAATTTAAATTATTAACCAATCTACTCATTTGCCTATCATGAATGTCAAAATAAAATATTACTAGTCTAATCATAGAGACCTACTAACTAAAATATTAACACTTAGGCATGCAAAAGGAGAATTTATGTGTCAAAAATTTCAGATTTTAAATTTATAAAATGAACCTAACAAAATATAGAAAATTAAATATCAATCCAAAGTAACTATCAGCTCAAGTTTTGAAATTTTAATAATAAAAGGATATAAATCAATATATATTTGAACATTATCCCTCAAAATAATTCCCGATTAGAGTCAACTATTAATATGAGCACGTATCTGATCATTTCACTTTTAGATTCCAAATTTTTAATTATCCATATCTGATAGAGTGGAGCATATAGTAAAAGACAACCTCTTACAAGGTCAAAATGAATATAATTGAATATTTCAATGTACATATTTTCTATATCTTGCATATTTATCTTTGTTTCTCATTCATCATAATTCATCTTAATTTCAACTAAAATCAATTGAATAGAATAGGATTTTTTTTTGTAAATTTAAGAAAATAAATAATTTTTCAAAAGAAAACTAAGGATACTATAAAAATAAAGGAAACTGGTTAAAATAAGAAATGTTTTTAGAGATACTCAAAAATAAAAGAAACTAAATTTACACAAAGTACATTAAAACTAGTATAAATATACATATTAGAGAAAAAAGAAAGTACAAAATTAAAAACCATAATACTATTGGTGATTGAATTGATTATAATAAAAGATATAGTGATATGTGTGGTGAGTTGCATGGTGAAAGAGTGTCAAGAAAGGGTGATAGTGGAAATTGGGCACCTCTAAATTTTTCTCATATAGGCACATTTTTTCTTCAAATGGTTTAGGTTTTGTTTCAAGTGCATCATAGATTTTTCTTTCCTTTATTGTCGATTCGATCAAAGATGAATCCACAAAGGGGGTTCACTCCAAAATTTTCCTTTCAAGAAAATGGTGGTATGGGCACCAATTTCATTTATAGAGGTGTAAATTAATTCCCTAATGAATTCCATACGGAAGAAGAAGGAGCAAGATCCATGTAAGGGATGAAAAAAACTATACATGCATGTAGTCAAGATGAATCCAATAGCTATGTTTGACCTATCTAAGACTAGGAGTAATATTAAAGGGTTGTACAGGAGAATCCTTATTAAAATTTTATGGGGGATCAATTATCCATAGAAGAGTTGCATGCATGGAGAAGAAGGATGAGGAGAACAAATATGGGGTATAAATTAATAATTAGGAATATGTGTAGAAGATTATTTCATGGGTGTCTTCACCGTTGAATGAGACAAGGACAAAGTGTTTTAAGGAGGTCTGTATTTATTCCATAATGTAGTACTTTCCATGTAATACTATCATATCACATATAGGTCAACATAGGATCTTCTAAATATAACATCGGTTTGGATCAAGATGTATGTGTTTTCCACAATAATTTTGGTCCATGGATGTATTTTAAACTATTACCAATATTCTACTTTCTCCATTATATATTTCTAAGCCGCATCATCTAGCTATACTAGAGTTTGTGTGTAACTTGACCTCTCATGGCCCATGCCAATTAATATTACCTTAAAAATCATCATAACTATAATCAATACAAGATCAAGAGTATGAAATCATCCTGTTCCATTTTATAAGATGTTATGAATATGAACACCTAATTTGGGAATGCTTTCTACTTTAGAAAATTAGTAGTCTTAAAAACATTCATGAAACACATGAAAAAGACTCTGAGTGTTTCATCAAACACAAGAGAAAGAATGTAGTGAAGATTTAAAATAAAATGGTCAAGAAATATATCCTCAAGGAGGATATTAATACGTCTGAGACAAATGTGCCCCCACAAGAAGATATGGAAGGAGTCCCATGAACACAACCATATGGAGATAAGGCTAATCAAGAAAAGGAATATATTACTACAGATTATGGATTTAAAGAAGGCTTGGATAATCTCCTCAAAAAGCTATAATTATGGATGTAAGATATACATAGTAAATGAGGGGGACAAGGTCAACATAAAAAAGACAAATCTATAGCAAAATTCCAAATAGAAAAAGATAATTAGATGAACATGGATGAATATAAGGAAATAAAGTTAGGAACAAATGAGGAAAATGTAGGAGTATCAAAAACCCAAAACATGATAAAAAAATTAAATGTAGGAATAACTAAGAGAGGGATACTGAGTAAAAAATAGTAGAAAATACCATCGAGGATATTGGTTCATGAAATCAATATAAAATTGATATACTCTTGGTGATCACCAAGAAAAATAACCTTTCTTGATGCAGTTGGTCTCTTAGAACTTCAGGGGCCTTAACACCCCATATGAAAGAAATATTTTAAAAAATTAATAACAGAACACAAATCTAAGCTAATTATAGTTTAATAAACTAATCTAAGGTCTCTATAATGTCATTATAGAATCCTTTCTAGGAATATTGGAAGCGGAGTAATGGTTAGGAATGCAATAGGTTCGACAGGAGGATTGAATATCCTTTGGTACACTAATGAAGTTACTTTAGATATTTTAAAAAATCATAACTAATTTCTAATATGTAATATTGAGGTGAGAAAACAAAATCTCTTTCTTTTTGGTCAACCTTTATGGCTCTCAAAATGGCAAGGAGAGAGAGATGGCATGATAACAAATAGAAAAATAAATGGTAGTAAGGAAGGACACACCTTATGAGTGGAATTCAATGCTAGGAAGGATAACTCAGAGAAGTAGGGAGGAATGGGGAGTGTGAATATTAACATATCCTTTCTCAATTTAATTGTCAATTTGGATCTTTGTGATATCAAAACCAAGAAAAGTTGGTTTACATTAAGTAACAAAAGGTTGGGAAGAGATCTTATAATGGATCATCTTGATATCTTTATGATCTCAAGTACACGGGTTGAGAACAAATTCATCTCGGAGGCTGAGGTTCTTAATACATCAAGATCATATCACTAGCACATATACATACACATATTTAAAGATAACCAACCTTGAAATGTTCCCTTGAGGTCTAAGAAGATGTGGCTGGAACATCTAGAGCTAGATGACTTTATAACTCCACATTAGCAAGGTCTAAATATTTTTTATTGTACAAATAGTTACATTTTTTAGTAAAAATTGAAATCTCTCAAAAGGGATTTAAGGAAATGTAATGATGTTACCTTTAAAAATATATTCTAGGAAAAGATAGATCTAGAAATAAGAAGTGAGGAGATCCAAGGAAATTAGATGGAGGGGGAAATCTCCTCAAGCTTCAATGGGAAGAATAAAAAGAGGCCATACAAATAGAGAAAATTTATAAGAATGAATACATTTATTAGAGATAAAATTATAGGATTAAATGTCTAAAATAAGTAGACAAGAATTCTAGTTTCTTCCACCTCTCATACATGATTAGAAGGAAACAAAATTACATTACCAAAATAGAAACCTTCAAATCCATGATCAAGGGAACATTTCAAGTTGTGGTTAATGGATCCCCAAAAGGTTTTTTCTCAGCATCCATATGATTGAGGTAGGTGGATCCAATCTCTCCCTACCTATTTATCCTAATGGTTGTTTACCTTATTAGACACATCATGGTTCTCAATATTAATGTTAAAATAAAGGCATTAAAATAACTGATGAAGAAGAGGCTTTTATTCATCAACAATTTATGGACAACACGATGGTCTTTGTTAACCCATCCTAGCAAGAGGTCAAATAAATCATAGATATGTTATAAAATCATGAAAAAGTATCAATCCATGTGGCCAATAAAATAAAATCCAAGATCCTCTACACTAATATGTTCCCTAATCTTCAATCCTTCCGCAAAAGGTACATGGGATTTGGAATATTCCCCTGGCTAGTTGTTTATTTGGGATTTCGTCTATCATGTGGGGCTGGAAGAAAGAAACTTTGGGAGGAAGCGATAAATAAGTTGAGAATGAAAATTGGTATATGGAAGGGTAAATATCTAACTTATGCTAACATATTCATCCTCATCAAATTGATTCTTCGAGTGTCAACTAATTATTAGTTCTCTATGTTGAAGGCTTTGGTAGCTATTATCTATGAAAAATAAAAGACTCTCAAGAATTTCATTTGGAAAGGTACATGGGATAAAATAAAATTTCCCCTATTAACATGGAATAAATTTTGTAAACCCATTTCCCTAGGAGGATTAGGCATAAGGTACTTAGATAAGGTCAATAGGGTTATTTTTACTAAATTTGTTTGGAGAATAGATGCTAATCCAGGAAAAAGCTGGAGTGAGGTGCTTCAATGTGTGTATTTGGATGATAGGACCCCACATAAAAATTTTATGTTGGGGGATTTACACAGAGACACCACTATTTGGGATAATATGAGGTAAATTAGGGGATTGTCATTTAAAAGCATTTTTATTAATATTGGAAATGGGGAAGGAATGGAGTCTTGGGAGGATAGATAGATCTTTGAAAACCCACTCAGAATGGATCCTAATGTAGTTGGAGTAAGAGAAGAGAGGATCATGATACCACCTCAAAGGATTCTAGAAAATGATTTTTGAGGGTACTACGTCAAAGCATAATCTAGGAGAATTAGGGGCAGGTGTTATTATCAAAGATAACAAGGGACAAATTTTTGACTTTAAAGTAGTATATACTGGGAACAACAGTAATCATATAGTTGAGGTTGAAGGTTTGGTTTTGGGGTTGAAACTATAAACTGAAGCTAAGATAAGGAGACTTATAATGGAAGGTGACTCAAAATAAATTATTTATGCCTTGGAGAAATAAATTATTTATAATTTGATGATATATAACATAATAGGAGAAGTGAAGATGATGAAGGTTTACTTTAAAGTTGTCCAATGAAATCACATTCCCCATGAAGAGAATAGGGTAGCCGATTGGCTCACTAACCTAGGCATATATTTGAGTGAAACTAATAAACAACAAAATATGGAAACTATCTCCTATCATGATTATATGAAGTAGTTGAAAAGTATTATAAATTCATAATATTATGTAAAATAAATTTAAATAACAATATTTACCATGCAAAGAAGGAGCGTGGGAAAAAGAAAGGTTGTTCAAGAAAATATTAAGGAGTTTTCAGTTCGAAAAAAGGAGGGAGAATCTAAGAAAAAATGTAATGTTTTTATTCTAAAAATATTAAATAAAATAGTGGGATTTGAATGCATCATGCATGAAAGTCCATATTGAAAAGCTACGTAAAGGATAAAATTTCATGTAAAATCATTAAACTTGTTAAAAGAATGCTTATTCTTTTTAGAATGTTTGTTCAGGCTAGATTATCAAGGAAGAATTTAAAAATTTAGATTTTTAATAAAGATAGCTTCTTGTTTTATTTATAAGTTGCCTTATTAGTATTTTTGATATCAATAAAAAATTTACTTATATACATAGGTCATTAAGAACAACACAAAAAATATTGCATAAATTTTAGAAATCAGTTTATAAGGATCAAATGTTATAGATAAATCTGGTCTCAACATTATTTCTATAAAATTATGGTTATAAATTTATAGGGTAAGGAGCTACCATGAAAAAGAACAAATAGAGTGTTCATTATTGAATGGAAAATTACATAGTCATAAACCACATGTGAATACAATATCCAACATCCATAAATACTTAAAATAAATAAATATTGTAATATAATTTGACTATAATTATAATATAGACTAGATATAAATGTGTGTATCATTGTAAACTCATCCACTAGAAAGTGTGTCCCTTGGTCTTCCTACGATATCTAACGTCCCTGAATACTTAAACTAAATAAATATTGTAATATAGTTTGACTATAATGATAATATAGACTATATATAAATTTGTGTATCATAGTAAACTCATCCACTAGAAAGTGTGTCCTTTGGTCTTCCTACGCACCATGATCTAACTTAAAAGAATGTTCTCACATAAATTTGCAAGTAGATGAAAAATTAAAGAGAAAATTTATTTATTATAATAGGTAGAATATTTTTTAAATAAGTAAAAAATAATAATTTTTATCAATAGTACAAGGGATAAGAATTCCCCCCTTTATTATCAAGAGAAGCTCCATTTACTGAAAATTTTGAAAAGGTAGAAAATTGAATATTTACAATTTTGTAAATTCAAGATTGTTTTATGGGGGTGTTTTAATAACATAGAAATAATATATATTTGAATGAATATTGAACATGACAAATATAAATTTAAAATAGATAAAATAAAATAAAAATAAATAACAAGCATATGTGATTAAATAGACTCAAATTTTAATCACTTCTATATACTAGAAGTAGTGAACATCAAGACCAATTTAACATTGAACATTTTTTTATGAAGGAGATACAAATAATTAATGAAAGATAAACATAATAAATATAATCATTCACCAACCACAATGTCTTATCAATTCTTCTTATAATAATCTTTGAAAAATAATATAAAGTTTCCTTCTTTTTTTCTATACTGCAAATATTTTCTTTCTTATAAAAAAATACTTGTTTACAATGAGAAAACATGAATATTTAGATTTGAGGGTGAGTAAATACCTCATAAATTCATATAACTAATTTTTTTTGGAAAAGGTTTCTATTATCTTATCTACTCTTTGAAATTATTTCCAAAAGTAAAAATAAAGATATTTCAAATTATAATAATTTTATGAAAAATTATAACAAAGAAATAGAAAAAATAAGAGAGATAATTAAAGGAGAGAGAGAGAGAGATAAGAATCATAATGTTTTATTTAATGAGTTATCGATTGTCTCAAAGTGACCATCTTCTCTTGCTCCCTAGTTTGTATTGATTTCAACTTGAATGCTCTGAAATTTTCAAACCATTACATAAATTTATTAATGGTTTTGAATCATTGTATTTGATAGCCTAGTTAGCTAATAAATAATCATCTCATTTATTAATTCATTATTTTTGAATAAGTTGGGAAGATTTATATTGTATCTGTTAAGGGCACTATGGATATCACTCAACTAGTTCATGGCCTCTAGATTGAAATTATCTGCACTGAATAATTATTCGTTAATCATATTTTAGAATTGTTATTTAAATTTAGTGCTTTAAAATGGTTTAATGTCTCCATTTTTTATTAGTTCATAATGAATAGTCCATATATTTGTACATATTTAAATTATGAGTTCATCACAAAGTTTATATATTATTTAAAATCTTTTTGGGCTTCTTCAAGAACACTTATTTTCCATTCTATGCTCTTAAAAAATATGAATGACACATTTTCATCCAAATTATTAAATATTTGTGCCGATATGAGAGTTTTCTCATCAAAATGGGTCATATCTTGTAAACATATGACTACATTCTTCAACATTTCACTTTATTTCAAAAAAAATTTTATTTCTTTTGAGATCTTAATTTTATCTTCATGTCAAAGTCCATATCCTATTATTATTTCAACAAATAATTTGAGGCCATCAATGACAATTATCTCAACCTGATTTTTAATCACTCTTTCAGGATTATTATATTTATGAATGTTTGAAACAACATTATCATCAATATCATCAATGGGAACAAATTCTAGAAGTGAATCCATTGGAACACTGTCTTCACTCATAAATGTATTTATGTGTGTTGAAAGTTTATGTACCTATTCCTCAATTTGTTAATGGGTATACTTCCCAAATTATTTTATTTTGAGTAATTTATCTATAGTGATTTAAAAATTATGAATATCCACTTCATGGGTAGATTCCCCAATATGTATTCTATTCAAGATATAATATAATGGGGTCATATCTTCTTCATCTTTATTAGTTACAGGATTAAAAATTTCAAAAAACAATGCACCTAAAGGTTCAAATATCAATCCTATTTTTTTGTTTTTTACATTTTTAGTTAGTGGTATTTGCAAGAGATTGGCTACTACATAGAAATAGAAATCAATAGCCTTTAAACCAATTTTCTTCCACTTGCTTGTTATATGATGAACCCAAGGGAAGGAACTACTCAAAGAAATGAAAATTTTAGTATTGTCTGCATTCAATGACCCAAATAAAGAAATATATTATTGAGAGGAATGTTCTGGGATCCCCATTAATATCAAATTATTGTGTGAGTGGTGAAGGAGGAGGGGGATAAGGAAGTGGAGGAGGATGTCCAACATGAGTATGAGATGTAACGAAGACATGATAAAATGAAAGACGTTATGGAAGTGTAGTAGAAGGAAAAAAAGGCACTTAAACAAGATCAATATGAGATACAAGTTGTGCTTGTGTTGAGTCAATAGAGGAAATAAAAGGTAATTGCATCAAAATAGTAAAAAAAACATGATATGTTTGCATTAAGCCAATATAATATGTAATCAGTGTTACTGATAAATCCAAGTCCGAATCAAGGAGATATTAAGCAATTTTTTAAATGAGAAAATAATGATATGATTATTTTGAGTATGGATCATCACTTGAAGAAACTAAGGAAGGAGATACACACCTCTTAATGAAAAGTTTCATAGGTATTTTTATAGGTACATTGGCACAAATTAATTTGGTAGTTTTTTGTTCCTTATATCCTTAACAATTCCTTCACTTGTTAGTTTACTTGGCCAAGGTATTTTTGTATATATGTTATTGATAGACTATTGAGTAACATGGGCTAACTTTTATTGTTTATAGATTTTGGAATATCCAATATCCTTTGAGCTTCCTTCATCCATATACTCAAAAAAATTATTGTTAAACTTGGCCCTTGATCTTTCTAAAATAATTTTTTTATGTTCATTCAAATAAAAATATTATTTAATTAACAAAGAAAAAGTGTAATAGGTAAAATATACACTTTATCAAAGATATGACCAATCACGTCTAATTCATCATCTACAATCTAGTAAGTCACCCATTCTAATATGAATGCTTTAATTCATTCCAAGTCATCCTTGGATAGTAAATTTTTTTGACTCTAAATTCTTCTTCATAATCTTTTGAAGAGTTTTCAAATTCTAGGAAATTTAGGTATCCAAGACTAAACAGGATGTTGTTCTTCAAAAAACACTTATTGTCAAAGGGCGATATTTTTATGACATTTCATTGGAAATTCAATCATGGATGTTTTAATATTGGAGTTATATCAAGCTTATTTACACATATAATAAACTAGACCAATATTATTTTATTGATTTTCAAATACAGTAACTCAAGAAAATATTTTTTGTGTGTTCACTCTAATTAAAATATTATTTTATTGACAAAGCAATAAGTTTAAAAGAGGAAAAATATGCACTTTATCAAATAGATCATTAAGCATTTATGATCTATATTCTACAATCCACTAAATCAACCATTATAATATGAATGCTTTGATTTTTTCCAAGGTCATCCTTGAATAGTTAATTTTTATAACCTAATATTCATCTTCATAATCTTCTGAAGAGTCTTTGAATTTTAGGACATTTAGGTATCCAGGACCAAGCAAGATGTTATTCTTCACAAAACTTTTAATATCAAAGTGGAATATTTTTGTGTGACGTTTCATTGGAAATTCAATCATGGATTTCTCAATATTGGAGGTATCTCATGATAATTTTGTAATACAATGACTCAAGCCAATATGAAATTAGATTCCCCCACATGTTTCTCATCACTATTTTTTTAAAACTCACTTAATTTCTTGTAGAACTCAATGAGAATGATTTTTTATTTATGTATGTCATAAATTTCTATGGGAGACCTAAGAACCCTCCAACACTAATGTATGTGAATATGTGAAATTAGGTAAAGTAACTTACATATTTCTTTATGAAGGAAAAAAATTCATTTAAATTTCATGAATCTGTGTTGCCTTTTAAATTAATCATAAATAACATAGTGAAAACATCATTCACACTTCAAATTTTTTTATTTCCTTGCTAATAACTGAGTTGTGGCAATTTATCATATATTATCTTCTGTGGGAAGTCTTGTCCTTTCACTTTCAATCCTAGCCACTATCTCAAATGAACAATACAATATATCAATTCTAAATTCATATTTAATTATTCGGTTGAATCAATCCCTATTAAGTAATCATGTATATTTTAACTTATTACCTCTCCACGTTTAATGAAAATTTTTCCCACACAAACAACATTGATGTAGAGACACATCCATTGCAGAATTACCAAGGGTTTGAATTAACTAGAGATCTATTCAATAGAGTTATGATATACAATAATTATTCATGAAATTATCACCTAGATAGGGCCTTAAGAAGTTTTGATGGTCCTCTTATTTTTTTCTTAATGTAACTTTGGTTGATCATTTACAAACATTTATCATTATTTTGGTGTCAATAGTTTAATGTAATATTATTATTTATATTTGTTATTTCATAATGCCTAGGGATCTCGAATATTGTATTGATTGATTAGATATCAATATGTTATAGATTATTTCAACAATCCATGGAGATAATGAAGTATATTTTTGCATATTTCCATAGTCCACGAAGATAATGATGCAAAAATTTATCACATAGTTTAATCTATAAAAATACTTCATTATTAGTATATTATTAGAAAAATTGATCTATCTCTTCTAGGTCATAGTACTTGACACAAGTTATGACCAAATGAACACATTGGATAGATGTGGGAAAACGAGTTGCATGTGCAAGCCTAATATAAAAAATGTGTTTTCTTAACATATTTATTTTTCCATCTACCATCCTCTACTAAAATTATTCAATATATATGTGTCTTTTATAATTTTATAATATTTTATAAACATTTTTATTAGTAACATAAAAAACCCTAAAAACACAAACAAAAAAAGTTTCCTCTCAAGTAGAGTTTTTCTTCTTTGTCTTATTTTATTATTCTTCAAATGTGGGGTTTTGTAAAGTGAAATAATGTAAATTAATAGTCATACCTCACTCGAAACCTATGACCACCAACCCCATCTCACTTTTTGTGCATGAAAGGTTAAGCAACACTAATATTATATTTCTGGTGGAGTTGATTGTAGAAAATGAGGTTGTATGTTAGTTCATATGGTGTGATAATGCACTATCCAGAGAGGAGACATTCCATTTCACAATAAGATTGAGTAATGGCAAAGTGTTGGGGAAGGACAATGTTATATAAAACATGCAAGTGGTGATTTACTTCAAGGTGAGTTGGGTGGTGATGGTCAGGGGAAATGATGGTATTTAAGTGATAGACTTGCATAAGCTAGGAGAATTACATGCACAAAGTTTAGTGACATGGTATATCTATGAGTGCAATTTTTAGCTTCCAATAGACTATTTCAGTTACCATGTGTGTGTGTGTGTGTGTGTGTGTGTGTGTGTGTGTGTGTGTGTGTGTGTGTGTGTGTGTGTGTGTGTGTGTGTGTGTGTGTGTGTGTGTGTGTGTGAAATTATTATATATAATAAATGATATTAATATTATATTAATAGGAAGAAAAATGGAGATGGCTTCAAATTATCTAGTAATTTATTAATTGTGTGTAAATTCAGTGAAATCACAGTAAGGAAAGGCATGCAATCGTTCATATAACATTCAACAACTCTATATTTGGTGGCATCCTAGATAGCCATCTCATTGAATCCAATGATAAAGAAGGCAAGTGTTATGGCCATCAGTTGATATTAGCCTAGCTAAAAGAGAATTGCACCTTTCCAAAAGGTGGAATTATAGGTGGACATTAAAACCTTACGAAATTACATATTCTAAATTATATGGTGAAAAAACATGAAGCAAATAATGGGATTGAATCACTGTGAGTCTTGGCCAGTGCATTTACTATGGGTTTTGAGTGTTGAGTTCAATTAGATTTGGTTGTCGATCAAAATTATAAGTCAACAATTTGAAACCAAAACATAAATCTTGTTGATATGAGCTACATTTTCCATGCATTTTATTTAAACAACAATAGCTTTCACTTTCTTGTATAGTTTGTGCATATGTATTCAATACAAAAATAGTATAGTATAATGAAGAAGTGAAAGAAGGCTTAAAATTATCTCAAATGAAAATGTAGTATTGTTTTAAAGTAAGCGTGGCAGAGAGACTCTGAAGAGAAAAGTGAAAGGTAATAATGTGAATGTGAATGAGAGGTTGTCAGTGAAGAAGCACTTAAATAAGGCAATTAATTCATATGTTGTCGGAGAGACCATTAATAAGGTAGAGGCATTGAACAAATGACTTCATCATTATAAACTTCACAAGTCTAAAGTAAATAAATAAAATATTTATTTACATTTATAATATAAAAATCCAATCAATTTTTAAAAATATTCAAGTGAAATTACATACTAAATATACTTATTTTATGTTTATGACCAACCAATTTCTCAGTGTAACCTTTCTTGATTATTGACTATAATTTTCCATTTCAATTTTAATTTTCGGTAGTCTTTCTTTCCAAACTGATATAAAATTCCAATGAACAGAAAAATTCAAATAAAATTACAAGCTATATGATATATTTATAGTTGATGTTTATGACAGACAAATTTCTTCTTCAATAACTTCATTTTTGATTTTTGGTAGCCGAGAATGTTTTTCTCCAAACTACAAATTTTTGTTTTTAACCATCAATCATAGAAATAAACGGCAAGGTCAGACTTTCATAATAATAAAAATGAAGATCACGATAGCATATCTCTCTCTTTTTAAAGACCTACCAATCATAGGTGGGACGAATCTCCACGAATAAATAAAATAATGACAAAGTGTATTTAGAGAGTTTTTTAATTATTATTTAGCTTTCAAATCATTTTTTAATATATTGTAATTTTAATTTTCAATAAAGAGTTAAACGAGTTGTTTTTATCTATGCAGTTCTTTGACATGTATAATAATAATAATAATCTGTATGTGTATTTAAATTTCACATTTTCAAAATAATTTAATTTAATTATCTGTGTTCATTTTTTTATAATTTAAATTAATTTTTTATATAATTTAATCTGATTATTTATATTTATTTTTGTGACTTTTAATTAATTTTTCTTAAAATTTTAAATAATTAAAAATTTGAGATTTAATTTTATTGAAGAATGGTAATTATATGAATACATGAATTTGTTAAAATTAAAACAGTGATTGTATGAGTGCAAGGATTATGTAAAACAAAGCTTCACGTCTATATTACCAATGCCCGAGAAAAATATCTCAAAAATACTATATTTAGGGATATGTCCTATTATTAAAAGTCTATTTAAAAATAAAAATAAAAATACCGTACACACAACAGAAATCTCACGTTGGTGAGTTCCTCGACATGTAAATGCCTCCTCCATAATTAAAATCAAATAACTCAAATTAAAAATGTGTTAGCATAAATATTTTATAATTAACATTTCAAAAAATATTTTATAATTTTATATAACATTATATTTTTTTCATTTAAATTTTTCCTTAATAACATGTTAAACTGCAATCACTGTCAGATCAAACAAAAAATTTGATGGTCGACCCATCCTTCAACACTGCACGTTAAATATCATAATAACTTATGACAAGAGGAAATATAAAATATATCTTTTGGTAAACATATATAAAATTTAACAATCTGTCAAAAATTGCACACAGTATAGTATAAAGCCTTAAATAGTATTTCAGATTTTTAAGAAACTTAAATACAAGTATATGGCTACGCAAGTTGATATTAATTTTTTGATTATTCTATATATATATATATATATATATATATATATATATATAACTTTTTAATCTTACATATATGTTGGGTCCTAAATCCGTTTAAATATAGAATGTGCACCGACACAGCAGACACTAGGCATGAGGTAATCACTTGTCACAATTGTTGTTTTGTCATCTAGTGGCCCCAGTTGACAGAGGGTTAACTAATTCCTTTATGAATCAACCATCATTGGGAAGTGGGTACACGGGACAGTCACAGCTTAATAAAGGAAATATAGTAGAGATGACAGAATGAGTACCTCCAACACTAGCTCAACGATCGATGTGTTCCATTCCCCATTATTCTAAGATGCTCTGAAGCTCTATATAAACATGTTGAGTCCGGTTAGTGAGAAAGGGAGGATTAGAGAAGCAAAGCTTTGGTGGATTGGTTCTAGATGTTATATTAGCCATTAGAACTTAGAGTTAGTTAAGGAAGCCCTTAATACTCCCCTTTGTAATGCCCAAACTCGCTTGTCAGCCTCTGGGCCTTTGATAGCTCAAGACAAGCTTTTTATTGAACTCTGTTAATGATTAAATGCTTAAGTCTGTAGTATGTATGTTGAGTTCTTGCAAGCTTCTAACCTAACTCATCTATGGCATGCCTTTAGTTCATGAGGACTCCCACACCAGATATAAGAAAACTCTAAGTATGGGTAAGACCCTATGCCTCATAATGATGCCTACATCTAAGAATAAATGTAGCCTAAACCCCTCAATGAGGTACCCAATGACCCCTCAAGTGCCTGAATGTTGTTAATCCAAGGTTACCAAAGGCTTGCACTCCTGAATCTATAGACCTACTCCATGTCCACCTCCACCTAATAGACAGTCATTTTCCCACACCCTAGGATGGCTTGGGCAAATGAATGGACCACCACTATTACACTAACCAAAGTCCTTGAATGACAAAGTTACACCATGGCACAACTAGCCTAATACAAACCCCTATCCCTTCTCTATTGCACTTCGAGTGAGAACATGAGGCTTGTGCCTTATGTGAAGTGATGTTAGCAAAGTTGAGTGTCAAATTTTGAGTGCCATAGGATTAGTCAAGGCCTGCACCTTGTTGAACTCAGCCTAAATTTGACCTGAATAGCTAGATAAGTACCCGATTAGGCCCATGACTGAAAACCTAATTTTCTACAATAATTTGGTTTTGTTTCTAGGAAGTGTTAAATTTTGTTGTTACAATGGTGCATTAGTATAATGATCTGACTCTTCTTCAAGGACAATGAGGCATCAAACTTGTAGAGTATAGAACCTAAGGAAATGGTTCTAGAACCACTTGTATGATGTCCTGTACGAGGTTTTCTTTTATGAAATACCAAAGCAAGTATATCAATGGTTGGATACATATGTGACACATAGAAGTCAGAGCTATGAACAATGCCTCAAGTGGATGAAAGAGTGCCTAGAAAGGCATGAGAACTTAGATTTCAATTGGACTAGAGCTGTTGACAAATGGTGACAAGGGGCACTAAACAAATACACGCTTGATTTCATAGTATTGATATACTCCTACCCTAAAGAAGTAGAATGTTAGTTCTTGTGCAAACCCAGAGGCACATTTGTGAAAGAACTCAACATCGAGCTCAAGAAATTGATGATGGATTACTAATTTAAAATAATGAGGATGGAAGGTTAAAGTCCTCTCACATATGAGTAGTACAACTAAAAAGAAGAGGATGTGTAAGGGAGGTGGAATGTAAGGAGACGAGTAAATTAATACCTAATAAATTAGGAGATAGGCTTATAATAAGAGTAAGTGTGGGCTGATGGAAGATCTAGAACTTTGAAGTGCTAAAAGGACCTATAGTGAGTGAGAATGTCATGGAGAAAGATCTCTTGAATGGCAACAGTGCTCAAAGGAAGGAACCCTTGAGGCCATAGAAGAAGCTCCACAGTTGACAGGTGAAGCCTTGAGGTCCCTATATAAATTAACCATTGGAGATGTGTCACATACACCTACCCCCTTTAAACTTGTGGTGTGAGATCACGGGTTGAATCCCCCATAAGAAGATAAAATATTAATAATTGACCTCATTGTCAACTTAGAATTTGACTGGTTTGTAGAGTTGGACCATAAATTTATGATTGAACAATTTATTCTTTACGAGGAGATGAGGGAGGATCCATCTATACCTTAAGGTGCTAGATTGATTAAATAGAACATGAGCGTAAACACCCTAGCCTAGCTAATGTCAGCTACACAGCCTGAGTAACAACCTACAAGAAGTGGCCCTTCACCATTAGTCAATAGTACAATGCCATTATCTTCTGTAGCACCAATAGTAACCATCAGACCGGTGCCTTCCCTAGTGGCTGGAGGCCTTAGAGGATCAACACTAGGACAAGTACCAGGGGGAAAAGTGCCTTAGACACTTACTACTCCCCCTTCCTAGATTTATTATGAGATGGCCATACATTTGCCTAAGTATTAATACATAGAGAATGCCATATATCATGTGCTCAAGTGTGAATTATAATGGCACGTTTAAAGAATAACCTAGTTTGAGCACAAAGGCAACCCAATTTGCGATAATACTGCTTGATATTTCCCATACTCGGTATAGTAAATTTTATCCTAACTAGGAAATGGTTAATTATGACACCCTGAAGAGAACCTTCTTGAAGAAATTCAATATACCTAATTTTGAGTAGCAGAGCATTGTTGCACTCAAGGAGATCAAACATGGATTATCAGAGAGTGTGCACTTATACGATGATATATTTAAATCTCTCTTTTCAAAGGTCCCTTACAATATTCACCCTTCCCAACATGCACAATGGTTTGTTGGAGGATTGTTAATACCTTTTAGAAGGGTGTTGTCCATGAAAACATTCATAGACCCTAAAGAAGCACTTGAAGCCATATTCAAAATTTAGGTGGTGGTCAGCATTGATATAGGAATTAACCCCTTCATGGAGGTATAGACTGCATCTATGGCCTCCCAACTACAAAATTTGATAGCTACTTTATCACAATATACTCAAAGTGGGTTGTTGGGTATTGATTACAAGGTGGAAGGCCATAACAAAAACAACTACCCTCAAAAGAATGTGTGCACACTACTTCTCAATTATGAAGTTTTTCATGAGTTATATGATGTTTAAAACTTCCCTTTGTTATAATGCACCAGTCGAGTTAACACAACCCTCTCTTTTAAGTAGTGTGATGCCTACTCTCACTCCACAAATGACTACTCGGTAATTGATGAGATGCAAGAAAATATTGAGAGATGCACACAACAAGAAACTATAGCAGTCAAAGGGAAGGAAAACTAAGGAAATGAGGGTTATGGCCATTAAAATGATAGCTATGGTAACAAAATAGGTACTATAAGGTGAGGTATAGGACACAATGGAGGAATATTAAAACTTTGATGATGTTACAAGTGCGAATCAATCAAGCACTATCAATATGACTGTCTGATGTATCCAATAAGTAGGTGTTGTTATGGACTAAATCCAGTCAAGGAATACCTGAATTATATTAAAAAAATTACCCAAGGTAGGCTTAACACAGATAGGGTCAAAAGGATGATCAGGTGTGAGTCTAAAGAGGTAAAATGGTTTCCAAAGGCATAGACAACATGCACAATGTTGATCAAACATTTAAGCAACTACTCAGAGTGGACTCACCACTCAACTACCAATTACACCAATACCAAAGTTGCATTTGGAATATGGGATGACAAGTTTCACTAAGTGCACTACATATCTAGAACCCAAATCCATGCATTATCTAGACCTTGCATGCCAAAAAGACATATTGCAGCAAGCTATGAGTGTGATATAGAACCTGCAAGGAGAAATCTGATTGGTTCAAGACTTAGAGGTGCAAGTTGCTACCTCTCAAAAAAATGATGGTCAAGAGGTTGAATTTCAAGAGCTTATGCGGATATTTCACCTACTATAAATAGAAGGGATACTTCCCCTATTAAATAAATTGCTTCTTGAACATGCAAGACAATGATCAGTTAAAGTTGTCACATCATGCATGGAAAGGGAATGAGAGGTTAGGCATGTATCAAACATGGAGTATGACCAAGAACTCCTAGTGAATGTAACCATTGATGGATGTTCCATCTATGAGTTCATAATTCACAAAGGTGTTGAGGTCAATATCCTGACCAATAACACATGGAAGAAGATGGGTAGGCTAGCCTTGAGGCCTTCTCCCTATGTGTTATTCATGGCCAATAAGACTCCATCACAACTAATCAAATTTTTTAAGGGCATGATTGTATATATTATAGGCACTCAATTCGACACTGACTTCAACGTAATCAAGTTGGCTAAACATGATAACTATCCAATTCTTGTAGGAAGGCCATGATGCTATGCCAACAATGTTGATATGCACTTCAAGAAGTGATATATGACATTAAAAAATGGAAATAAGAGGGTAGTTATTCCCATTTCAAGTGACCAAGGACCTCCCTATGTGGAGAGTATTGATCTAGAGGATGAGATCAACCATTTATATAACATCATGTTGTAAGGCACCAAGAATCTCAACCCATCTAATCAAGGATTTCTCTCTTTGGAGAATAGGAAATCAACCTTAGACACCACTGATGTCACTTACGATCGATGGATTGAAGAGGCTTATGAGGCCACTAATCATCACTGTTGATTGGTGCATGCAAAGGTGCCTAAGCTTGTGAAGACTGGTTGGATCCATATTGATCATGCTCTGAAATAATGGGTCATATACCATATGAAGAAAGGAAATAATGTACTTCACTTGAGCAAAGGTAAGATTGCAGTGCTCCTAAATTTTGAAGGGAGCAACCTAGTAGGAAGGTATGTCCATGACCTTGAATACCTTGAGAATCACTATCGCGCATTAGCGGGTAGCATAAAAATGTAACTTGCTAACCTAGATAGAGGTAAAAGTGGCCATTTACACTAGATTTGGGAGGAGTAACAAGAATTTTGATATATTAGTGTAATCTAGTGACTCTAATATCATAGTGTATGTGTACTTATGTGAAGAGACATGGAATTTCTATAGCATGACTTCCATAAAAATCTTATGGTGCAAATCTTTTATAAGATTCTACATATATGGGTGTGAGCATCATATGTAGTCAATGAGTCACACCAAGAGACAACCATTTAGGATGCCCTTAGGGAGAAGTTTGTACACACATTCTTCTTTTCCTCATATAACTTAGAGTTTATTAAGCCACTATAAGGAAGTCAAAGGGTGATGTTTGAAGACACCATCATCCTTAAGAAGTGCATAAAATAAATGTTAATGGAAAAAGGGTTGGTGCTCCTAATTTTCTTTTAGGAACAAACACTCAATAATGAGTCAAGTGAGGAATATGATTAATGTTGGAAGGATCATTACTGAAAAAACATTGACTGACACAAAATTGGTCAAGAAATTCCCCTAAATAATGAATCCCAACCTCTATGCCAAAGTTAAAAAACAAATCAGTGTAGTGCTATCTACAAGGGTCATTTACCCTATGTAGGAGTCCAAGTGGGTGAGACTAATGGTGTTAAGCATCAAGAAGGATGGGCACATTCACACTTGCATCGATTATAGAGTGATAAACACCACATACATCAATGACCCCTTCCTGACTCCATTATTTGATGAGGTTCTAGAAGGCATCGTAGCCTATAAGATCTACACCTTCATTTATGGGTTCTCTAGATACAACCAAGTCCAGATTGAGGAAGAGGATAAGCCCAAAATAAAATTTGCAACTAAATGGGTATATTTTGATTATAATGTGATTGCCTTTAGACTTAGGATTGTGTTATCCATGTTCTCTAGAAAGGAAATCACCATATTCAAATACTTCATCCATGAGTTCTTTTAGGATTACCTAGATGATATTACAGTGTATGGCCTTGTCAAAGACAATAATGACAACCTATACCTAATGTTTGAGAGGTTCATGCATATTTAGATATCCTTGAACCTAAAGAAGTGTGTCTATGCAACACCATTTGGAGCATACTCAGGCATGTCATATGTAAGGATGCTTTACTCATCGATCCAATGAATATTATGATCATCATTCATCCCCAGACTCCTTGCACATAAAAATATATCCATGTCATTCTTGGCTGTTGCAGATATTATAGAAAATTTATAAGGAGCTATGTTAATATTGTGCTACTGATAGAATATCTCTTGCACAACGATGGATCATTCTACTAGGGAGAGCACAAGAAGATGCATTTGAGACCATGCAACTCATATTAGCTATCACACTTATCTTACAATTTATTGACTGTATGATCTCATTCCATGTCCATATCAATGCTTTTGTCTTTGCGATTGGCATAATATTAGTGTATCCTAGTAAAGGAAAAATTGATAATCCCATATCCTTTGATAACATAAAATTAACAAAGGTAGAGAATAATTATACTACAATCAAGTGTGAGGCACTCACCATGGTCTATACCCTATAAAAATTTAGACAATATTTGTTGGTGACCCCATTCATAATTTTCATAGACTATGAGACATTTGAGTTCCTTGTGAATAAGCCTATTTTTCATTGGTGAATTTCTAAATAGATCATTCTATTTCAATAATTCCAGTTCTCCATTGTCATCAAGCCTAGAAAATAGAACTTAGGGATAGATAATTTATCCTATATAGACTTTAATGATGCAACAATGCCAATTAAGCATGATATGTTGGATGCACAAATGTATGTAATATAGCATGACCCTAAGTACATGGTGGAGATATCCACATTTTGAACATTTGGAACTGCACCACAAATAATGAAAATAATTTAAAAGAAATAGCTCACAATTCACACCGCCATTTTTCAGTTCATCAATGGGGAACTATACATACTAGGATGAGATGAATTTCTTCATCGATACATGTTGGATCATGAAATTCAATCCATCCTATGTGAGGTACATTAGGAGATAGTAAGAGGTAATTATGAAGGATACACAATGACGTGAAAAGTGTTGCACTTAGGCTTGTGGTGGCCATTTATATTTTAGGATATGAAGGATTACACCAAAGCATGTAATATATGCCAACACATAGGGAAGTCCAACCATGAGGATGAGATTCCTCTCATTACCATTATTTCCCAGGCCTCATTTGAGAAATGAGCCACTGATTTTATTATACCCATTACCCTCATAGCATGGTGCACAAGAATGAGGTACATTCTAACAGCCATTGACTATTTCACTAAGTGGGTCAAGGCTAGACCAACTAAAAACTACACAACCAATACAACCACAAGGTTCATATGGGAGAACATCTTAAGCCACTATGGGTTCCCACTTATCTTTACTAGTGATATGGGCACACACTTCATTAATGAAACTATGTAAATCTTACTAACATAATACATAGTGGCACACCATAAGATAATGCCTTACCATCCCCAACCAAATAGCATGTTGAGGCATTTAAAAAGAGCATGGAGATATGCCTCAAAAAGATATGTGATGTGGGTTCCAAAGATTGGGATGATCGAGTGTCAATAGTGTTATGGGCATATCACACAACTTATAAGAACCTAAATAAGGCTACACCATTTCAAATGGTTTTTGGCACTGAGGCGGTCCTGTTGATGGAATTCTTGGAGCCATCATTATGTATCATGTACACTAGTCAATTAGATGACCAAGATTCACTGAATGTAAGGTTGGAGGACCAATATCTCTTTGATAAGGCACATGCCCAAGTAAATTGGAGCTATCATATAGAAAACGTTTGCCATAATCTCTTGCATGATAAGCATATCAAGCACAAGGTGATAACAAAAGGGCAATAGTTTTACTCTATGAATCCAATTATACTAGGAACCCAGGCAAGCTGTAGATTAGGTGGATGGGCACATATGCTATCCACAACATCCTAGAGACTATTACATTTAAGTTGTGTACAATATCAGGTGAAATTCTCCCTAGGAATTTCAATGTATACCAATTAAAGATTTATCAAAAATAAGGTGGCACTTGAGCCATTAGACACTAACTTCTTGGTCATGATTCAGTTGTATTAAGAGACCAAAATAAAGTTTAGAACAAGAAAAATAAGTCCTTTGGTAAACGAATAAGTGGTTGTTTAAGGTCACTAGTAAAAAATGCCTTTGGCATTTTCATACATAAATCCAATCCTATGAGTCAAGCATGGATACTCTCCAAGCACCTAGGGCAAGACACCTAAGTTATGGGCATATGAAGTTTTATAAAATTAGACACAAGGTGCACCAGGTATTTGTGCATAAAATTCAAGAAGCAAGGTAGTTTTAGGCCTTTAGAAGGGCTAGTTCAACACTTTCAAGCATAATAACAGTTGGGTGTGTCAAGTGAGGTTATTTTCTAAGCATCTACGCTAGACACCTATGTATCTGGATGAATGGAACTCACTAGACAGATTAAATGTGAACCAAGAGAGTCACATAAGATATATGTGTGAAAAAGATAGAGTGAAGACACATAACATGATCATGTGTAAGAGATCAAGTAATAATGTTTTGTTGGAGGGCTAGTGGAAGGGATTTGTGCGAGGTAGGAAAGCCCAAGGCAAAAAAAACAAAAGTGTAGTGAAATTGACCAAGATAGACAAGCATGCTATAAATAGAAGTAAAGTTGGAAAAGGAAATGGGACCAAAGAGGCTTAATCATGTGCATGTGAGGTACTATGCCTAAATTACCATATTGAAGGTGAAGGTAATGCAATGTGAATAAATTACAATAGAAGATCATTAAGATAAGCTATAATCTACCTAAAGCAAGGAAGGAAGTGACTATTTTAACTACACATCACTTCATCAAAAATTCATTACAAGAAATTAATGAGGTGGTGTTGGAGGTACATTGATCCACATTGAATGCACATATAACAAAAGATTTTTGTAGGTTTTATGTTGCATATCAAATTCAAAGGAATTTAGGCACCATATCACCATTAATCAATCATAATTAAGGAGATAGATGAGAATAGAGGTATAAATCAATGAACAACTGGCTGCATCTGGTTATGAACCTAGTGCTAATTTGAAATTTTAAATAGATAACTAGAGTAAAAGTAGAAAACTAGAGAGATGAATTAAGGAGACCCTGCTATAGAAAGAACTTAAGCACCCTAAGATGCCAAAATTGAATGACTATGTATATAAATTAATTGTCTTCCCCATGAGATTGGAAAAGCAAGAAAGGTGCACAATTTAGGTAAGAATTAGGAAGTTGAAAACTAAAGTGACACCAAGGCCACCATTTATGACACATGAATCTTGAGAGCCAAATATATAGTTGTAGACCTTATAACTGAGTGAAGTACCAAATAATATTGAAGGCTTCAAAAAGATAAATATACCATAATTTAGCACCAATAGATTTATAATGGGGGAAATGTAGATGAGCTCGGGCCTACAATAGGTGAAAAAAGATGCCAAAAAATCTCAACTAGTAGCAAAAGTCGCTTCTATGAAAATAATGACAAAACTAGTAGGACTGAGTGTCTCCCAAATTGATTAGGAGGAGCTTGAGAAGATGTTCTATTGAGACATATAGTTTCCCAAAGAGGTGTTAATGGGAGAAAGTTGGGTGTCATTCATGCAAAACTTCCACCTAAAAGAGTACAACCACGGAATCTCTATAAATGTGAATGACCTAGCACAAAAAAGGATGGTAGACACATGGGTAAAGACTACTTAATGTGGATCACTATTTCATATCTCTATTTAGGTTAAACCGATGACCACCAATGTGATGCAACTCTATGAGTTGCCTAGTTTTGAAAAGTCAAAGGAACTTGTGTAGTTCATGATCTTGCATGTCTAGAGGTATAGATTCTACTTTTTATGAAGGCACATGAGGCTATCTGCAAACCTCATCAATTAAATTACTAGACTCTCAAGCTCTGCATAGACATCCTCTGGACGATGGTAGATGACACTAAAGTTGAAAGGGTTGGGATGCTCCTAGGTTACAAAAAAGGGGGTTTTACATTCCTGATGAATGACATAGATGATCTTTAGATGAGGGAAGTTATGCACTTGGTGAGTTCAAAATTATTCCCTGATATCTACTATGTAGATGTGATAAAGGCCTATCTCTGCATTACATACCACATGGCACAGGGTATGAAATTCAACATCACCAAGTTTATCATAGAGGATATAATTAAGAACACACTCAAATGTCATATAGTGTGTAAGACATTCTAATGTGATTCCATTTTGATATTGATTGTGATGGAGGATATTGATATGCTTGATGTTGATGAGGATGACCTGTGGGTATTCCCAGCACACAATGACTCCTTGGTGCTAAAATATCAGAACTACACTTGCCCCACTACCTTCACCCTGAATTATAAATCTTGAGTAATGGGATGGTGCATGCAGTATATTGAAGCATTCAAAAAAAGTTAGGTGCATCCCTTAGAAACATCCCCAGAGACTATTTGGAATGGTAACTTTCATTGCTATGAAGGACTTCAACATCATTCAATTAGTGCTCATAGATGGGAATCACTTTGGTTGGTTAAAATTTCCTTATGCATTTTTAGCTAGGTAATTTAGAGAAGCACTACATAGAATCCTCAATGTGTAATATTTGGATATCCTGGTGAAGACTGTGGTTGCATAAATATGAAGTTTGAGGCACAAATACATGCACCTAGGAGGAAAATCAAACAAAGATCAGAGGATGATTCGAATGCTATCCACATCTATCCCCTAAAAAGAGAAGTCATACTTGGGAACATCCATAGGCTCTTATATGAAATAAATTCAATGAATAAAGGCATTCCCTAGGATAAAAATGATGACCTCACCCTTCATGTTTGCAAAGAAGGATAATTGGCACCTGTATCACCAAGTAAATCCCTTTAGAAGAAGGACGATACCCTGAAGGAAATACAAGAACACCTTTGATTGAAGGTCACCTCTGAGAATGAAGCTACCCCCTCTATGTCAAATAATAAATGTGTGATATTTATGACAAGGATTGAATCACCCAAGCTAATGGAAATGAAAAACTATAAGTCCAAATAGCTAGTGGTGATGCCCAAGATAATCTTGGTAGAGATGGAGGTGGAAGAGGCACAAGAGGAAGAAGAAGACGAAGAAGGATGGATGAAAGTATATATCATCCTAGAAAAATAGATAGAGGAAAAGGACAACATAGAAGAAATTTATGAGGATATCCAAGGTGAAGCTGCTACCATGCTTGAGGAAGAAGAACCTTCAAGTACCCCAACCATAGAACCTACAATGCAACCTCTATAGATTCAGGAAGAGAAGAGGCACTTATGGGTAGAAATGGGCCCAACAAAGAGTAGATAGAAGTAACACTAGAGTTACATCAAAAAAAGGGAGGCCATGAATGACAAAGGCATGACTGAAGTAGAGATTGACACAGCAGAGAATGAGGAGACAAGGGCTGAGGAGAAAAAGGCAATGTGATATTGAAGAAGGGGAGAGCAGAGATAAAAAAGGATGAAAAGGAAAAAGGCTAGGAGATAAATGGAAGAAAAGAGAGTTGTTTTTAGGGTGGAACCCATAAAGGAAAAAGTAGCAGTGGCACCTAGTGCCCCCACGAACATAGTGGAAGAGGTTCAACCACAAGCATCCCTAAGCAATGAAGGGGCACTAGGAGACAAGGAAGGTGATACTAGCTACTTATAGAAGCAAACAAAGAGCACAGTTGAAATCTAATAGACTTGAGAGGGTGAAGTTGGTGTTGAATATAGTAAATAAGTGGATGAAGGGGAAAAGTGTGAGGAAGAACCCCCATTGGAGAAATAAGACACATCAGGGAATTTTTTTGAATAAGGAACTAGTTCTGACAAAGAAGAGTTGGAATAGACGAAGCTAGCCATCCAAGAGGAGGAATTTGAGCTAAGCCTATGAGAGAAAGCACATAAGCGGTTCATGAGAAAAAAAAACTATTACATGACAGAGTACATACCCCAAGGATCTACCATGAACTAACGTGCCTTAAACTATCCTTTGTCTTCAATAGTTATATGGACAATCCTCAATTTGAGGTAATGTGGAAGGTGATCTTTAGCATAGACCAACTAGAGGAAGGGAATGACTCACTTATTGTTTACCCTTATGTAATGAACCTATAAAGGCTAGCCCATTCCATCCTTTGAATGAATTTAGAAGTAGCACACAAGAACATCATCAATGATGATAGATCCTCAAGCTAGATGAAAATCACGTTGGAAGAATTAAAAAAACAAAGCCATAAGATTCAAGTTATAGAAACTAATCGAGCACATGAAGATTGTCAATCCATCCCTCATAGATGGCATCATCACTTCAATGTTTTTGGAGGTTGACAAGGTGTGTGCACTAGTGGAGAAAATTCTCCCAAGTTTGAAGCCAAAAATTGGATCTAGAAGAAGAAGATGACCATTACGTTGACATCAATCAAGAGATCATCATGAAACTCAAAGGGGTGGAATACCTCTTCAAGAAGTGAGAAGAGGGTACATAATTAGTTGATGCAATTTTTTAAAACTTCTCTACCCAAGTGTCAATCCTCAATACACACCTTAAAAAGGAAAAATGAGAGAAGGATGAACTAATGACATAGGCATACACTATGATCAATGTTAAACGTAATTAGATAATGGCACATGTCAACACTTTGAGTTCCCAAATCAAGACCTAAGAGTAAGACATGGAAGAAATATTTCATGCATTACAAACAAAGGCCTATGAGTAAGGAATGATCCCTGAAAGAGGCATAATAAAGGTGAAGGAAAGGTTATAGGCATTTAGGAAAGAGTTAGAGCAAAGTGATGTGTTTTACATCAAAATCACCTTCATAGAAGTAGACAACATTGTATAAGAAATCAAGATCACAATTTAGGGTTTTGAGGACTTCAAGGTGGAACTAAAGGAATGTGAGACTGTATTTTACACACAAAAGGCACTGGAAGGTTAGTTCAAGGATAGACTAATAATTTTTTTATGGGATCATATTAGGTCCCATATCCATCTAAATATGGAATCCATGCTGACACAACAGACACTAGGCATGAGGCAATCACTTGCCATTATTTTTATTTTGTCATCTAGTATCGATGTTTGGTAGGCAGATAACTAATCATTTTTTACTCAACCATCATTATGAAGTGAGAACATTGGATAGTGATGGCTCATTAGAGGTAGCATAGTGGAGATTATAGAATGAGTACCTCTAGTGCCATCTTAGTGATCGACATGCTCCATTTTCCATGATTCTAAGATGCTCTAAAGCTCTATTAAAGCAAGTTGAATCCAATTAGTGAAAAGGGGAGGATTGAAGTAGTGAATCCTTGGTAGATTTGGTTCTAGGTGTTATATTAGCCATTAGAACTTAGAGTTATTTTGGGATGCCTTTATTGCTTCGCTTTCTAATGTCTAAGCTTGCCTATGAGCCTCTTGGTATTTGATAGCTCAAGATGAGATTTTGCTCAGTTCCTAGTAATATAGATGTATTTTTGATGAACTTTGTCAATGATAAAATCATTGTGCAATGTTTAATGGATTGAATGCTTAAGCCTATAGTATGTATGTTGATCTCTTGCGAGCTTATAACCTAGTTCATCTATGGTGTGCCTGTAGCTCATGAGGACTCCCATGCTATATATAGGAAAAATATAATAATGGGTAAGACCCTATACCTTGCAATGATACCTACATCTAAGTGAAAACCTAGCCTCAGGCCCTTAACTAGGTACCCAGTGACCCCTCAAGCACCTAAATATTGTTAAGCCAAGGTTACCAAAGGCTTGTGCTCATGAAGCTATATACCTACATCATGTCTACATATGCTTGATATACAATTATTTTCCCACACCCCAGGATGGATTACATGAATGAATGCACCATCACCATTGAACTAACCCAAGTCCCTGAAGGACAGAGTTGCACCATGCACACCTTGCCTAACACAGACCTTGTTCCCTTATCCAATCACTTTGGGTGAGTACATAAGGATTTTAACTTATGTGAAGTGATGCAACATAGTCAAGTTTCAAATTGTTAGTTCCATTGGATTACTCAAGACTTGTGCCCCACTGAAAGCAACCTAAATCTGACCTAGACAACTAGATAAGTGCCAAACTAGGCCCATGACCAAAACACCTACTTTTATACAACAATATAAGAATTTAAATCAAGATCAGTTGATAATAAATTTCTAATAAAAACTGAAGCACCTCATTCCACCAAAACCTAGTGCAATACAAAGATTTTCCTTTATTAAGAGTTTTCAAATTGCTATGCAATGACCATTAGAGTTACAATTTGCACCTATGTTTGTATCTTTATCTTGATGAATTTTTATTTCTTTTGTGATGGGAACCACTCAACAACTGTATACTCTTTATCTTTTCCATTTTATTCAAATTTGAATATGGCAAACTCTCTAGTAGACCTGGCTCCTTCATTCATTACAAGAAGTTCCTCTAATTTTTCCCAAGAAGTAATAGAAATACCTCCAACTTTGAAAATGATCCCCTCTTAGTTGTTTAAGACACAAGTTATGTGGTGGAGATACTACTACTCAATTTCTTGCAATAAATTTATTTAACATTTACAAATTATTTAATTTTATTTGCGCAATCATTTTAGTATATATTTTGTTATTTGTGGAATGTGTAGACTCCACACAATTTGTAAATGCTAACTAAATTTAGTTATTTTTATACTTATTTCCAAAATACTATCTAAAAATAAGGTGAACTCATCCTACTTAACCATATTTTCACATCCCTCACATCTTCTTATTCTAACATCAAATCATTCATTTATTGTAAGGGCTCTCAAATTTTTAAGAGATTTAAGATATTGAGTTTTTTAAATAGTAAACCAAAGGAATATGTCGTTCAAAAATACATTTTTTTACATGCTCATTGTTGAGTAGAATTGTATCAAATTTACCCACTCCAACTATGCTCAATTGGGGACATATTATTGTGGTGAATAAAATAGGAAGAAACTATCCTCCCGATAGATTGAGAAATTGACAATGGTTGATTTATATATAATCAGGCATAGATTTAACACCTTTACTCATATTTATAGTATACAATGGAAATTAGTCTCAACTACTAAAATCAGTAGATGAAAAATATCATTCTATTTGTGTAACCATGCCTTGGCCAAGAGGGTAAAGGATGGCAAGCTCATTAATTTAGTGAACCACCACCAATGCCATTAATATTAAGTGGGTGTTCCTTATAAAACAAAATATGAAAACATTGTTGTTCACACTCTTTTGTTATTTCTATCCTCATCAAACTAGAAGGGTCACTAATAGATAATATTATTTTGAAAATTTTTTAGGTATTCTTTATGGAAAGAATTTGAAAACATTGATTTTCATAGTTTTTAATTATTTCTATCCTTGTTAAGATAGAAATAGCAATAATAGATTAAATTATTTTGAAATATTTTTAAGTAGTGAAGCCTCATTTCAAAAGGGTTGAGGATGAATTTATAATTGATCTTTATTTTAGTGACCACAATTTTTTATGATTCCTTATTATAAAAAACACCAACATCCCTTTAGTTGATATGTTGGCTAGTATAAAATATTTTCAGCTCTTTAAGTTTAATTCAAGATTTTATTTCCTCTGGGGATTTGATCCCTTAGAATGCTCTAAAAATTAAATATATATTATTGAATACAAACATGATTTATACTCATGAAATTCAAGAGTCAATACTAGATATCATGCTTCATAAGATGGGTGTGTAACTCATATTGGCTAAGTGGAAGGATTGGAGGTGGAACTACAGTACTGCATTCCAAAATTATTGTCTTGGAATACTATATTAGATTTTGAGGCTTTTTTATTTTGGGTTTGGGTAATATTAATTAGTGATGGAGTCTAAACTCTTCTCCTGAAATATGGCTTGCTAAAGTTAACATGATTTAGATTGCTAAGCTCGAGCCTAAACAAGATTACTTTCTTTGATGTCTAGATTATCAAGGTCTTCCTCTTGGGTATGGGCTCAAGCACATTGGATTTCCTAACCCCAGGTAACTAACTAACTATCAACTCAAAGCCTCTAGGCACCCTTTTTAGACATGCCTAAGAGCCCAAAAAATTAACAATGGATTAATAGCTTATTTAGTTCTTATCACATATAACCATTTGATTGGCGAATGGAATTTTTCGGGGACAATATTAATTGGCTTCTATACATTTCATTTTTATAGAAAAAATTCATAGGTACTATTCTTTTTCAACTATGGAAGTTTAGAAATTAGGCCACTCCTTTACAATGAAAATCTTTCTATCCATTTCTCTAACAATGGTAAAGTTCTTGTCATTTCTTTAGTATTTCTATATATCCAATTCTAGAATCTTAAGGAGCTTCTCAACCATTGGGAAAGTGCTCTTTATACCATGAATCATGTTTGTGTTGACCAATCCTGGAATGACATTGCTTTGCTAGCACCCACATGTTAGTGGAGTTGAACCTGCAACTATTACTTGTCACCTCCTCATCAACTAGGGTTTGGGGACAGGGCCGAGGGGAGCATAGTAGGGCATGGTGATTTTCATCACATGGAAAAATCTCTTTAGTCCCATCTCAATAGACTAGTTTTTTCTATGCAGAGTGGTGACCGAGTGGAGTATTATGTGTTGCCACCTCTTTGTTGTGGTTTCCTTCAGAGACCTATGAGGATGGGACCTTGATGTTCCTTTGATTTATCCCTCTCTTGAGGTTACTCAACCCCCAATGATGATCATAACCCACAACGTTTGGGTGCTACTACCTGTGTTTAAGTATCTAACTTGCCTTGTGATTTGATACTTTAGTTTTGCTTTTATGTTTTTGTACTCAACTGACATTTTTGTTTTGTAATTTTGAACTATATATTTTTATTACATATCAATTGGCCACGTTTTTGTTATAATCATCTATGTAATTTTTTATGTTGAAATTAATAGATATCGATAAGTTTCAATAGATTTTAATGATGAAAGATGATATGTGTTTCGATATATTAATCCCTGATAAATCGAAAAAAAAATTTAAAATATTATTTTAATATTCATAATATTATTTTATTAAATTTTTAATATCAATTATAAAATAAAACATCCAATAAAAATCATTTTCTTTCAACTAAAAAAACCTAAAAAAAAATGTTTATTGTAAATTAAATAATAATTGTTTTCTATACTACTAATAAAAGCTACATAAGATATAGCAAATAAAAAAACAATGCGGTGGATAGACTAATGGCAGCTGTAACCAGTAATAAATTGGTGGACTCCATTGTCGAAGAATCATACAAATTATAATATATTAAAAATCCATCATTAATTATTAAAATAAAATATAATTATATAAATCATAATATATTAAAAATCTATCATTAATTATTAAAATAAAATATAATTATATAATTATGAATGCGTGCTGGTTGTGTCTATATAAGTAATTGTCTGCTCATGACTCGACCAAAGTTTGAAAATGAATGGCAATATTTAAGCCCGAATTAATCATACAGTGGCTCCCACAAGCCGAAGGGATCCGCAACATATATTAAAACGAATATGTCATAGCATTGGCATCATTTCTTTCACTGTATGTGTGGCCGATGTAGTCTGTTTTCACTGTATTACAAGACTCACTAGCACGCGTCTTCATAAGCTCTGATGCCGTCGTTGCAACTTGTGATTGAAGACGTGATATTTGTTTCTCCAGTTCATACACTATGCCTACGCAATCTTGGACAAGGTCATTCAGCTTGGCAGTTTGTTCATACACCATGTTGCTTCATACGACATGTTTGTGACCGCATCTTCTCTCTTCTCATCTGAAATCACTTGTACAAACACAAGAAACGTTGCGCAGACACGACAAACCTTCTGAAACCACAGAAAACGTGATGGCAGCGATTGAAAGGCTGGTTCGCGTTGCAGATTTTGTTTCCTGCATTTTAAAACGCAACCACTGCTATCCGTCACACAACTGCAAACAAACTGAAACACCAAAACAACTTAGAAAATGCACCCCTTTTATTTCCAATTTAAGACAAGTTATGTTGTGGAGAGTCGACAACCATCTAAAAGTGAGTTCACCACATAAACATATTTTCACATCCTCTTCTTTTATCATTACATCTTCCTCTACCATCGAATCTTTCATTTATTGTAAGGGTTATATAAGAGATTTGAGATATGGAGTTTTTGAAACAGTAAGCTAAACGAGTAAGACACTGGAAAACAGATTTTGTACCTGGTGGGTGTTGAGGGTGGAGAATTGATGGTGTTATACGAGATGCATTCTAGAGCACTTTGTAAAAGAAACCCTGAAATTCTATCGTCCTACAGATAAATAAAATGTAAAGATGCCAAGTGTTGATAGATAAATCTCATAGAGACCTTTTGAGAGGACTCTGTTAGACCTCGAACCTTCCAAGATATGATATTCATTAGGAAACATCATCCGTCAGGAGCTACCCCAATCCATCTTCAAAATATGCAAAACTATTATGCTAGTTTTGCAAGACAAAGTCTCCAAAGAGAAATGGAGAGGATTTTAGCCCTATTTCCCTCTTGGGGACAGTCATTGCCATGAGGTGGGTTGCACAAAATATTAGAGAAGGAACCACTTGCAAAGGATATCTCAGTGAGAGAAGATCTCACTTGAGGGTGTGAAACTTGTTAAACATGGTTGTATTGGGGCGCATGTATGATAAGATAATCAGTTTGGGGAGTGGAGTTGCACGCCACTGAAAAGGGTTTGATTACAAGGAAAGTAATGATTGAGGGGGTGGATATAGAAATGAATGATGACTTTTTATTGGTAACTATAATCCAACCAGTATTTTTTCTACAGCGTTGGGCTTCTTAGATTGCATAGGTTCAAATGAAAGTTTCAACCAACCCATGAGAGCAATCTTTGATCCAATGGTCAAAGGACTAACAATGGTAACAAGTTTTGAGGATAATGAAATATACAACTTGTTATGCCCAGCACTAAATGACAACTTTAATATCAATTGATTCCTTTAAATCATAGGTCAAGTCAACCTCAATGCAAGCTCACCTGCTATGGTGCATAGAGTAAAACTTATGAGCCTCATGGCATAAGATGCCCTATGGGTTGGACAATCTCCTCAAGAAAGGACCATATAGGGATTAAAAGGCTAGGGAGTTCAATCTAAAGAGACACCTAAAGGGAAGCTTGGTCGCTGACTTTAAAATCATGAGTCCTTTTTAATAGAATAAAAAATGTGTTTCTAAGGAACCAAAAACTCTATTTTGTAAGAAGATAATGGACTTAGATGACTCCTTAAAAGATAAAAGAAAAAGAACTCTACTAAGGTTTCAGACACTAGTGACATGGATACATGAGGGCTCCCAATGGTACCAAAACTAGGCATTGAATGACTCTATAAGGTGATTCAACCAACAAAGTAAGCAATAAGAGATTTTCATACCACTTGCACACACTACCAATGGCATCATGATTTAAATATATCTTAGGCTGAGAGGGAGAGTCAAAAGAGTTATGTCATCATAGACTTTCAACACAAATTTCCCATCTTACTTCAGTGCCATCCTTCCCATTGCCTACAACAACAATTGCAGTAGAGAAGGTGGAGTCCAATTTATAGAAAGAACCCACCCAAATGGCAGTGCACGAAATGAAATAAATACATAGCTATCCTTGATAATTTCACATACATGGTATGATAAGGAAGGTAAGAAATTAGAAAAAAATATGGATGACATAAAAAGAACCTTGAAAACACAAGAAAAACAAGTTTATTCTCATGCAGATCTCTTATCCATTGGGTTATTTTATTATTCTTCAAAATTAGGGTTTTTTAAAATAAAAGAATGTAAATTAATTGTCATACCTCACTCAAAATCCATGATCACTGACCCCATCTCATCTTTTGTGCACAAAGGGTTGAGAAATAATAATCTTATATTTATGGTGGAGGTGATGGTAGAAAATGAAGTTGTGTGTTTGTTCATACAACATAGAAATGCACTATCAAGGGAAGGAACATTCCATTTCACAATGATCTTGAGCAATGGAAAAGTGGTGGGGAAGGACAAGGCTATACAAAACATGTAAGTAGTGAAATATTTCAAAGTGAGTTGGGCAGTGATGGTGAGGAGCAACGATATGGTATTTAAGTGATAGACTTGAAGAAGCCCAGGAAAATACATGTTTAAAGCTTAGTGGCATGGTATATCTTTAAATGCAATCTATAGCTTCCACTAGACTGTTTCACTTTAAGTTTTGAGACTTGCCAATCATGGGTGGGAGGAATCTACTCAAATAAATAATGAAAATGTGCACTTAGAGAGATGTAAAGGTACGTTTAGAGAGTTTTTAATTATTATTTAAATTTTTAATTATTTTTTAATATATTATGAACTTGATTTTTAGTGAAGAAGTGAATGTATTCTTTTTATTTGTGTAATTCCTCTATATGTATAATGATCAACATAAATTTTTTAAATTTCATATATTTTAATTTATTTAGTTATTTGTATTTATTTTTTTATTCTTTTTAATTTTGAAAAACTTACAAACTTAAGATTTAATTTGATTAAAAAACATTAATTATATGAATGTATAGATTTGTTAAAATTTAAAGTATGAGATTTAATTTAATTAAATAACAGTGTTTATAAAGTGTATGGATTAGGAGTAGAACGAGAGTATATATATATATATATATATATACACGCACACACACGTGCACACACACATATCTTTTATTAATCAAAAATGTGTTTAAATATATTTTTGTTGTATTATTGGAAGATTTTTAAAAAAATTATTATATATATATATATATATATATATATATATATATGTATATGTATATGTATATGTATATGTATATGTATATGTATATGTATATGTATATGTATGTATATGTATGTATGTATGTATGTATGTATGTATGTATGTATGTATGTATGTATGTATATTATATGTGTGTGTGTGTGTGTGTGTGTGTGTGTGTGTGTGTGTGTGTGTGTGTGTGTGTGTACTTTTTTCATAATTAAAATCAAATAATTCAAAGATTAGAAATGTGTTATCATAAATATTTTATAGTGTACATTAACAATTATCATTTTTTTATTTAAATTTGTCTTAATGACATGTTAAACCACAATCACGATCACCAAGTATTAAATTTGACGGTCGGCCCTACTTTCAACACAGCCCTTTAAATACCATAATAGTTCATTATAAGAGAAAATATAAAATATATATCTTTATAAACATATATAATTTTTAACAATCTATCAAAACTTACATCTAACATAGTGTACAACCTTAAACAAACTTTGACAGTATTTTAGGTTTTAAATTTTTTAAATATAAATATATAAACATAGAATTTAATTTCGAATAGTTATTATTATTATTTTAAAAAACAATCCCTCTTTATTTATTAAATTTTTATAACCATATTTCTTTTTTGAATAAATCTGGATTTATACAACATATACATATCTTATTTTAGATTTATAAATTAAAAAATTAGATCAAAATCACATAATAATAAGTGTCCAACAAAAATTGAAGCATTACATTATGTGAAAACCCAATGTAATACAATTTTTTTCCTCTATTAAGAGTTTTCGAGCCGCTATACAATGGTCATTAATATTACTATTTGCTCATATCTTTGTCTTGATGAAGAAGTTTTCTTTTATGGTGATGGGAACCATTAAACAAGTGTATACTCTTTATCTTTTCCTTCACTACAAGCAACGCCTTTAATTTTTCCCAAGAAGCAATGAAAACACCTCTAGCATAGAAAATGCCTCCCTTTTAGTTGTTCAAGACACATGTTATGTGGTTGAGATTATCCATGGAGAGTGTGAACCTCACATAATTTGTTAATAATTAATTATGTTTAATCATTTTTATATTTATTTCTTAAATACCATATAAAAATAAGGTGAACTGATCATAATTATATTTTCACATCCTTTTCTTTTATTATCACATTTTCTTATTTTACTATCCAATCTTTCATTTTATTGTAAAATTTAATAGTTTTTAAAGAGATTTGAGACATGGAGTTTTTTGAAATGGTAAGCCAAAGGAATAATTTATTGGAAAATAGATTTTGTATCTAGAGGCAATTGGATAGAATTTTATTGGATCCACCCACTCCAATTAAGGTTGATGGGGGACACATTTTTGTAGTGAACATAATATAAATATATTATCTAGTTGATAGGTTGAGAAATTGACAACAATCAATTTATATAAAATCAGGGAATATTTAACATCTTTATGTATGCATAATGAGTTGGGTAAGGATCTGCAATATTCAATAGAATTTAATCTTAACTAGAAAATTAGTGGATGAAAAATATCATTCAATTTATGCAACCAAGCCTTAACCAAAAACGTAAAGGATGGCAAGTTCATTAATTTAGTGAACCACAACCAATGTCATTAATATTATGTAGGTGCTCCTTATGGTGAAAATTTGAAAACATTGGTGTTCACACTCTTTTATCATTTCTATCCATATCAAGATAGAAACGTTATTAATAGATATGTTTATTTTTAAAAAATCGTAGGTGTTTCTTATGACAAAAATTTAAAAACATTGATTTTCACACTATTTTATTATTTCTATCTTTGTCAAGATAGAAGGGTCATTAATATATAAGATTATTTTGAAAGCTTTTTAAGTAGTGAAGCCTTATCTCAAAAGGGTCGAGGATGTATTTATAATATAGCTCTCTTATGATGACCTCAATCTTTGGTGGTATCTTATCATGACAAATACCAACATCCATATGGTTGATATCTTTATTGACATAAAATCTCTTCACCGCTTTAGCTCAAAATTTTGTTTGATTTCAAGATTGGATCCCTTGACATGTTCTAAAAATTAAACATAAATTATTGAATTTAGACTTGATTTTTACTCATCAAAATGCAAGAGTCAATACCAAGTGTCGTGTTTTGTAAGATGGGTGTGTAATCTCCTATATTCTGGGTGGAAGGATTGGATGTGGAATTATAATATTATATTTTTCAATTATTCTCCTATACTTTTGTATTCGATTATGAGTGTTTTTCTTTGGATTTGAGTAATCTTATTAAGTGATGGAGTCTAAACTCCTTACCCAGAATGTGGCTTTTTAGAGTCAGCATGATTTAGAATGCTATGCTTGAGCCCAAATTATATATTTTTTTTTTATATCTAATTTATCAAGGTGTTCTTCTTAGAGAGAGGCTTAAATGAATTGGACTTCTTAACCGTAAATGACTAGGTAACTCTCAACTCAAATCCTTTAGGCACCCTTTTTGGACATCCCTAAGAGACCATAAACTTGGGAATGGATTCATAGCTTATTTCAGGGTTATCACGTAAAACCATTCAATTGTTGAATGGATTTTTTTGGGACAATACTCAATGGTTTACATACATTGCATTTCTATAGAAAATTCAAAACTATTATTCTATTTCAACTATGAAAGTCTAGAAATTAGGCCATTCTTTTACAATAAAAATCTTTCTATCCATTTATCTATCAATGATAAAGTGATTGTTACTGCTTTAGTGTTTCTACGAATCCAATCCCAGAATCTTTAGGAGTGCTTTAGCCACTGGGTCAATGTTCTTTGTATCATGAATCATGTTTAAGCTAATCAATCCTTGAGTGGCACTGCTCCACTAGCACCCACACACCATTGGAGTTGTTCACAAAATTATTTCTCATCACCTCCTCCTTAATTGGGAGGGAAGAAAGTGGATGGGGGGCACAGGGTGTTTGTTTTCATGTGGAAAGACCTCTTTGGTTCCATTTGAGTGGACTGGTTTTCTTGTGTAGAGTGGTGATTCTGTGGAATATTATTTGTTGTTACCTCTTTGTTAGGGAATTACAATTTCTTTTTTTCCCCCTTTAGAGAGCATTTGGGATGGGATCCTAATCTTCCTTCAATTTAACCCTCTTCTTAGGTTGTTCATCCTCCTAAGAATGATCGATACTTAATCGATATTTTTGTTTTGTAGTTTCGAGCTGTATATTTTTATTATATCCCAATTAACCACATTTTTATTGTAACCATTTATATATATTTTAGTATATTAAAATTAAGAGATGTATTGATGAATTATAATAAATTTTAATGATGAAAGACAATACACGATTTGAAATGTTGATTCTTGATCAATTTATAATTTTTTTAATCTTAAATACATAATATTAATCTTATTAAATTTTTAATATCAATTGTAAAATAAAACATTTAATAATTTTTTTTCTTCAACCAAAAAACCATTAAAAAATATGTTTAATATAAATTAAATAATAATTATTTTCTATAAAATTAAAAGCTATATCTTATATAACTAAGATAAAACAATACTGTGGTGGATAGACTAATGGCAACCGTAACGAGTAATAAATTGATAAATTGGTGGACTCCACTCTTCATGAATCATACAAATCATACTAAAAAGTATTAAATTTATATTAAAAATCTATTATTAATGATTAAGGCGTGCAAGTTGCATCTATATAAGGAATTGTCTGCTCATTTTGGCATACTTTTTTCAGATCCAGAAACATGATTCGACCAATGTGTGACAATGACTGGCATTACTTAAGCCCAAATTAATCATACGGTGGCTCCCACAAGCCGAAGGGATCCGCAACATCTAAAACGAATAATGTCATCAGCATTGGCCGACATTCGATGTAGCCCTGTTTTGACTGTATTACAAGATTCACCCCTGAAAAATTCAGGATTAGCACGCCTTTTCATAAGTTCTGCTTCAGTCGTTGCAAGTTGTGATTGAAGACGTGATATTTGTTTTTCCAGTTGATACACTACGCCTCTGCAACCATAGACAGGGTCATTCAGCATGGCAGTTGCTTCATACACCATGCTTGTGACCGCATCTTCCCTCTCCTCAAATGAAATCACTTGCACAAACACAAGAATAGTTGCGAAGACGAGAAACCTTGCGAAACCACAGAAAACGTGATGACAGCGATTGAAACGCTTGTTCGCGTTGCAGATCTAGTTTCCTGCATTTTAACACGCAACCATTGCCATCCGTCACACAACTGGAAACAACCTGAAGCAAAACAGCTTAGAAAATGCGCCCCTCGTAGTTGCATAAGACACAAGTTATGTGATGGAGACTTCACAACCCAGGTTTTTGCACTGGTTTCCCAAACACCATCTAAAAATGAGTTCACCACATAAACATATTTTCACATCCTCTTCTTTTTCCATCACATATTCTTCTACCATCGAATCTTTCATTTATTGTAATGGTTATATAAGAGATTGGAGATATGGAGTTTTTGAAACATTAAACCAAAGGAACAAGTCATTGGAAAACAGACTTCGTACCTGGTGTAAAATTTTACCCGATCCGCCATTCCAACTAAGATCGATGGGGAACACATTTTGTTGGTGAACGGAATAGGAAAGAGACTATCCTGCCAGTAGGTTAAGAAATTGACAACATTCAAACTTATATTTAACATCTTTACATGTGCATAGTGAGTTGGGCAGGTATCTGCAACATAAAACGGAAGTTAGTATCAGTGGATGAAAAAGATCGTTCGATTTACGCAACCAGGCCTTTACCAAGAGGACAAAGGAATGCAAGATTGGTGCGCTCTAGCTCATTGGATTTTATGGACAATAATTTATTTCAGGATACACACGATCCATCAAAATCCGGTTGTGAAAAAGAAAGCACCAGGCTAGCGGTCGACAGTAAAATTTAAAAAATAAAAAATAAAGCGATAATGTTTAAAATAAAAATCCGGTTGTGAAAGGATTTTTAGCATTGAAAACATGGATTTTGATGTTTTTATTTTGATTGAAAGCTTGCATTAATGTATAGGTTAAGAATATATTATTTCTTTTCTTATAAAAGTTGATGAAATGAAAGTACACTAACTATCGTAATGGTATTAACTCAAGAAAAAATCAAAGTTATTTTTTTAGGCTCACGTATAAAATTATATAAGTGATAATAGAAAAAATCATAAAAGTAAGAAATAATCTATTAATTTAATGTTGTAAGTAATCTTGCAAAAGGAGGACGAAGTAGTGGGCTATCTGACATATCTTCCCAAACATCTATATGGGGGTATAGATTATTAGATGGATCTTTAGTCATCTTGTTTGATATTTTTTTAAACATCTTTTATTTTCTACTGATGATGAGGTGAGATAGCATGAAATAATCTAGACATTTTTTTAACCTATCCCAACCAAAATGGACAAAACTAAAACACCCATTACTAGTCTACAATGAAGACCACCCTCCATGGCCCCCCAATGATGAGAATCGATAACAAGAAGGATGAAGCAATATGGAGAAGATAGATCAACTTCATAACCTATGTCAACCTCTACCTCTATCCCTTCACTCTTGATTCCTACTTGGAGGGTCCTGGTGAGGGGAGTTTAGAAGCATCCTAATAATAGTTCAAGGGGTGTTTCCCTAGTGGCCAATGGAAGTCAAGAGGTGATCCACCTCCAACACCATTTTCTCTGCTTGCACTTAAATCTGTAGCATGACATTTGACAAAGTAGTATTTTTGTTAATAGTAGAGAGATCTCTTTTAATATGTTCTTTATTAAATATTTTAAAATTTATATCCTTTCAAGAAGAATGAAAATCTCAATACCAAAAATATACCAAATTTTCTTGAATCTCGTAGGGAGCATAAAAGAATCCCTAAAAGAACCATGTACCATGAAAAGGGATTTGGTGTAAATGGATGAAAAAAGGAATGGATCCACCTCCATGCTTTTTGGGCTTTAACACAACTAAAAAATGTTTTTTAATAGACTCATTTCACAGATAAGCAAAGTTTTTGGGAGATGGGATCCTCGTAGGAAGAAACATGTCACTCACTAGAATACCTTGGTAGATAATGCATCATTCAAAAAAATTCTTTTTGGGCTCTATGTCACAAATTAAATAGCTTGAAATCTTTTTTCCAGAGAAAAGTAGAGCTAATAAGATTCCATGATTTGAAGAGCACTTCCTAGGGCACAACATTGTGAGTTAGACATTGACAACCAAAGTGGGGTTTTTAATAAAGTAAAGGAGTGGATACACTCTAGTTCCAATCTTTCCACCATTTTAAGAGAGACTCTAATTCTAATATTTTCGTAAAACATAGTCTAGTACGATGATTTCAGTCTCAATAATGGATTCAATACCTTGGTTGTTGAGTTTGAATTTAGTCTTTAAAACTTTCCAATTGGATCAAGGTATATATAATTTTTCAAATACAATCCTAATGACATGAATTCCCTTATGTAATATTCAAAGGACTTTGATTCTAAAGAAGTTTAGAAAATGGTTTTTAATTATCAATAATAACTGGGGACCACTATAGTGAGTGTGAATTAATTAAAAGACCTAATTCAAAGCCATCCAACTTCCAAACCATCCTAAGATTAGTGGTCTCCTAGGCCTTCCATATGATTTTATCCATAAAGGTAATGAATAGTTTGCTAGGAACAATTGCAACAAGTAATGTTTAAAACTCCAAGTTCTTTTAGGATCCTCCTCCATAAGGAATAGAAAAGGAGATGTAGTGCCTAGGAATAAATTTCCAAGCTTGTTTCCCTTCAATGAGTTTTGGAATGTGTTTAACACAAAAGGCAGCTTCTTGCAAGGAAATAAAAACAAGAACTAGCCCAACAATCTCTCTTGGTCTACAATAGAAGTCCCATGCTACTATGTGAAATCCTTTTATACCTTATAAATTTTCCCAAAGAATGTCTAGTAACAACTTTTCAACATTCTCGTAGGAAAATTTAGAATGAGCCCAACAAGAAGAGTAATAAAGTTCATGGTAACCATAACATTAGGTCAAATGTAAAACATGATTGAGAGAGAGTGAGATTTATAAATCCAATACGAAATTTTTTTTATCCACTTTAATGAAAACATAGTTCCATATCTCAGCTTGGAAATATTGAAAACCAAAAGGAATGCCCAAAATTTTTAATATTTCCTCATGATAAATGTATTTTCACTAATTAGCCTCAAGCTAACTAATATTAAATCCATAATATTATGAATAAAATTGAGTCTTGGCCAACTGAATGTTGGACCCAAAACTAATGAAAATACCCTTAGGGTATTTCATGGTGTTGTGAACCACAAATTATTCTGCTGGATTAGGAAGAAATGAGACATCAACAAAATGGCCTTTATGAAATTGGTCTTGAGGTGAATGGAGTAGATAAATTCCTTTAACTAATTCTAAGCTAGTAGAATCCCCCCTAAAATAGTTAAACCTTTTCATAATTAAAACATAAAAAAGGATTTGAGGGGAAACCTTGCATGATGGATCAGATAAGACAAAAGTTATCAAGACCATTAACGTGAGAGAAGAAGAATCATCTTAAAATAGAGTCTATACAAAGTGAAAAACCTATGACAAAAATGCAAAGCTTGCAACATAACAAGAATGAAGGGCTATTAAATCCTATCATATGATTTTTCAAAGTTAGTTTTAATAAATAAATCTTTCTTCTTGGATGTGTGAATTCATTCCACCCCTCACTAAACTGTAATGATGTTATACATGATATATTACCTTAAATAGATTCTATTTTTCGCTAGCCCAACCACTAAGAGAAGTGTTTACATTCAAAACTTAAATGATTAATCAATCTACTCATTTTCCTATCATGAATTCAAAATAAAATATTACTAGTCTAATCATAAAGACCTACTAACTAAAATATTAGCACTTAGGCATGCACAAGGGGAATTTGAGTTTCAACAATTTAAGATCTTAAATTTATAAAATGAACCTAACAAAATGTATAAAATTAATTATCAATCCAAAGTAACTATTTTCTCATGTTTTGAAAATTTAATAATAAAAGGATATAGATCTATATATATTCCAACATTATCACTGAAAATAATTCCCAATTAGAGTAAACTATCTATATGAGCATGTATCTGATCATTTCACTTTTAGATTCCAAATTTTTAGTTATCCATATGTGATAGAGTGGAGCGTATAGTAAAAGACAACCTCTTAGAGGGTCAAAATGAAAATAATTGAATATTTCAATGTACATATTTTTCATATCATGCATATTTATCTTTGTTTGTCATTCATTAAAATTCATCTTAATTTCAACTAAAATCAATTGAATAGAATAGGATTTTTATTTGTAAATTTAGGAAAATAAATAATTTCTCAAAAGAAAACTAAGGATACTACAAAAAGATAAACAAAATAAAGGAAAGGACACTGCTTAAAATAAGAAAAGTTTTCAGAGATACTCAAAAATAAAGGAAACTAAATTTACACAAAGTACATTAAAATTAGTATAAATATACATATTAGAGAAAAAAGAAATAAAAAAATTAAAAATCATAATACTATTGGTCATTGAATTGATGTTAATAAAAAATATAATGATATGTGTTGTGAGTTGCATGGTGAAAGAGTGTCAAGAAAGGGTGATAGTGGAAATTGAGCATCTCTAAATTTTGTTCATTAAGGCACATTTTTTATTCAAAATTTTTAGGTTTTGTTTCAAGTGCATCGTAGATTTTTCTTTCCTCTATTTTTGATTCGATCTAAGATGAATCCCCAAGGGGGATTCACCCCAAAAGCTTCCTTTCAATAAAATGGTGGTAGGGGGCACCAAATTCATTTACAGAAGCATAAATTAATTCCATAATGAATTCCACAATTAAGAAGAAGGAGAAAGATCCAAGTAATGGTTTCAAAAAACCATACGTGTATGTAGTCAAGATGAATCCAATAGCTATGTTTGACCTATCTAAGACTGGGAGTAATATTTAAGGGTTGTATAGGAGAAGCCTTATCTATAAGTTTATGGGGACTCAATTATCCACAAAAGAGTTGCATACATGGAATATCCATATAGAAAAAGATAATTAGATGAACATGGATGAAGATAAGGAAATAAAGTCAGGAACAAATGAGGAAAGTGTAGGAATATCACAAACCCAGAACATGATAAAAATAGTAAACGTAGGAAAAACAAAGAGAGGGAAACTGAGTAAAAAATAATAGAAAAGACCATGGAGGATATTTTTGCATGAACTCAATATCAAATTGATATACTCTTGGTGATCACCCAAAAAAATAACCTTTATTGATGCAGTTGATCTCTTGGAACATCAAGGGCCTTAACACCCCATCCACAAGAAATATTTTAAAAATTAATAAGAAAACACAAATCTAAGCTAATTCTGGTTCAATAAACTAAGCTAAAGTGTCTATAATGTCATTATAGAATCCTTTCTAGGAATATGGGAAGGGGAGTAGTGGGTAGGAGTGCCTGTAAATTCATTAAACTTGTTAAAATAATGCCTATTCTTTTTAGAAAGTTTGTTTAGGCTAGATTCTCAAAGAAGAAATTAACAAGTTAGATTTTTAATAAGGCTAACTTCTTGTTGTACTCACTAGTTGCCTTATTGGTATTTTTGATATCAATAAAAAATTTAATTACATATATATATATATATATATATATATATATATATATATATATATATATATATATATATATATATATATATTCTCTCTCTCTCACACACACACATATAAATAATATATATATATATATATATATATATATATATATATATATATATATGTATGTATGTATGTATGTATGTATGTATGTATGTATGTATGTATGTATGTATGTATGTATGTATGTATATGTATGTATGTATGTATGTATGTATGTATGTATGTATGTATATGTATATGTATATGTATATGTATATGTATATGTATGTATATATATAAATATATGTATATGTGTGTGTGTGTGTGTGTGTGTGTGTGTGTGTCTATATGTATATATATATATATGTATATATATATATATATATATATATATATATATATATATATATATATATATATATATATATATATATATATATATATATATATATAGTCTCTCTCTCTCTCACACACACATATAAATAATATATATGTATATGTGTGTGTGTATGTATGTACACACACACACACACACAATGTGTGTGTGTGTGTGTGTGTGTGTGTGTGTGTGTGTGTGTGTGTGTGTGTGTGTGTCTATATATATTGTATAAACTTTAGAAATCAAAATATAAGTATCAAACGTTATAGTTAAATCTGATCTAACCATTATTTCTATAAAATTATGGTTATAAATTTACAAGGTAAGGAGCTACAATGCAAAACAACACATAGAGTGTTCATTATTTGATGAAAAATTATAGAGTCATAATCCACATGTGACTACAATATCCAACGTCCCTAAATACTTAAAATAAATAAATATTGTAATATAATTTGACTATAATGATAATATAGACTAGATATAAATGTGTGTATCATATTAAACTCATCCACTAGAAAGTGTGTCCTTTGGTCTTCCTACAAACAGTGATCTAACTTAAAAGAATGTTTTCACATAAATTTGAAAGTAGATGAAAAATTAAAGAGAAAAGTTAGTTTTTATAATAGGTAGAATATTTTATAAATAAGCTCAAAATAAGAAATTTTGTTAGTAGTACACAGGATAAAAAGTCCCTCCTCTATTATCAAGATAAGCTCAATTTACTGAAAATTTGGAAACGGTATAAAATTGAATATATACAATTTTGTAAATTTGAGATTGTTTTATGGGGGTGTTTTAATAACATAGAAATAATATATAGTTGAATGAATATTGGACATGAGAAATGGAAATTTAAAATAGAGAAAATTTAAAAAAATAATAAAAAATAACAAGCATATGTGATTAAAAAGACTCAAATTTTAATTAGTTCTATATATTAGAAGTAGTGAACATCAAGACCAATTTAACATTGAACATTTTTTTGTGAAGGAGATAAAATTATTTAATGAAAGATAAACATAATAAAAATAATCATTCACCAACCATAATGTCTTATCGAATCTTCTTATAATAATCTTTGAAAAATAATATAAAGTTTCCTTCTTTCTTTCTCTTCTGCAAATATTTTCATTCTTATCAAAAATACTTGTTTACAATGAGAATACATGAATATTTAGCATTGAGGGTGAGTAACTACCTCATAACTTTGGATAACTACCGTTTTTGAAAAAGGTTTTTATTATCTTATTTACTTTCTGAAATTATTTCATAAAGTAAAAATAATAATTTTATAAAAAAATATAACAAAGAAATAGAGAAAATAAGAGAGAATTAAAGGAGAAAGTGAGATAAGAATAATAAGGTTTTATTCAATGAGTTATCAATTGTGTCAAAGTGATCATCTTCTTTTAGTCCCTAGTTTGTATTGATTTTAACCTGAATGCTCTGAAATTTTCAACCGTTATGCAAATTTATTGTTGGTTTTGAATCATTGTATTTGATAGCCTATTTACCCAAGAAATCATCATCTCATTTATTAATTCATTATTTTTGAAGAAGTTGGGAAGATTTATATTTCATCTAGTAAGGGCACTAAGGATATCACTCAACAAGTTCATGGCCTCCAGATTGAAATTATCCACACTGAATAATTATTCATTAATCATCTTTTAAAATTGTTATTTAAAATTAGTGATTTAAAATGGTTCATTGTCTCCATTTTTCATTAGTTTACTGTTAATAGTCCACATATTTGTACATATTTCAATTATGAGTTCATCACAAAGTTTCTATATTATTTAAAATCTTTCTGTGCTTCTTCAAGAACACTTATTTTCCATTCTATGCTCTTGAAACATACAAATGACATATTCCAAATTATTGAATATTTGTGCTGATATGAGAATTTTCTCATCAAAATGGGCCATATCTTTTAAACATATGACTACATTCTTCAACATTTCACTTTATCTCAAAAAAAAATTCATTTCTTCTAAGATCTTAATTTTATCTTCATGTAGATGTCCATATCCGATTGTTATTTCACCAAATAATTTGAGGCCATCAATGACAAGTATCTCAACCCAATTTTCAATCACTCTTCCATGATTATTATATTTGTGAATGTTTGAAACACCATTATCATCATCATCATTAATGGGAACAAATTCTAGAAGTGAATCCATTGGAACACTGTCTTGACTCAAAAATGTATTTATATATGTTAAAATTTTATGTACCTATTCCTCAATTTGTTATTCCGTCTACTTCCCAAATTATTTTATTTTGAGTAATTTTTTGATAGTGATTTAAAATTATGAATATCCACTTCATGGGTAGATTCCCCAATACGTATTCTGCTCAAGCTATAATATATTGGGGTCATATCTTCTTCACAGGATTAGAAATTTCAAAAAACTATGCACCCAAAGGTTTAAATATCAATCCGAAAGTTGTTTTAACATCTTTAGGTGGTGGTATTTGCAAGAGATTGGATACTACATATAAATAAAAATCAATAGCCTTTAAACCATTTTTATTCCACTTGCTTGTTATATGATGAACCCAAGGGAAGGATGAACTACTCAAGGAAATGACAAGTTGAGTACTGTATGACTTAGATGACCCAACTAAAGAAATATATTATTGAGAGGCATGTTCTAGGATCACCTTTAATATCAAATTATTGTGGGATTGGTGAAGAAGGAGGGGGATAAGGAACTAGAGGAGGATGTACAACATGACAATGAGATGTAATGGAGACATGATAAAATGAAAGACGTTATGGAAGTGCAATAAAAGAAAAAAAGAGGCTATTACACAAGATCAATATGAGATAAAATTTGTGCTTGTGCTGAGTCAATGGAGGAAATAAAATTTAATTGCATCAGAATATTGCAAAAAACATGAGATTTTTACGTAAAGCCAATATAATATGTAATCAGTATTACTAATAAACCCAAGTTAGAATAAAGGAGATATTAAGCCATTTTATAAACGAGCAAAGAATTATATGATTATTTTGAGGATGGATCATCACTTGAAGAAACTAAGGAGTTACACATCTCATAATGAAAATTTTCATAGGTATTTTTATAGGTACATTGGCACAAATTAATTTGGTAGTTTTTTCTTCTTTATATCCTTATCAATTCCTTCACTTGTTACTTTACTTAGCTATGGTATTTTTGTATATATGTTATTGATACACTATTGAGTAACATGGGCAACTTTTTATTATTTATAGATTTTGGAATATCCAATATCCTTTGAGCTTCCTTCATCCATCTACTAAAGAAATTTATTGTTAAATTGGGCCCTTGATCTTTCTAGATTAATTTTTTTATGTTCATTCAAATCAAAATATTGTTTGATTGACAAAGCAAAAGTGTAATAGGTAAAATATGCACTTTATCAAATATATGATCAGTCATGTCTAATTCATCATCTACAATCTACTAAGTCACCCATTCTAATACGAATGCTTTCATTTGTTGCAAGGTCATCCTTTAATAGTAAGTTTTTTCGACATCAAATTCATCTTTATAATCTTGTGAAGAGTTTTTAAATTCTAGGAAATTTAGGTATACCAGATTAAACAAGATGTTGTTCTTCAAAAAACTCTTATTGTCAAAGGGGGATATTTTTATGACATTTCATTGGAAATTCAATGATGGATTTTTTAATATTAGAGTTATATCAAACTGATTTACACATATAATAAATCAGAGTAATATTATTTGATTGATTTTCAAATACAATAACTCAAACAAATAAATTTTGTGTGTTCATTCAAATCAAAATATTATTTTATTGACAAATCAATAAGTGTCCAAGAGGTGAAATATGCACTTTATCAAATAGATGATTAAGCATTTATGATCCATATTCTACAATCCACTAAGTCAACCATTCTAATATGAAAGCTTTCATTTTTTCCAAGGTCATCCTTGAATGCTCAATTTTTCTAACCTCATATTCATCTTCATAATCTTTTGAAGAGTCTTTAAATTTCAGGACATTCAGGTATCTAGGACCAAGCAAGATGTTATTCTTCACAAAAAATTTACTATGAAAAGGGAATATTCTTGTATGACATTTCATTGCAAATTAAATCATGGATTTCTCAATATTGAGGTATCTCAAGATAATTTTCCAATACAATGACTCAGGCCAATATGAAATCAGATTCCCCCACATGTTTCTCATCACTTTTTTTTTGAAACTCACTCAGTTTATTGTATAACTCAATGAGAATGATTTTTTTCTTGTGTATCTCATAAATTTCTATGGGAGACATAAGAACCCTCCAACTCTAATGTATGTGAATATGTGAAATTAGATAAAGTAACTTACATACTTCTTTACCAGGGCAACAAAATCATTTAAAATTCATGCATTTGTGTTTCCCTTCAAATTCATCATAAATAACATACTGAAAACATCGTTCACACTTCTAAATTTTTTATTTCCTTGCTAATAACTAAGTTGTGGCTATTTATAATAAATTATCTTCTATGGGAAGTCTTGTCCTTCCATTTTCAGTCCTAGCCACTATCTCAAATTAACAATACAATATATCAATTCTGAATTCATATATAATGATTCGGTTGAATCAATCCCTATCATTGATATTTTCACTTATTACCTCTCCACATTTAATGAAATGTTTTCCCACACAAATAACACTGATGTAGAGACACATCCATTCGAGAAATACCAAGGGTTTGAATTGCCGAGAGATCTATTCAATAGAGTTGTGATAGGCGATAATTATTCATGGAATTATCCATAGAAGTTTTGATGGTCCTCTCTTTTTTTTCTTAATCTAACTTTGGTTGATCATGTTCAAACATTTATCATTATTTTGGTTTCAATAGTTTAATGTAATATTATTGTTTATGTTTGTTATTTCATCATTAAAATAAAATTACATGTTATATAATATATTTATATTTGATGTTTATGACAGACAAAATTCTTCTTCAATAACTTCATTTTCGATTTTTGGTAGCCGAGAATTTTTTTCCCCAAATTACAATTTTTTGTTTTTAACCATCAATCATAGAAATAAACGGTAAGGTCGGACTTTCATAATAATAAAAATGAAGATCACGATAGCATATCACTCTCTTTTTTAAGACCTGCCAATCATAGGTGGGACGAATCTCCACGAACAAATAAAATAATAGAATAATGAAAAAGTGTATTTAGAGAGTTTTTAATTATTATTTAGCTTTCAGATTATTTTTTAATATATTGTAATTTTAATTTTCAATAAAGAGTTAAACGAGTTGTTTTTATTTATGCAGTTCTTTCTCATGTATAATAATAATCTGTACGTGTATTTAAATTTCACATTTTCAAAATAATTTAATTTAATTATCTGTTTTCATTTTTTTATAATTTTAATTAATTTTTCATATAATTCAATTTGATTATTCATATTTATTTTTATAACTTCTAATTAATTTGTTTTAAAATTTTAAAAAATTAAAAAATTGAGATTTAATTTGATTGAAGAATAGTAATTATATGAATACATGAATTTGTTAAAATCAAAACAGTGATTATGTGAGTGCAAGACTTTTGTAAAACAAAGCTTCACATCTATATTACCAATCCCTGAGAAAAATATCTCAACAATACCATATTTAGGGATGTGTCCGATTATTAAATGTCAATTTAAAAATAAAAATAAAAATACCTTACACACGACAGATATCTAACATCGATGAGTTCCTCAACATGTGAATGCCTTTCCCATGATTAAAATCAAATAACTCAGATTAAAAATGTGTTAGCATAAATATTTTATTATTAACATTTCAAAGAGTATTTTATAATTTTATATAACAATATTTTTTTTTCATTTAAATATTTCCTAATAACATGTTAAACTGCAATCACTGTCAGATCAGACAATAAATTTGATGGTCGACCCATTCTTCAACACTGCCCTTCAAATATTATAATAGCTCATTATAAGAGGAAATATAAAACATTTAATATATATTTTGCCATTCAAATACCATAATAACTTATTACAAGCGGAAATATAAAATATATTTTTTCGTAAACATATATAAATTTTAACAATCTATCAAAACTAGCACGTAGTATAGTATAATGCCTTAAATAGTATTTCAGATTTTTAAAAAACTTAAATACAAGTATATGGCTACGGAATTTGATTTTGGGTAGTCATTATTTTTTTTTCCCTAAAAATGAGTATTATCTTTTTAATTATTCAATTTTTATATTTATATTTCTTTTAAAATAAATTCGGTTTATATATATATATATATATATATATATATATATTTTAATCTTACATATATGTTCGGTCCCAAATTCGTTTAAATATAGAATCTGCGCCGACATAACAAACAATAGGCATGAGGCAATCATTTGTCCCAATTGTTGTTTTGTCATCTAGTTGCACTAGTTGATAGGGGGTTAAATAATTACTTTTGGAATCAACCATCATTGGGAAGTGGGTACACGGGACAATGACAGCTCATTAAAGGCAGCTTAGTGGAGACAATGGAATGAGTACCTCTAGCACTAGCTTAGCGATCGATGTGTTCCATTCCCCATGATCTAAGATGTTCTGAAGCTCTATAAAAACACATTGAGTCCAGTTAGTGAGAAAGGGAGGATTGTAGTAGTGAAGCCTTGGTGGATTGGTTCTAGGTGTTATATTAGCCTCTAGAACTTAGAGTTAGTTTGGGATGCCCTTAATACTCCCCTTTGTAATGCCCAAGCTCACTTGAGAGCCTTTGGGCCTTTGATAGCTCAAGACAAGATTTTGCTCATTTCCTAGTCATATGGTGTATTGTTGTTGAACTCTATTAATGATGAAAGCTTTGTGCAATGTTTAATGGATTGAATGCTTAAGTCTATAGTATGTATGTTGAGATCTTGCAAGCTTGTAACCTAACTCATCTATGGCATGCTTGTAGTTCAAGAGGACTCCCGCACCAGATATAGGAAAACTCTATGTATGGGTAAGACTCTGTGCCTCATAATAATGCCTGCATCTGAGCGTGAAACTAGACTAAGCCCCTCAATGAGGTACCCAATGACCTCTTAATTAATTTAATGATGTTAAGCCAAGGTTACCAAAGGCATGCACTCATGAAGATATAGACCTACTTCATGTCCACCTGAACCTAATAGACAATCATTTTCCCACATCCTAGGATGTCTTGCACCAATGAATACACCACCACCATTATACTGACCAAAGTCCCTAAAAGATAGAGTTACACCATGGCAAAACTAGTCCAATACAAACCCATGTCCCTTCTCTGTTGCACTTTGAGTGAGAACATGAGGCTTGTGCCGTATGTGAAGTGATGTCAGCACAAACGAGTGCCAAATGTTGAGTTCCATAGGATTAATCAAGTTCTCTACCTTGTTGAACCCAGCCTAAATCTGATCTGAATAACTAGATAAGTGCATAGATAGGCCCATGATTGAAAAACCTAATTTTATACAATAATTTGGTTCTATTGCCAAGAAGTGTTGAATTTTGTTGCTATAATGGTGGACTAGGATAATGCTCTAACTCTTCTTAGAAAACATCAAGTGATAGCTAAAACAAGTGAAAGACAACTTTACAATGAGGCATTCAACTTCTAGAGGATAGAACCCAAGGAAGTGGGTCCAGAACCACTTGTATGATGCCCTGTACGAGGTTTTTTTTTGTGAATTACTAGAGTAAGTATACCAATGAATGGTTGCGTGTGTGACACATAGAAGTTAGAGCTATGAACAATGCCTCAAGTGGATGAAAGAGTGCCTATAAAGGCTTGAGAACTTAGATTTCACTTGGACTAGAGATGTCGACAAATGGTGGGAAGGGGCACTGAACAACTACACACTTGAGTTCATAGTATCAATATACTCCTACCCTACAGAAGTAGAATGCCAATTCTTGTGTAAACCTAGAGGCACATTTGTGAAATAACTCAACACTAACCTCAAGAAATTAATGGTGGATTATGGCTTTGAAATAATGAGGATGGAAGGTTAAAGTCCTCTCACGTATGAGTAGTATAACTGGAAAGAAGAAGATGTGTAGGGGATGTGCAATGGAAAGAGATGAAAAAATTAATAAGTAAGAGCTTAGGATAAAGGATTTTAATAAGAGGAGGTGTGGGCTGATGGAAGATCTAAAACTTTGAAGTGATGAAAGGACCCGTAGTGAGTAGGAAGGCCATGGAGATAGATATATTGAATGGCAACAATGCTCAGAGGAAGGAACCCATGAGGCCATAGAAGAAGCTTCATAGTTGATAGATGAATGGTCGAGGTCCCTATAGAAATCAACCATTAGAGATGTGTTAGATACACCTACCCTCTTTAAACTTATGGTGCAAGATCATACAATGAATCCCCCATAGAAAGATAAAATAATGATAATTGACCTCATTATTGACTTAAACTTTTACTGGATTACAGAGTTGAACCATAAATTTATGATCGAACAAGTTATTCCTTATGAGGAGATAAAGGAGGATACCTCTAAAATTTAAGGTGCTAGCTCGATAAGATAAAACATGATCACAAGCACCCCAACCTAGCTAATGTTAGCTACACAGCCTGGGCAACGAACTAGAAGAAGTGGCCCTGCACCATTAGTTGGTAGTACAATGCCATCATCTTATGTAGCACCAACAGTAATGATGAGACCAATGCCTTCCCTAGTGGTTAGATGCCTTGAAGGACCAACACCAGGACAAGTACTAGGGGGACAAGTGCCTTAGATAATGACTACTCTCCCTCCCTATATTTGTTATGAGATGGCCATATGTTTGCTTGAGTATCAATGTGTAGAGAATGTCATATACCATGTGCTCAAGTGTGAATTATAATGGCACATTCAAAGAATAACCTAGTTTGAGCACAAAGGTAACCCAATTTGTGATAATCTTACTTGATCTTGCCCATACTTGGTATAGTATATTTTATCCTAACTAGGCAATGGTTGCTTATAACACCCTGAAGAGAGCCTTCTTGAAGGAATTTGATATACCTGAGTTTGAATAGCAAAGCATTGCCACACTCAATGAGATCAACCATAGATTATTAGAGAGTGTGCACTTATACGATGCTACATTTAAAACTCTCTTTTCCAATCTCTCTTACAATATTCACCCTTCCCAACATGCACAATGGTTCATTGGAAGATTTATAGTATGTCTTATAAGGGCCTTGTCCATGAAAACATTCACAGACCCTCAAGAATCACCTTAGGCCATGTTCATAACCGAGGTGGTGGGGAGCACCGATATATGAATTATCCCCTTCATGGAGGTACAAATTGTGTCTATGGCCTCCCAACCACAAAATTTGATTTCTAGTTCATCACAATATTGTCAAAGTGGGTTGTGGTACACTGATTACAAGTTGTAAGGACATAACAAAAAAAACTACCCTCAAAAGAATATGTGCACACTACTTCTCAATTATGAATTTTGTCATGAGTTTCATGATGTTTACAAGTTTAATTTTTTATAATGCACCAATAAAGTTAACACAACCCTCTATTTTAAGTTGTGTGATTCCTAAACTCACACCATAAATGACTGCTAGGTAATTGATGAGATGCACCAAAATATTGAGAGATGCACACAACAAGAAACTACAAGAGTCAAAGGGAAGGAAAATTAAGGAAATGAGGGTTATAGACATTAAAATTATAGTAATGGGAGCCAAAAAGGTGCTAGAAGGTGAGGTAGAGGACACGATGGAGGAATATTTCTAGTTTGATGATGTTATAAGTGCGAATCGAATGAGCAATATCAATATGACTGCCTAATGCATCTAATAGGTAGGTATTATCATGGACTACATCCACTCAAGAAATACCTAAATTATATCAAAAAATGACCCAAGGTAAGCTCGACATGGATAGGGGCATAAGGATGGTCAAGTGTGAGTCTAAAGAGGTAAAATGGGCTCCAAAGGCATAGCCAATATGCATGAAGTCAATCAAATATTTAAACAACCACTCAGAGTGGACTCACCACTCAACTGCTACTTATCGATACCAAAGTTGCATCTAGAATATGGGATGACAAGTTGCACTAAGTGTATTACGTAGCTATCACACAAATCCATGCATTATCTAGACCTTGGATGTTAAAAAGACATATTACAACAAGCTATGCGTGTGATCTAGAACTTGCAAGGAGAAGTCCAACCAGTGTAAGACTTAGAGGTGAAAATTACTACCTATCACAGAAAGGATGTTCAAGAGGTTGAAGTTAAAGAGCTTATGAAGATCTTACACCTCCTATAAATAGAAGGGATACTTCCCCTATTAAATAACTTACTTCTTGAACATGCAAAATAGTGATCAGTTAAAGTTGTCACATCATGCATGGAAAGGGCATAAGAGGTTAGGTATACATCAAACATGGAGTATGACCAAGAAATCCTAGTGAATGCCACCATCGATGGATGTTTTATCTATGAGGTCCTAATCGACACAGGTGCTAAGGTAAATATACTAACCAAGAACACATGGAAGAAGATGCGTAGGCCAGCCTTGAGGCCTTCCCCCCATGCACTCTTCATGGCCAACAAGACTCCATCATAGCTGATCAAAAATTTTAAAGGCCCCATTGTAACATGATAACTATCCAATTCTTATAGGAAGGCCATGATGCTATGCCAACAATGTTGATATGTGCTTAAAGAAGTGATATATGACCTTCAAAAATGGAAAGAAAATGGTAGTGATTCCCCTTTCAAGTGACCATTGACCTCTCTATGTGGAGAGTATTGATTTAGAGGATGAGATCAACCATATATATAACATCATGGTGTAAGGCACCGAGCATCTCAACCCTTCTAATCAAGGATTTCTCTCTTGGGGAATGGGAAATCAGCCTTGGACACCATCGATGTCATTTACGATCGATGGATTGAAGAGGATTATGAGGTAACTAGTCATAGCTATTGATTGGTGCATGCAAAGGTCGTGCCTAAGCCTATGAAGACTAGTTGGGTCCATATTTATCGTGCTCCAAAATAATGGGTCTTGTAACATATGAAGAAACAAAATAATGTACTCCACTTGAACAAAGATAAGATTTTAGTGCTCCTAAAATTTGAAGGGAGCAATCTAGTAGGAAGGTATGTCCATGACCTTGAATCATGTATCCCCAAAGAAATATAAAAAATGGTCACACTACCATATATCTTGAGAATAACTATCGCACATTAGTGAGTAGAAAAAAAATGTAACTTGCCAACCTAGACAGAGGTAAAAGCAACCATTTGCACTAGATTTAGGAGGAGTAACAAGAATTTGGATATATCAGTGTACTCTAGTGACTCTGATCTCATGATGTATGTGTACCTATGTGAAGAGACATGGACTGACTACAACATGACCACCCTAAAAAAATTATGGGTGCACATATTTTATATCACTTTACAGACATGGGTATGAACATCATATGTCGTCAATGAGACACACTGAGAGACAACCAATTTGTGAACACCTTCTTATTTTCCTCATAGAACTTGGAGTTGATTAAGCCACTACAAGTAATTCAAAGGGTGATGTTCAAAGACACCATCATCCCTAAGGAGTACATAAAATAAATGTTAAGGGAAAAAAGGTTGGTGTTCCTAACTTTCTTTGAGGAAAAAACACTCAATAATGACTCGAGTGAAGAATATGATGAAAGTTGGAAGGATCATTACTAGAAAAACATTGATTGATAAAATAAATCTTATATGCTAAGTAGATGATATGGATCCTAACAAAGAATAACCCACTCATATTCCTATAGGGACAATGAAGGGATCTAGGAAAGTCAAGGATTCACAGTAGAAGAAGAATGAACAATGCCATGCCTCAGAATGAACAATGGCATGCATCATAGGCCTCCTGAAGGAATTCCAATACTTGTTCCTCATGACTTATCAAGATATGAAGGGGACCCACCCATTACATGGGAAGATGAGCATAAATCTAATCGATGACACAAAATTGGTCACAAAATGCCCCTACAGAATGAATCCTAACCTCTGTGCCAAGTTTAAAAAGGAAATCACTACAACCATAGCCACAAGGGTCATTTATCCTATGTATGAGTCTAAGTGGGTGAGCCTAATCGTGATAAGCATCAATAAGGATGGGCAAATTCACATTTGAATCAATGACCCCTTCCTGACTCCATTCTTTGCTGAGGTTCTAGAAGGCATTGTAGGCTAGAAGATCTGCACCTTCACTGACAGGTTCTCTAGATACAACCAAGTGTATATTGAGGAGGATGTGCTAGCCATGTTCTCTATAATTGTGATCACCACATTTAAAGACTTCATCTATGAATTCCTTTAGGATTACCTAGATGATAGTACAATGTATGGCCTTGTCAAAGTCCATTATGATAACCTATACCTAATATTTGAGAGGTTCATGCATCTTTAGATATCTTTAAACCTAAAGAAGTGTGTCTTTGCAACACCATTTGGAACACTGCTTAGGCACATCATCTTTAAGGATGGTTTACTCATCAATCCAATGAATATAATGATCATCATTCAACGCCAGACTCCTTCGACACAAAAAGATGTCCATGCCTTTCTTGGATACTATGGATATTATAGAAAATTTATAAGAAGCTATGAAAAGTTTGTGCTACTGATAGAAGATCTCTTGCACAAGGATGTCCCATTCTACTGGGGAGAATACAAGAAGATGCATTTGAGACCATGAAATTTAGGTTGGCTATCACACCTATCTTATAATTTCCTAATTGGATGACCCCATTCCATGTCCATATCGATGTTTTTGGATTTATGATTGGCCTAATCTTGGTGTATCTTGGTGACTAAGAAATGGACGATCCCATATCCTTTGCTAATATAAAATTAATAAAGGTAGAGAAGAACTATACTACAATCCAGTGTGAGGCACTCACCATGGTCTATAGCCTATATAAATTTCGACAATATTTATTGGTGACCCCATTCATCATTTTCATAGACTATGAGGTGCTTAAGTACCTTGTGAATAAGCCCATTCTCCATGGGTGAATTTGTAAATATATCATTCTATTTCAAGAATTCTAGTTCACCATTATCATCAAGCCTAGGGAACAGAACTTGGGGCAAACAATTTATCTTGTATAGACTTTAATGGTGCAATAATGCCAATTAAGGATGATATGTTAGATGTGCAATTGTCTAGAATCTAACATGACCCTAAGTAATAGGTGTAGATATCTACCTTTTTAACATTTTGTTCTGCACCCCAAATAATGAAAATAAAATAAAATAAATAGCTCACAATTCACACCACCCCTTTTTAGCTCATCAATGGGGAACTGTATATACTAGGTTGAGATTAATTTATTCATCAATTCATGTTATGTCATGAAATGTAATCCATCCTATGAAAGGCACATGACGAGATAATAAGAGGTAATTATGTACTATACACAATGACATGAAAATTTTTACACTTAGGCTTGTGGTGGCCAAGTCTATTTTACGATATGAAGTATTACACCAAGGTATGCAATATATGCCAGCACATATGTAAGCCCAATTACTAGGATGAGATTCCTCTCATTACCATTATTTACCAAACATCATTTTAAAAATGAGTCATTGAGTTTATTGGACCCATTACCCCCATAACATGGTGCACAAGCATGAGGTACATTCTAACAGCCACTGACTATTTCACTAAGTGGGTCAAGGCTGCACTAACCAAAAACTACACAACCACTAAAATGAAAATGTTCATATGGGAGAACATCACATGCCACTATGGGTTCCCACTTAGCTTGACTAGTGATAGGGGCACACACTTCATTAAGGAAACTATGTGGATCTTAGTATCATAATACATAATGGCACAACATAAGATAATACCTTACCATCTCCAAGCAAATAGCATGTTGAGGCATTGAAAAACATCTTGGGGATGTACCTAAAAAATATATGTCATGTGGGTTGAAAATATTGGGATGATTTAGTGTCCATAGTGTTATGGGCATATCACAAAACTTACAAAAACCTAAACAAGGCTACACCATTTCAAATGTTATTTGGCACTGAGGTGGTCATACTGATGGAAATCTTGGTACCATCATTGTGTATCATGTACACTAGTCAGTTAGACAATCAAGATTCACTAAATGTAAGGTTGGAGGACCTAGAGTGCTTCGATGAGGCATGTTCCCAAGCAAAGTGGAGCCAACATATAAAAAATGTGTGCCAGAATCTCTTGCATGATAAGCATATCAAGCACAAGGTACTAATAGAAGGGGCACTAGTTTTACTCTATGAATCCAATTATAACAAGAACCCAAGCAAGCTATAGATAAGGTGGATAGGTGTATATGTCATCCACAATAGCCTAGAGACTATTACATTCAAGTTGTGTACATTGTTAGGTTAAATGCTCCCTAGGCATTTCAATGGCTACCAATTGAAGCTTTATCAGAAATAAGGTGGAAATTGAACCATTAGACACTAACTTCTTAGTCATGATCAGGTTGTATTAAGAGACCAGAATAAGGTTTGGAATAAGTGAAATAAGTCCTTTGGTAAATGAATAAGTGGTGCTTTGAGGTCACTAGTAAAAAATGCATTTAGCATTTTCATGCATAAATACAATTGCCTGAGTCGAGAATGGATACTCTCCAAGTACCTAAGGCTAGACACCTAGGTTATGGGCATAGGATTTTTTCTAAAATTAGACACAAGGTGCACTAGATATTTGTGCATAAAATTTAAGAAGCAAGGTATTTTTAGGCCTACAGAATGGCTAGTTCAACACTTTTAAGAATAATACCAGTCGGGTGTGTCAAGTGAGGTTATTTTATAAGCACCTACCTAGACACCTATGGATCTGGGTGTAGGAAACTCCCTAGACTTAGAGTAAATGTGAACCAAGAGATTCACACAAGATATATGTGTGAAAAATATAGAGTGAAGAAGCATAACAAGATCATGCGTGAGAGATAAAATAAGAATGTTGTGTTGGAGGCCAATGCAAGGGATTTATATGGGGTAGGAAAGCCCAAGGCAAGAAAATAAAAGTGTAGTAAAATCAACCAAGATAGACCAGCAAGCTTGAAATATAAGTATAGTTGGAAAAGGAAATGGAACCAAGGAGGCTTAATCATGTGCATGTGAGGTACTGTGCCTAGATTGCCATATTGAAGGTGAAGGTCATGAAAAGTGATTAAAGTATAATAGAAGAACATCAGGATTAGTTGGAATCTACCTAAACCAAGGAAGGAAGTGAGTGTTTGAACTAAATGTCACATCATCAAAAATTCATTGCAAGAAATTAATGCGGTGGTGTTGGAGGCACAAAGATTGACATTGAATGCACATATAACAGAATATTTATGTAGATTTTATGTTGCATATCAAATCCCAAGGAATTTAGGCACCATCACACCATTAATAAATCATAATTAAAGTGATAGATGAGAATAGAGGTATAAAGCAGTGAACAACTGACTGCATCTGGTTATGAACCTTGTGCTAATTTGAAATTATAAATAGATAACTAGAGTAAAACTATAAAACTAGAGAGGTAAACCAAGGAGACCCTGATATAGAAAAAAATTAAGCACCCTGAGATGCCAAAAGTGAATGATTATGTAGAGAAATGAATTGTGTTCCCTACGAGATTGGCAAAGGAAAGAAAGGTGCACAAGTTAGGTGAGAACTAGGAAGTTGAAAACTAAAGTGACACCAAGGCCACCATGTATGACACATGAAGCTTGAGAGATGAATATATAGTCATAGACCTTATGACTTAGTGAAGTGCCAAAGAATATTGAAGGCTTCAAAAAGATAAATATACCATAATTTAGCACCAATACATTTAGAATGGGGAAACAGTAGATGATCTCGGGCCTGCAACAGGTGGAAAAAGATGCCAAGAAATCTCAACTAGTAGTAGAATTCATTGCTATGAAAATATTTACACCACTAGTAGGAGTGTCTCCCAAATCCATTAGGAGGAGCTTGAGAAGATGTTTTATTGATACCTATAGTTTTGTAAAGAGGTTTTGATGGGAGAAAATTAGGTTTTATTCATGCAAAACTTCCACCTGAAAGAGTACATCCACTAAATATCTAGCAATGTGAATGACCTAGCATGAAAATGGATGGTAGACACATGGGTAAAGACTACAAAATTTGGAGCACTATCTGATGTCTCTATCTAGGATAAATTGATGACCACCAATGTGATGCAACTCTATGAGTTGCCCAATTTTTAAAAGTGATGTTTGTCCATATGTATAGATTCTACTTTATAGGGAGGCACATGAGGATATCTCCTAACCTCATATTTTAAATCACTAGACTGTCAAGCTTTGGTATAGATATCCTCTGGATGATGGTATATGATACTAAAGTTTAAATGGTTGGGAAGCTCCTAGGTTAAAAAAAAGGACGTTTCACATTCCTGATGAAGGACATATATGATCTTTAAATGAGGGAAGTTATGCACTTGGTTAGTTCAAAATTATGCTCTAAAATTAAATAGGTAGCTATAATAAAGGCCTACCTCTGCATTGCATACCACGTGGCATAGGGTATGAAATTCAACATCACCATGTTTATCATAGAGGAAATAATTAAGAGTACACTCAAATGTCATACGGTGTGTAAGACATTCTAATGTGTGTCCTTGATAATCTTGATTGTGATGGAGGATATTGATGTGCTTGATGGTGATGAGGATGGCTTGTGGGTATTCCTAGCACAAAATGACTCCTTGGCGCTAAAATACCATAACTACACTTGTCCCATTACATTCACCCCGAAGTATAAAGCTTAAGTAATGGGATGGTACATGCAGTATATTGAAGCATTCTAAAAATATTAGTGAATCCTAGAGAAACTCTCCTAGAGACTATTTATAATGGTATCTTTCATTGTTATGAAGGACATCAACATTGTTCAATTGGTGCTCATAGATGGGAATCACTTTGGTTGGCTAAAATTGCCTTATGCATTTTTATCTAGGTAATTTAGAGAATCATTACAAAGAATCCTCAATTCATAAAAGGTGGATATCCTGGTGAAGATTTTGGATGCATAAATATGAATATTGAGGCACCAATACATGCACCTAGGGGGAAAATTAACCAAAGATGAGAGGATGATTCAAATGCTACCAAAATCTATCCCCTCAAAAGAGAAGTAATACTTGGGCACATCCATAGGCTCTTATATTAGATGAATTCAAGGAATAAGGGCATGCGCTAGGATAAAAATGATGACCTCCCCCTTATTTTTTGCAAAGAAGGAGAATTGGCACTAGTATCACTAAGTAAATCCCCTTAGAAAAAAAAAAGGAAGATACCCTGAAGGAGATACAAGAGCACCTCTAATGAAATATCACCTCTGAGGATGAAGCTACCCCCTCTATGGCAAAGAATAAATGTGTGATATTTATGACAAGGATTGAATCACCCAAGCTAAGGGAAATAAAAAATAATAATTCCAAAGGGCTAGTGGTGATGCCCATGATATCCTTGGTAGAGATGGAGGTGCAAGAGGCATGAGAGGAAGAAGAAGATGAAGAAGGATGGATGAAAGTATATATCATCCAAGAAGAAAGGATAGAGTAAAATCCTAACATCAAATAAATTTATGAGGATCTCCAAGGTGGAACTACTACAATGATTGTGGAAGAAGAACTTTCAAGAACCCCAACCATAGAACCTACAATGCAGCCTCTACAAAGTAAAGAAGAGAAGAGGCTTTGATGGGTAGAAATGCACCCAATAAAGAGTAGATAGAAGTATCACTAGAGTTACATCAAAAAAAGGGAGGCTATGGGGGACAAAGGTATGACTCAAGTGGAGATTGACAAAGCTGAGAATGAGGAGACAAGGGCTAAGGAGAAAAAGGCAACGTGATACTGAAGAAGGGGAAAGTAGAGATAAGGAAGTCTAAAAACGAAAAGGATAGGAGATAAATGGAAGAAAAAAGGGTTATTGTAAGGGTGCAACCCATAAAGGAAAAATTAGTAGAGTCACCTAGTGCCTCTACCATTATAGTGGAGGAAGTTGAACCACAAGCATTCCTCAGTAGTGAAGGGTCACCTGGAGACAAGGAAGGTGATACTAGTGACTTATAGAAGCAAACAAAGAGCACATTTGAAATCTATTAGAATTGAGAGGGTCAAGTTGGTGTTGAAAAGAGGAAATAAGTGGATGAAGGGGAAAATTTTGAGGAATAACCCCCACTGGAAAAATAAGACAAATCAGGTAATTTTTATGAATAAGGTACTAGTTTTGACAAAGAAGAGTTGGAATAGATGGAGCTAGCCATCAAAGAGGAGGAAGTTGAGTTGAGCCTACGAGAGAAGGCACATAAGGGGTTCATGAAAAAATTATTACATGATGGAGTACATTCCCCAAGGATCTACCATGAAACTAACGTGCCAAAAACTATCCTTTGTCATCAATAGTCATTTGGACAATCCTTAATTCAAGGTGATGTGGAAGGTGATCTTTATAATAAACCAATGAAAGGAAGGTTATGACTAAATTATTGTTAACCCTTATGTAATGAATCTATAAAGATCATCTCATGCCCTCCTTTTAATGAATTTATAATTAGCATGCAAATACATCATCAATTATGATAAATCCTTAAGGTAGATGAAGATCATGCTGGAAGAATTTTATAAAAAAAAAAAACCATAACATTCAAGTTTTAGCAACCAGTCAAGAACATGAAGGTTACCAACCCATCCCTCATAGATGGCATCATCACTTCAAATTTTTTGGAGGCTGAGAAGGTGTGTGCACTAGTGTAGAAAATGCTCCCATGTTTGAAGGCAAAATTGGAGCCACAAGAAGAAGATGATCCTTGTGTTGACATCAAGCAAGAGATCATCATGAAACTTAAAGGGGTAGAATACCTCTTCACAAACATAGAAGAGGCTAAAGAAGTAGTTGATGCAATGTTTTAAAAATTATCCACCCAAGTGTAAATCATGAATACATGCCTTAAGAAGGAAAAAGGAGAGAAGGATGAACTAGTGGCATAGGCATACACTATGATCAGGGTTGAGTGCACTTAGATAATGGCACAACTCAACACATCGAGTGCCCAAATCAAGACCTAGGATTAAGACATGGAATAAATATTTCATTCATTACAAACAAAGGCCTATGAGTAAGGAAATATCCTTGATAGAGGAATAATGAAGGCAAATTAAAGGTTACAGGCCTTTAACAAAGAGTTAAATCAAAGTGATGTCTTTTCCCTCAATATCACCTTCATAGAATTAGACAACATTGTAGAAGAAATTAGGATCACAATTTAGGGTTTTGAGGACTTCAAGGTAGAACTAAAGGAATGTGAGCCTGAGTTTTACACACAAAAGACACTAGAAGTTTATTTTAAGGATATACTAATAATTTTGTATGGGATAATATTGGGCCCCATATCCATCTAAATATAGAATCCATGCTGACACAATAGACACAAAGCATGAGGCAATCTCTTTTCATGATTGTTATTTTTTCGTCTAGTAGTGATGTTTGGCAGGTAGATAACTAACTCATTTTTGACTCAACCATCATTGGGAAGTGGGAACATGGGATAGTGATGGCTCATTAAAGGCAACATAGTGGGGATGATAGAATGAGTACCTCTAGTGCCATCTTAGTGATCGACATACTCCATTTCCCATTTTACTAAGATGCTCTAAAGCTTTATAAAAGTAAGTTGAGTCCAATTAGTGAAAAGGGGAGGATTGGAGTAGCGAAGCCTTGGTAGATTGGTTCTAGGTGTTATATTAGCCATTAGAACTTAGAGTTAGGTTGGGATGCCCTTATTGCTCCCCTTTGTAATGTTCAAGCTCACCTATGAGCCTCTTGGCCTTTAATAGCTCAAAATGAGATTTTGTTCAGTTCCTAGTAATATATATGTATTTTTGTTGAACTATGTTAATGATAAAAGCTTTGTGTAGTGTTTATTAGATTGAATGCTTAAGCTATAGTTGATCTCTTGCGAGCTTCTAACCTAACTCATCTATGGTGTGCCTATATCTCATGAGGACTCCCATGATAAATATAGGAAAAATATAAGAATGGGTAAGACCCTATACCTCGTAATGATACCTGTATCTATGTGCAAGCCTAACCTAAGGCCCTCAACTAGGTACCCAGTGACCTCTCAAGCACCTAAATATTGTTAAGCCAAGGTTACCAAAGGCTTGCACTCATGAAGCTATAGAACTACTTCATGTCTACCTATGCTTGATAGAAACCTATTTTCCCACACCCTAGGATGGATTACACCAATGAATGCACCATCGCCATTAAACTAACCAAAGTCCCTGAAGGACAGAGTTGCACCATGGCACAACTAGCCCAACATAGACCTTATTCCCTTATACAAAGGACTTTGGATGAGTGCCATTGGATTAGTCAAGACTTGTGCCCCACTAGAACCAACCTAAATCTGACCTAGACAATTAGATAAGTGCCAAACTAGGCCCATGACCAAAACATCTACTTTTATATAACAATATAAGAATTTAAATCAAGATAACATGATAATAGCTGTCTAATAAAAATTGAATCACCTCGTTACACCAAAACCTGGTGCTACACAAATATTTTCCTCTATTAAGAGTTTTCAAATCGCTATGCAATGACCATTAGAGTTACAATTTGTACCTATCTTTGTATCTTTGTCTTGATGAAGTTTTATTTATTTTGTGAAGGGAACCATTCAATAACTATAAAGTATTTATCTTTTCCATTTTATTCAAATTCCAATATGGAAAAATTAGTAACAAACCTAGCTCCTTCCTCCATTACAAGCAGTTCCTCTAATTTTTCCCAAGAAGTAATAGAAATACCTCCAACTTTGAAAATGATACCCTCTTAGTTGTCTAAGACAAGTTATGTCATGGAGATACTGCCACTCAAGTTTTTTCAATAAATATATTTAACATTTAAAAATTCTTTAATTTTATTTGGGCAATCATTTTAGTGTATATTTTATTATTTGTGGAATGTGTAGACTCCACACAATTTGTAAATGCTAACTAAATCTAGTTATTTTTGTACTTTTTTCCCAAATACTAACTAAAAATAAGGTGAACTCATCCTACTTAAACATATTTTCACATCCCTCACATCTTCCTATTCTAACATCAAATCTTTCATTTATTGTAAGGGCTCTCAAATTTTTAAGATATTTGAGATATTGAGTTTTTTAGACAGTAAACCAAAGGAATATGTTATTTGAAACTAGGTTTTGTACATGGTCATTTTTGGGTAGAATTTTATTGAACTTACCCACTCCAACTAAGGTCAATTTGGGAAACATTTTTTTGGTGAATGGAATAGGAAGATACTATCCTCCTGATAGGTTGAGAAATTGACAATGGTTGATTTATATATAATCAAGCATAGATTTAACATCTATACTCATATTTATAGTATATAGTGGAAATTAGTCTCAATGACTAAAATTAGTAGATGAAAAAGATCATTCTATTTGTGTAACCATGGCCTGACCAAGAGGGTAAAGGATGGCAAGACCATTAATTTAGTGAACCACCACCAATGCCATTAATATTAAGTGGGTGTTCCTTATGAAAACATTGTTGTTCACACTCTTTTATTATTTCTATCCTTGTCAAACTAGAAGGATCACTAATAGATAATATTATTTTGAAAATTTTGTAGGTATTCTTTATGGAAAGAATTTCAAAACATTGATTTTCATACCTTTTAATTATTTCTATCCTTGTTAAGATAGAAATACCAGTAATAGATTAAATTATTTTGAAATATTTTTAAGTAGTGAAGCCTCATTTCAAAAGGGTTGAGGATGAAATTATAATTGATCTTTATTTTATTGACCACTATTTTTTTATGATTCCTTATTAAAAAACACCAAGATTCCTCTAGTTGATATGTTAGCTAGTATAAAATATTTTCAGCTCTTTAAGTTTAATTCAAGATTTTATTTCCTCTTGAGATTGGATCCCTTAGAATGCTCTAAAAATTAAATATATATTATTTAATATAGACTTGATTTCTACTCATCAAATTCAAGAGTCAATACTAAATGTCATGCTTCATAAGATGGGTGTGCAACTCATATTGGCTAAGTGGAAGGATTGGAGGTGGAAATACAATATTTCATTCAAAAATTATTCTCTTGGAATACTATATTAGATTTTGAGGCTTTTTACTTTGGGTTTGGGTAATCTTAATCAGTGATGGAGTCTAAACTCCTCACCTGAAATATGGCTTGTTAGAGTTAACATGATTTAGAATGCTAAGCTCGAGGATAAAAAGGCTTACTTTCTTTGATGTCTAGTTTATCAAGGTCTTCCTCTTGGGGAGAGGCTCAATCACATTCGATTTCCTAACCCCAACTAACTAGCCAACTATCAACTCAACCCCTCTAGGCACCCTTTTTAGACATGCCTAAGAGCCCAAAAAAATACCAATGGATTAATAGCTTATTTAGTTCTTGTCACATATAAACATTTGATTGGTGAATGGCATTTTTTGGGGACCATAGTAAATGGCTTCCATATATTGCATTTTTATAGAAAATTTTCATAGTTACTATTCTATTTCAACGATGGAAGTTCAGAAATTAGGCCACTCTTTTACAATAAAAATATTTATATCCATTTCTCTATCAATGGTAAATTTCTACTCATTTCTTTAGTATTTCTATATAACTAATTCCAAAATCTTAAGGATCTTCTCAACCATTGGGCAAGCGCTTTGTATACCATGAATCACGTTTGTTCTAAACAATCTTTGAGTGACATTGCTTTGCTAGCACCCACATGTCATTGGAGTTGAACTTGGAACTATTTCTTGTCACCTCCTCATCAACTAGGGGTTGGGTACGGGGGTGAGGGGAGTATCGTAGGGCCTGGTGATTGTCATCACATGGAAAAATCTCTTTAGTCCCATCTCAATGGACATTTTTTTTTCTGTAGAGTGGTGATCGAGTGGAGTATAATGTGTTGCCACCTCTTTGTTGGGGTTTCCTTCAGAGACCATTGAGGATGGGACCTTGATCTTCCTTTGATTTAGCCCTCTTTTCAGATTGCTCAACCCCCAATGATGATCTTAACCCGAACCCGCATCATTTGGGTGCTACTACCTGTGTTTAGGTATCTCACTTGCCTTATGATTTGATACTTTAGTTTTGCTTTTGTGTTTTCGTACTCAACTGAAATTTTTGTTTTGTAGTTTTGAACTCTATATTTTTATTATTATCATCTACGTAATTTTGTATGTTGGAATTAATAGATATATTGATGAGTTCCAATAAATTTTAGTGATGAAAGATGATATGTGATTCGATATATTAATTCTTGATAAATTGATAATTTTTTAAAATATTATTTTAATATTCATAATATTATTTTATCAAATTTTTAATATCGATTATAAAATAAAACATCCAATAAGAATCATTTTATTTCGACCCAAAAAAAACCCTTAAAAACATGTTTTTTATAATTTAAATAATAATTGTTTTCTATACAACTCCTAAAAGCTACATAAGATATAGCAAATAAAAAAATAATGTGGTGGATAGACTAATGGCGGCTGTAACCAGTAATAAATTAATGGCATTACTTAAGCCCAAATTAATCATACAGTGGCTCCCACAAGCCGAAGGGATCCGCAACATATATTAAAACGAATATTTCATAGCATTGGCATCATTTCTTTCACTGTATGTGTGGCCGACACTCGATGTAGTCTGTTTTTCACTGTATTACAAGATTCACTAGCACGCGTCTTCATAAGCTCTGCTTCCGTCGTTGCAAGTTGTGATTGAAGATGTGATATTTGTTTCTCCAGTTCATACACTATCTCTATGCAATCTTAGACAAGGTCAATCAGCTTGGCAGTTGCTACATACACCATGCCTGGCAGTTGCTTCATACAACATGTTTGTGACCGCATCTTCCTTCATCTCATCTGAAGTCACTTGTACAAACACAAGAAACGTTGCGGAGACACGACAAACCTTCCGAAACCACAGAAAACGTGAGGGAAGCGATTGAAACGCTGGTTCGCGTTGCAGATTTGGTTTCCTGCATTTTAACACGCAACCACTGCTATCCGTCAAACAACTGCAAACAAACTGAAGCACCAAAACAGCTTAGAAAATGCGTCCCTCTTATTTGCAATATAAGACGAAGTTATGTGGTGGACACTCCACAACCCAGGTTTTTGCTCTTGTTTCCCAAACACCATCTAAAAGTGAGTTCACCACAACAACATATTTTCACATCCGCTTCTTTTACCATTACATCTTCTTTTACCATCGAATCTTTCATTTATTATAAGGGTTACATAAGAGATTTGAGATATGGAGTTTTTGAAACAGTAAGCTAAACAAGTAAGACATTGGAAAACAGATTTTGTACCTGGTGGGTGTTGAGGGTGGAGAATTGAGTGGTGTTATACCAGATGCATTCTAGAGCTCTTTGTAAAAGAGACCCTGAAATTTTATCTTCTTACAGATAAATAAAATGTAAAGATGCCAAGTGTTGATAGATAAATCTCATAGAGACTTTTTGAGAGGACTCTGTGACACCTCGAACTTTCCAAGATATGATATTCATTAGGAAACATCATCCGTTAGGAGCTACTCCAATCCATCTTCAAAATCTTAAATGTATGCAAAACTATTATTCTAGTTTGGCAAGACAATGTCTGCAATGTGAAATGGAGATTATTTTATCCCCATTTCCCGCTTGGGGAGTGTCTTTGCCGTGAGGCGGGCTGCACAAAATCTTAGTGAATGAACCACTTGCAGAGGATATCTCAATGAGAGAAGAGCTCACTTCATGGTGTGAAACTTGTTAAACGTGGTTGTATTGGGCCGCATGTATGATAAGAGAATCAGTTTGGGGAGTGGAATTCCATGCCACTGAAAATTGCTTGATTACAAGGAAAGTAATGATTGAGGGGGTGGATTTAGAAACGAATGATGGCTTTTCGTTGGTAACTATAATCCAAACACTATTTTTTTCTACCGCCTTGGGCTTCTCAGATTGCATAGGTTCAAATAAAGGTTTCAACCAACTCATGAGAACAATCTTTGATCCAATGGTCAAAGGACTAACAACGATAATAAGTTTTCAAGATAATGAAATATATAACTTGTTATACCCAACACTCGATGCCAACATTAATACCAATTGATTCCTTTAAATCTTTGGTCAAGTCAACCTGAATGCATGCTTTCCTGTTAGGGTGCATATAGTAAAACTTATGAGCCTCATGGCATAAGATGCCCTCTCGGGTGGACAATCTCCTCGAGAAAGGACCATAGAGGGATTAGAAGGCTAGGGAGTTCAATCTAATTAAACACTTAAAGGGAATCTTGGTTGGTGACTTTAAATTCATGATTCCTTTTTAATATAATCAAAAACATGTTTTTAAGTAACCAACAACTGAATTTTACAAGAAGATGTTGGACTTAGATGATTCCTTAAAAGATAAAAGAAAAAAAACTCTACTAAGGTTTCAGACACTAGTGACATGGATACCTGAGGGCTCCCATTAGTACCAAAACTAGGCATTGAAAGACTCTATGATGGGATTTATCCAACAAAGTAAGCAATAAGAAATTTATTTTCATACCACTTGCACACACTACTAATGGCATCATGATTTAAATATATCTTAGGCTGAGAGGGAGAGTCAAAAGAGTTATGTCATCATGGGACTTTCAGCACTAATTTCCTAGCTCACTCCAGTGCCATCCTTCCCATTGCCGAAAACAACAATTGCAGTAGAGAAGGTGGAGCCCAGTTTATAGAAAGAACCCACCAAAATGGCAATGCACCAAATGAAATAATTGTGTAGTTATCCTAGATAATTTCACAGATATGGTATGATAAGGAAGGTAAGAAATTAGAAAAAAAAATATGGATGACATAAAAAGAACCTTAAAAACACAACCAAAACAAGTTTCCTCTCATGCAGAGCTCTTATCCATTGGGTTATTTTATTATTCTTCAAAATTAGGGTTTTGTAAAATAAAGGAATGTAAATTAATAGTCATACCTCACTCAAAATCCATGATCACTGACCCCATCTCATCTTTTGTACACAAAGGGTTGAGCAATAATAATCTTATATTTATGGTGGTGATGGTAGAAAATTGAGTTGCGTGTTTCTTCATACGGCATAGAAATGCACTATCATGGGAGGAAACATTCCATTTCACAATAATCTTGAGCAATGGCAAAGTGGTGGGGAAGGACAAAGACAAGGCCATACAAAACATGTAAGTAGTGATAGATTTCAATGTGAGTGGGGCGGTGATGGTGAGGAGCAATGACATGGTATTTAAGTGATAGACTTGAAGAAGCCTAGGAAAATACATGTTCAAAGTTTAGTGGCATGGTAGATCTGTAAATGAAATCTATATCTTCCACTGAACTATTTCAGTTAGTATATATATATATATATATATATATATATATATATATATATATATATAACGATGTATTTTATGGAAATTTCAAAATGAAAAGTTGCATCAGACTTTCAAAATAATGAGAGGAATCTAACCAAATAAATAATGAAAATGTGCACTTAGAGAAATGAAAAGGTACATTTAGAGAGTTTTTAATTATTATTTAACTTTTCAATTTCTTTTTAATATATTACAAATTTGATTTTCAGTAAAGAAGTGAATGTATTGTTTTTATTTAAGTAATTCCTTTATATGTATAATGATAGACATATTTGTTCAAATTTCATATCTTTTAAATTATTTAGTTATTTGTATTTATTTTTTGTTTTTTAATTATTTATTTTTAAATTTTGAAAGACTTAAAAATTTAAGATTTAATTTGATTAATGAACATTAATTGTATGAATGTATAGATTTGTTAAAATTTAAAGTTTGAGATTTAATATAATTAAATAAAAGTGTTTATAAAGTATATGGATTACGAGTAGAACACGACCTTTTATATATATATATATATATATATATATATATATATATATATATATATATATAATCAATTTTTTTCAAAAATCTTTGAATTATACAAAATATATATATATATATATATATATATATATATATATATATATATATATATATATATATATATATATATATATATAATGACAACTTTACATCTGACATGAGTTTCTCTACATATAAATGTGTTTTGCATAATTAAAATTAAATAACTCAAAGATTCAAAATGTCTTATCATAAAGATTTTACACTGTACATTAATAATTATCATAACTTAAATGGCATCTAAAAAACTATTTTATAGTTTTATATGGCATTATCATTTTTATAATTTAAATTTATCCTAATGACATGTTTAACCGAAATCACTATCATCAAGTATTAAATTTGATGGTCGATCCTACTTTCAACACTGCCCTTCAAATACCATATTAGCTCATTATAAGAGAAAATATAAAGTATATATCTTTGTAAATGCATATAATTTTTAACACTCTATCAAAACATACATCTAGCATAGTGTACAAACCGAAATAAACTTTGATAGTATTTTAGGTTTTAAAAATTTTACATATAAATATATGATCATGGAATTTAATTTCAAATAGTTATTATTATTATTATTTTATTATTTTGAGAAAGAATCCCTCTTTATTTATTTAATTTTTATAACTATATTTCTTTTTTAAACAAATATGGATTTATAGAACATATAAATATCATATTTTAACTTTATAAATAAAAAATTTAAATCAGAATCACATAATAATAAGTGTCCAACAAAAATTGAAGCATTACATTATACCAAAACCGAATGTAATACAAAGCTTTTCCTCTATTAAAATTTTTCGAATCACTATGCAATGGTCCTTAATGTTACTATTTGCTCAGATCTTTGTCGTGATGAAGTTTTCTTCTGTTGTGATGGGAGCCATTGAACAAGTGTATACTCTTTATCTTTTCCATTTTTTACAAATTCCAATATAGCAAAATCTATAATAGACCCGGCTCCTTCACTACAAGCGACGCCTCTAGTTTTTCCCAAGAAGCAATGAAAATACCTCTAGCGTAGAAAATGCCTCCCTTTTAGTTGTTTGAGACACAAGTTATGTGGTAGAGATTATCCATAGAGAGTGTGAACCTCAGATAATTTGTGAGTAATTAATTTGAGATTATCCATAGTTTAATCATTTTTAAATTTGTTTTTAAAATACCATTTAAAAATAGGGTGAACTGATCATATTTAACCATATTTTCACATCCTCTTCTTTTACCATCACATTTTTTGTTTTTACAATCGAATCTTTCATTTTATTATAAGAGCTATTAGTTTTTTAAGAGATTTGAGACATGGAGTTTCTTGAAATGGTAAGCCAAAGGAATAATATATTGGAAAATAGATTTTGTACGTGCAGACTATTGGGTAGAATTTTACTGGATCCACCCACTCCAAATAAGGATGATGGGGGACACATTTTTGTGGTGAACAGAATAGGAAGATATTATCCAGTTGATAGGTTGAGAAAATGACAACAGTTGATTTATATAGAATCAGGTAATATTTAACATCGTTACGTACGCATAATGAGTTGGGGAGGCATCTTCAATATTCAATAAAAGTTAATCTTAACTAGAAAAATTAGTGGATGAAAAAAATCATTCAATATGTGTAACCAAGCCTTAACCAAGAGGGTAAAGGATGGCACGTTCATTAATTTAGTGAACCACAAACAATGTCATTAATATTATGTAGGTGTTCACACTCTTTTATTATTTCTATTTGATCAAGATAGAAAGGTCACTAATAGATAAGGCTATTTAAAAAAATTGTAGGTGTTTCTTATGACAAGAATTTAAAAATATTGATTTTCAAACTATTTTATTATCTCGATCTTTGTCAAAATAGAAGGGTCGTTAATAGATAAGATTATTTTGAAAGATTTTTAAGTAGTGAAGCCTTATCTCAAAAGGGTCAAGGATGTATTTATAATAGATCTCTCTTATAATGACCACAATTTTTGGTGGTCCCTTATCATAACAAATATTAACATCTTTGTGGTTGATATGTTGGTCGACATAAAATCTCTTCAGCTCTTTAACTCAAAATTTTGTTTGATCTTGAGATTGGATCCCTTGAGATGCTCTAAAAATTAAACATATATTATTGAATTTAGACTTGATTTTTACTCATCAAATTCAAGAGTAAATACCAAATGTCATGTTTCATAATATGGGTGTGTAACCTCCTATTTTCTAGGTGGAAGGATTGTAGGTGGAATTTTAATATTGTATTTTCAAATTACTCTCCCGAACTCTTCTATTAGATTATGAGTGTTTTTCTTTGGATTTGGATAATCTTAATAAGTGATGGAGTCTAAAATCCTCACTCGAAATGTGGCTTCTTAGAGTCAGCATGATTTGGAATGCTAAGCTTGAGCCCAAAATATCTTACTTTCTCTGATCTCTGATTTATCAAGGTGTTCTTCTTAGAGAGAGGCTCAAATGAATTGGACTTCTTAACCGTAAGTGACTAGGTAACTCTCAACTTAAAGCCTTTAGCCACCCTTTTTGGACATCCCTGACTTGAGAATGGATTCATAACTTATTTTAGGGTTATCGAGTAGAACCATTTAATTGGTGAATGGATTTTTTGTGGACAATACTAAATGGCTTCCATACATTGCATTTCTATAGAAAAATTGAGAACTATTATTCTGTTTCAACTATGAAAGTCTAGAAATTAGGCCATTCTTTTAAAATAAAAACCTTTTTATTCATTTATCTATCAATGATAAAGTGCTTGTTACTTCTTTATTGTTTCTATAGATCCAATCCCATAATCATAAGGAGCTCTTCAACCACTGGGTAAGTGCTCATTGTATCATGAATCATGTTTATGCTAATCAATCCTTGAATGACACTGCTCCACTAGTGCCCACACACCATTGGAGTTGTTCCCACAACTATTTCTCATCACCTCCTCCTTAATTGGGAGGGAAGGAGGTGGATGGGGGGCATAGGGTGGTTGTTGTCATGTGGAAAGACCTCTTTGGTCCTATCTAAATGGACTAGTTTTCTTATGTAGAGTGGTGAGCCAGTGGAATATTATGTGTTGTTGCCTTTTTGTTTGAGAATTACAATTTTTTTTTTCCCTTTAGAAACCAATTGGGATGGGATCCTAATCTTCCTTCAATTTAACCCTCTTCTTAGGTTGTTCATCCTCCTAAGAATGATCTTAACCCATATATTTTGGGTGTTATTCAACCCTGACAAATGCAAGATTAGCAAGCCTTTTCATAAGCTCTGCTTCAGTCGTTGCAGGTTGTGATTGAAGACGTGATATTTGTTTTTCCAGTTGATACACTATGCCTCTGCAACCATAGACAGGGTCATTCAGCATGGCAGTTGCTTCATACACCATGCTTGTGACCGCATCTTCCCTCTCCTCAACTGAAATCACTTGCACAAACACAAGAGCAGTTGCGTAGACACGAGAAACATTGCGAAACCACAGAAAACATGATGACAGCGATTGAAACGCTGGTTCGCGTTGCAGATCTGGTTTCCTCCATTTTAAAACGCAACCATTGCTATACGTCACACAACTGGAAACAACCTGAAGCAAAACAGCTTGAAAAATGCGCCCCTCTTAGTTGCATAAGACACAAGATATGTGATGGAGACTTCACAACCCAGATTTTTGCACTTATTTCACAAACACCATCTCAAAATGAGTTCACCACATAAACACATTTTCACATCCTCTTCTTTTTCCATCACATATTCTTCTGCCATCGAATCTTTCATTTATTGTAAGGGTTATATAAGAGATTTGAGATATGGAGTTTTTGAAACAGTAAGCCAAAGGAATAAGTCATTGGAAAACAGATTTCGTACCTGGTGGGTGTTGAGGTGTAAAATTTTACCCGATCCGCCCATTCCAACTAAGATCGATGGGGAACACAGGTGAACGGAATAGGAAAGAGACTAACCTGCCAGTAGGTTGAGAAATTCATAACATTCAAGCGTATATTTAACATCTTTACGTGTGCATAGTGAGTTGAGCAGGTATCTGCAACATAAAACAGAAGTTAGTATCAGTGGATTAAAACGATCATTCGATTTGCACAACCAGGCCTTTACCAAGAGGACACAGGAATGCAAGATTGGTGCGCTCTAGCTCTTTGGATTGTATGGACAATAATTTATTTCAGGATACGCACGATCCATCAAAATCCGGTTGTGAAAGAAAAAGCACCAGGCTAGCGGTCGACAGTAAAATTTAAAAAATAAAAAATAAAGCGATAATGTTTACGCGTGTCCAGGATTTGTTGCATTGAAAACATGGATTTTGATGTTTTTATTTTGATTGAAAGCTTGCATTAATGTATAGGTTAAGAATATATTATTTCTTTTCTAATAAAAGTTGATGAAATGAATGTACACTAACTATCGTATTAGTATTAACTCCCGAAAAAATCAAAGCTATTATTTTAGGCTCACAAAAATATTAGTGTAAAATTATATAAGTGATAATAGAAAAAATCATAAAAAGTAAGAAATAACATATTAATTTAACGTTGTAAGTAATCTTACGAAAGGAGGAGGAAGTAGTAGGTTATTTGACATATCTTCACAACTATCTATATGGGAGTATAGATTATTGGATGGATCTTTAGTCATCTTATTCAGTGTTTTTTTAAACCTCTTTTATTTTCTACTGATGACGAGGTGAGATAGCATGAAATAATCTAGACATTTTTTTTGCCTATCCCAACCAAAATGCATAAAACTAAAATAGGCATTACTATTCTACAATGAAGACCACCCTCCATGGCCCCCCAATGATGAGAATTGATAACATGAAGGATGAAGCATTATGGCGAAGATAAATCAGCTTCATAACCTATGTCAAACTCTACCTCTATCCCTTCACTCTTGATTCCTACTAGGATGGTCTTGGTAAGGGGAATTTAAAAGCACACTAATAATAGTTCGAGGGGTGTTGCTTTAGTGGCGAATGGAAGTGAGGAGTTGATCCACCTCCACCACCATTTTCTCTTCTTGCACTTAGATCTGTAGAATGACATTTGACAAAGTAGTATTTTTGTCAGTAGTAGAGAGATCTCTGTTAATATGTTCTTTATTAAAAATATCAAAATTTATATCCTTTCAAGAAGAACGAAAATCTCAATACCAAAAATATACCACATTTTCTTGAATCTCATAGGGAGCATAAAAGAATCCCTAAAAGAACCATGTACCAAGAAAAGGGCTTTGGTGTAAATGGATGAAAATAGGAATGGATCCACCTTCATGATTCGTAGGCTTTAACACAACTACAAAATGTGTTTAAGAGCCTTAGTTTGTCCTCATAATCAGAAAATGTTTTTAAGAGACTCAACTCATAGATAAGCAAGGCTTTTGGAAGATGAGATCCTCATAGGAAGCAACATGTCACCCACTAGAATACCTTGGTAGATAATGCATCATTCAAAAAATATATTTTTGGGCTGTACATCACAAATCAAATAGTTTGAAATATTTTTTCCAGAGAAAACTAGAGCTAATAAGATTCCATTATTTGTTGAGCACTTCCTAGGGCACAATGTTGTGAGTTAGACATTGATAACGAAAGTGGGGTTTGTAATAAATTAAAGGAGTGGATACACTCTAGTGCTAATCTTTCCACCATTTTGAGAGAGCCTCTAATTCTATTTTTTTTTTCAAAGCATAGTCTTGTACGATGATTTGAGTCTCAATAATGGATTCAAAACCTTGGTTGTTGAGTTTGAATTTAGTCTTTAAAACTTTCCAATTGGATCAAGCTATATATAATTTTTCAAATACAATCCTAATGACATGAATGCATTTATGTAAAATTCAAAGGACTTTGATTCTAGGAAATTTAGAAAAGGGTTTTTAATTATCAATAATAATTGGGGAAAACTATAGTGAGTGCAAATTAATTAAAAGCCCTGATTCAAAGCCATCCAACTTCCAAACCATCCTAGGATTAATGGCCTCCTAGGTCTTCCATATGATTTTATCCATAAAGGTAATGATAAGTTTGCTAGGAACAAGTGCAACAAGTAATGATTAAAACCCCAAGTTATTTTAGGATCCTCCTCCATAAGGAATAGAAAAGGAGATGTAGTGCCTAGGAATAAATTTCAAAGCTTGTTTCCATTCAATGATTTTGGGAATGTGTTTTATGCAAAGGGCAGTTCGTTGTAAAGAAATAAAAATAAGCACTAGCCAACCAATCTCTCTAGTTCTACAATAGAAGTCCCATGCTACTCTATGAAAGCCTTTTCTACCTTAAAAACTTTCCCAAAGAAAGTCTAGTAACAAATTTTCAAGATTCTTATAGGAAAATTTAGAATGAGCCCAACAAGAAGAGTCATAAAGTTCATGGTAACCATAACTTTAGGTCAAATTTAAAACTTGAATGAGAGAGAGTGAGGTTTATAAATCCAATATGAAAGTTTTTTATCCACTTTAATGAAAACATAGTTCCATATCTTAGCTTGGGAAGATTGAAAAATAAAAGGAATGCCCAAAATTTTTAATATTTCCTCATGATAAATCTATTTTTACTAATTAGCCTCAGGCTAACGAATTTTAAATCCATAATATTTTAAATAAAATTAGTCTTAGCCGACCTTATGTTGGTCCAAAACCCACGAAAATAACCTTAGGGTATTTCATGTTGTTGTGAACCACAATTTATTCTACTAGATTAGTAAGAAATGAGACATCAACAAAATGGCCCTTATGAAATTGTTGTTGAGGTTAATGGAGTAGATACATTCCTTTAACTAATGCTAAGCTAGTAGAATTCCCCCTAAAATAGTTAAACCCTTTCATATTTAACGCATAAAAAAGGAGTTGAGGGGAAACCTTGGGTGATGGATCAAATAAGACAAAAGTTCTCAAGACCATTAATGGTGAGAGAAGAAGAATCATCTTAAAATAGAGTCTATACAAAGTGAAAAACCTATCACAAAAACACAAGGCTTGGAACATAAAAAGAATGAAGGGATATTAAATCCTATCATATGCTTTCTCAAAGTTATTTTTAATAAATAAATCTTTCTACTTAGATGCATGAATTCATTCCACCCCTTCCTAAACTGTAATGATAGAGTGGACCATATAGTAAAATATAACCTCTTAGAGGGTTGAAATGAATATAATTGAATATTTCAATGTCCATATTTTTTATATCATGCATATTTATCTTTATTTCTCATTCATCATAATTCATCTTAATTTCAATTAAAATCAATTGAATAGAGTAGGATTTTTTTTTTGTAAATTTAAGAAAGTAAATAATTGCTCAAAAGAAAACTAAGGATACTACAAATATAAAAACAAAATAAAGGAAAGGACACTGCTTAAAATAAGAAAAGTTTTCAGAGATACTCAAAAATAAAATAAGCTAAATTTACACAAAGTACATTAAAATTAGTATAAATATACATTTTAGTGGAAAAGAAAGTACACAATTAAAAATCATAAAAATATTGGTCATTGAATTGATTCTAATACAAAATATAGTGATATTTGTTGTGAGTTGCATGGTAAAAGAGTGTCAAGAAAGGGTGATAGTGGAAATTGGGCACCTCTAAATTTTGCTCATCTAGGCACATTTTTTCTTCAAAAGGTTTAGGTTTTGTTTCAAGTGCATCCTTGATTTGTCTTTCCTCTATTGTTGATTCAATCCAAGATGAATCCCCAAAGGGGGACTCATGCCAAAATATTCCTTTCAATAAAATGCTAGAAGGGGAACCAACTTCATTTGTAGAAGTGTAAATTAATTCCTAATGAATTCCATAGGGAAGAAGAAGGAGCAAGATCCAGGTAAGGGATGCAAAAATCCATACATGCATGTAGTCAAGATGAATCTAATAGCTACGTTTGACCTATCTACGACTAGGAGTAATATTTAAGGATTGTACAGGAGAATCCTTAGCTATAAATTTATGGGGGATCAACTATCCATGGAAGGTTGCATGCATATATAATGAGGTGGAAAAACAATATAGAGTATGAATAAAGAATCTGTGTAGAAGTTTATTTCATGGGTGTCTTCACCAATGAATGAGACAAGGACAAAGTGTTTTGAGGAGGATTATATTTCTTCCATAATGTAGTACTTTCAATATAATACTGGAATATAACATTTAGGTCAACACAGGATCTTCTAAATATAACATCAATTTGGATCAAGATGTATGTTCTTTCCACAATAATTTTGTTCCATGTATGTATTTTAAACTATTAACAACATTATACTTGCTCCAATATATATTTATAAGCCACATCATCTAGATATACTAGAATTTGTGTGTAACTTGACCTCTCATAGCCAATTCCAATTAATATTAGCTTAAAATTCATTAGAACATAATCTATACAAGTTAAAGAGTATGAAAGCATCATGTTCCATTTTATAAGATGTTATGAATATGAACACTTAATTTGGGAATGCTCGCTACTTTATAAAATTGGTAGTCTTAAAAACATTGATGAAACATATGAAAAAGACTTTGAGAGTATCATAAAACATAAGAGAAAAAATTTAGATAAGATTCAAAATAAAATGGTCAAGAAATATATCCCCAAGGAGGATATTAATAAATATGAGACAAATGTGCCCCCACAAGAAGATATGGAAGGAGTCCCATAAACACAACCATATGGAGAGAAGGATAATCATGAAAAGGAAGATATTACTATAGATTATGGATTTAAAGAAGGCTTGGATAATCTCTACAAAGAGATAGAATTATGGATGTAAGATATACAAAGTAAATGAGGGGGACAAGGTCAACATAGAAAAATCTATAGAAAATGTCCAAATATAAAAAGATAATTAGATGAACATGGATGAAGATAAGGAAATAAAGTCGGACAAATGAGGAAAGTGTAGGAATATCACAAGCCTAGAACATGATAAAAAAAAAAAATGTAGGAAAAACATAGAGAGGGAGACTGAGTAAAAAATAATAGAAAAGACCATGGAGGATATTGGTGTATGAACTCAATATCAAATTGATATATTATTGGTGATCACCAAGAAAAATAACCTTTCTTGATGTAGTTGATCTCTTGGAATATCAAGGGCCTTAACACCACATTGAAAAAAAATATTTTAAAAAACTAATAAGAGAACACAAATCTAAACTAATTATGGTTCAATAAACTAAGCTAAGGTGTCCATAATGTCATTATAGAAGCCTTTCTATAAATATGGGAAGGGGAGTAGTGTGTAGGAATGCAATAGGTTCGAAAGGAGAATTGACTATCCTTTGGTACACCAATGAAGTTACTTTTGATCTTTTGCAAAATCATATGTAATTTCTAATATGTAATATTGAGGTGAGAAAACAAAACCTCTTTCTTTTTGGTCAACTTTTATGGCCCTCAAAATGTCAAAGAGAGAGATGGCCTGAGAACAAATAGAAAAATAAATGGTAGCAAAGAAGGATACACCTAATATTATAGTAGTGGAATTTAATGCTAGGAAGGATAACTCAAAGAAATAGGGAGGAATGGGAAGTGAGAATATTAGCATAGCCTTTCTTAATTTCATTTTCAATTCTGATCTTTGTGATATCAAAACCAAGAAATGCTGGTTTACATGAAGTAACAAAAGGTTAGGAAGAGATCTCATATTGGAAAGTCTTGATAGATTTATGATCTCAAGTACATGGATTGAGGGAAGCTTCGTCTTGGAGTTTGAGGTGCTTAATACATCAGGGTCAGATCACTAGCCCATAACCACACACATATTTGAAGATAAATAACCTTGAAATGTTCCCTTGAGGTCTTAGAAGATGTGGCTAGAGCATATAAAGATAGATGACTTTATAACTCCACATTAACAAGGTCCAAAAAGTTTTTATGGTACAAATATATACATTTTTTTAGTAAAAATTGAAATCTCTCAAAACTAATTTAATGAAATGGAATGAAGTTACCTTTAAAAATATTTTCTAGGAAAAGATAGAGCTAAAAAGAAGAAGTGAGGAGATCCAAGGAAATTAGATGGAGGTGGAGATCTCCTCGAGCTCCAATGAGAAGAATAAAAAGTGGCCATATAACTAGAAAAAATGTATAAGCATGAATAAATTTATTGTAGATAAAATTATAGGATAAAATGGATAAAATAAGTAGACAAGAATGCTAGTTTCTTCCACATCTCATGCAGGATCAGAAGGAAAAAAATTACCTAAGCAAACTAGAAACCTTGGAAGCTATGAATTTTTTTGATCCTAAGGTAACTAGAGACCTTATTTTAATGTATTACAATGATATGTTAGGTCAGATAATGATGGGAACCATTATACATAAGATGATTTTTAGAGTCATAATCATAATTTGGTCTTTGATTAAGAAAATCAAATGTTGCTTAATGATATCTTTTTGGAGAAAACTAGAATGATAATATTTTAAATGGTAGGAGACCATACACCTAGGTCAAAAGGTTTCCCTAATTTCTTTTTTCCTCACTTCAAGGACATCATAAGGGAGGAGGCTAGGGAAGCGGTGCAAGAATCCAAGGACTCCTAGGGGATTCTTAAAGCACTTAATATGACCTTCCTAATCCTTATTCCTTAAAATCCAATAGCAGGTCTCCTAAAGATTTTTAACCTATATTATTATGAAATACTATCCATTAGATCATTTAAAAACTCATCCCAAATAGGATTCAAGGTCTCCTACCAAAATTTACTTTAGTTGAATAATGAGGTTTTTAAAAAGGTAAGTAGATTTCAAATGGCATAATTATAGTGCATGAGATTATTCATTTCCTTTAAGCTAGTAATAAGATAGGCATGTTAGTAAAACATGATAATGCCAAGGCCTATGATAGAGTTAACTGGTCTTTCCTAGATGGAATTCTTGAAATATTTAGATTAAATCAAGCTTGGTGAAGTTGGATATGAAACTGTTACTCCTCCCCTAAATTCCAAGTTATGGTTAATGGCTCCCCATAACATTTTTTCTTAGCATCCATATGATTAAGATAAGTGGATCCTATATCTCACTACCTATTTATCCTAATGGTTGTCGCCCTTAGTAGACACATCATGTCTCTCAATATTTAAGGTAAAATAAAAGGCATTAAAACAACTGATGAAGAAGAGGCTTTTACTCATCAATAATTTATGGACAGCACCATGCTCTTTTTTAACCCATCCTAGAAAGAGGTTAAATAAATCATATATATGTTATCTAATTATGAAAAATTATCAATCCATGTGGCTAATAAAATAAATCAAAGATCCTCTACACTAATATGTCTCCTAATCTTCAATCCTTCCTTAATAGGTACCTGGGATTTGGAATATTCCCCTAGCTAGATGTTTATTTGGGCTTTCGTCTATTCTGTTGGGTTGGAAGAAAGAAACTTTTTGATAAAGTGATAAATAAGTTGGGAAGGAAAATTGGTAGATGGAAGGGAAAATATCTAACTTATGCTAGCATAATCATCCTCATAAAATTGATTCTTCAGGTGTCAACTAATTATTGATTCTCTATGTTGAAGGCTCCGGTAGCTATTTTTGGTGAAAAGTAAAAGACTCTCAACAATTTCCATTTGCAAGGTGCATGGGATAAAATAAAATTTCCCCTATTAGCATGGAATAAATTTTGTAAACCCATTTCCCAAGGAGGATTAGGCATAAGGTACTTAGATAAGATCAATAGGGTTATTGTTGCTAAATTTATTTGGAGAATAGATGATAATCCAAGAGAAACATGGAGTGAGGTACTTCAAAGTAAGTATTTGGATGATAGGACCCCACATAAAAAATTTATTGTGGGGGATTTACCCATAGGCTCTACTATTTGGTATAGTACGAGGGAAATTAGGGGATTGTTATTTAGAATAATTTTTATTAATGTT
>JARHVA010003366.1:1762500-1800000 GCA_037957365.1 Torreya grandis
CCAACATGAGGATGAGATGTAATGGAGACATGATAAAATGAAAGAGGTTATGGAAGTGCAATGGAAGAAAAAAAAAGGCACTTACATAAGATCAATATGAGATACAAGTTGTGCTTGTGTTGAGACAATAGAGGAAATAAAATACAATTGCATTAGAATAGTACAAAAAACATGAGATGTTTCCATTAAGCCAATATAATATGTAATCAGTGTTACTGAAACTGATAAACCCAAGTCAGAATCAAGGAGATATTAAGCCATTTTTCGAATGAGCAAAGAATGATATGATTATTTTGAGGATGGATCATCACTTGAAGAAACTAAGTAAGGAGATATACACCTCTTAATGAAAAGTTTCATAGGTATTTTTATAGGTACATTGGCACAAATTAATTTGGTAGGATTTTCTTCTTTATAACCTTATCGATTCCTTCGCTTGTTACTTTACTTGGCTAAGGTATTTTTGTATATATGTTATTGATATACCATTGAGTATCATGGGCTACCTTTTATTGTTTATAGACATTGGAATATCCAATATCCTTTGAGCTTCCTTCATCCATATACTCAATAAATTTATTGTTAAACTAGGCCCTTGATCTTTCTAGAATAATATTTTTATGTTCATTCAAATCAAAATATTATTTGATTGACAAAGCAAAAGTGTAATAGTTAAACTATGCACTTTATCAAAAATATGATCAATCATGTCTAATTAATCATCGACAATCTACTAAGTCACCCATTCTAATATTAATTCTTTATTTTGTTCCAAATTCATCCTTGAATAGTAATTTTTTTGACCTCAAATTCATCTTCATAATCTTCTGAAGAGTTTTCAAATTTTGGGAAATTTAGGTATCCAAGACTAAACAAGATGTTATTCTTCAAAAAAAAAAATTATTGTCAAAGGGGGGATATTTGTATGACATTTCATTAGAAATTCAATCATGGATTTTTTAATATTGGAGTTATATCAAGCTGACTTACACATATAATAAATCAGACCAATATTATTTGATTGATTTTTAAAAACAATAACTCAAGCAAATAAATTTTGTGTGTTCACTCAAATAAAAATATTATTTTATTAAAAAAGAAATAAGTGTACAAGAGTCAAATTATATACTTTATCAAATAGATGATTAAGCATTTATGATCCATATTCTACAATCCACTAAGTCAACCATTCTAATATGAATGCTTTCATTTTTTCCAAGGTCATCCTTGAATAGTTAATTTTTATAACCTTATATTCATCTTCATAATCTTCTAAAGATTCTTTGAATTTTAGGACATTCAAGTATCCAGGACCAAGCAAGATGTTATTCTTCACAAAACATTTTCTATCAAAGAGGAATATTTTTGTATGACATTTCATTGGAAATTCAATCATCGATTTCTCAATATTGGAGGTATCTCAAGATAATTTTCCAATACAATGACTCAGGCCAATTTGAAATTAGATTCCCCCACATGTTTCTCATCACTATTTTTTTGAAATTCACATATTTTCTTGTATAACTCAATGAGAATGATTTTTTTGCTTGTGTATCTCATAAATTTCTATGGGAGAACTATGAACCCTCCAACTCTAATGTATGTGAATATGTGAAATTAGATAACGTAACTTACATACTTCTTTACCATGGCAACAAATTAGTTTAAAATTCATGAATTTGTGTTTCTCTTCAAATTCATCATAACTAACATAGTGAAAACATCGTTCACACTTCTAAATTTTTTATTTCCTTGCTAATAACTGAGTTTTGGCAATTTATCATATATTATCTTCTGTCGGAAGTCTTGTCCTTCCATTTTCAATCCTAGACACTATCTCAAATCAACAATACAATATATCAATTTTGAATTCATATATAATGATTTGGTTGAATCAATCCCTATCAAGTGATCATGGATATTTTCACTTATTATCTCTCCACATTTAATGAAATGTTTTCCCATACAAATAACACTAATGTAGAGACACATCCATTGGAGAAATACCAAGGGTTCGAATTACCTACATATCTATTCAATAGAGTTATGATATACGATAACTATGCATGGAATTATCCCCAAGATAGGGCCTTAAGAATTTTTGATGGTCCTCTTATTTTTTTTATTAATCTAAATTTGGTTGATCATGTTCAAACATTTATCATTATTTTTGGTTTCAATAGTTTAATGTAATATTATTGTTTATGTCTATTATTTCATAATGCCTAGGGATCTTGAATATTGTATTGATTGATTAAATATCAATATGTTAGAGAGTATTTACACAATCCATGGAGATAATTAAGTTTTTTTTTTGGATTAAATTGTGTGAGAAATTTTTGCATATTTCCATAGTCCATGAAGGTAATGATGAAAAAATTTATCACATAGTTTAATCTATAAAAATACTTCATTATTAGTATATTATTATAAAATTTGATCTCTCTTTTAGGTCATAATACTTATTTATTTTTCCATCTACCATCCTATAAAAAATGTGATGTCTTAACATATTTATTTTTCCATCTACCATCCTCTACTAAAATTATTCAATATATATGTGTTTTATATCATTTTATAATATTTTATAAACATTTATATCAGGAACATAAAAAAACCTAAAAACACAAACAAAACAAGTTTCCTCTTAGACAAAGTTTTTTTTCATTGCATTATTTTATTATTCTTCAAATTTGGGTTTTTGTAAAGTGAAATAATGTAAATTAATAGTCACACCTCACTCGAATCCTATGACCACTAATCCCATGTCACCTTTTATGCATGAAAGGTTAAGCAACACCAATATTATATTTCTAGTGGAGTTGATTATAGAAAATAAAGTTGTGTGTTTGTTCATATGGTGTGACAATGCAATGTGCAGAGAGGAGACATTCCATTCTAGGATAAGATCAAGCAATGGCAAAGTGTTGGGGAAGGACAAGGCTATATAAAACATGCAATTGCTGATTTATTTCAAGGTGAGTTAGGTGATGATGGTGAGGGGTAGTGACGATATTTAAGTGATAGACTTGCATAAACTAGGAGAATTACATGCACAAAGTTTAGTGACATGGTATATCCATAAATGAATTTTTTAGCTTCCAACATACTATTTCAGTTACCATATATGTCTGTGTGTGTGTGTGTGTGTGTGTGTGTGTGTCTATATGTATGTATGTATGTATGTATATGTATGTGTGTGTGTGTGTGTGTGTGTCTATATATATATATATATATATATATATATATATGTATGTATGTATGTATGTATGTATGTATGTATGTATGTATGTATATATATATATGTATGTATGTATGTATGTATGTATGTATGTATGTATGTATATGTATGTATATATATGTATGTGTATGTGTATGTGTATGTGTATGTGTATGTGTATGTGTATGTGTGTGTGTGTATGTATGTATGTATGTATGTATGTATGTGTGTCTGTGTGTGTGTGTGTGTGTGTGTGTGTGTGTGTGTGTGTGTGTGTGTGTGTGTGTGTGTGTGCGCGTGCGTGCGCGCGTGCGCGCGTGTGTGTGTGTGTCTATATATATATATATATATATATATATATATATATATATATATATATATATATATATATATATATATATATATATATATATATATATGTATGTATGTATGTATGTATATGTATGTGTGTATATGTATGTATGTATGTGTGTGTGTGTGTGTGTGTGTGTGTGTGTGTGTGTGTGTGTGTGTGTGTGTGTGTGTGTGTGTGTGTGTGTGTGTGTGTGTGTGTGTATGTATATATGTGTGTGTGTGTGTGTGTGTGTGTGTGTGTGTGTGTGTGTGTGTGTGTGTGTGTGTGTGTGTGTGTGTGTGTGTGTGTGTGTATTACTAGGATGAAAATTGGAGATGGTTTTAAATTATCTAGTAATTTATTAATTAAATGTAAATTTGGTGAAATCACATTAAGGAAAGGCATGCAATCCTTCATATAGCATTCAACAAGTGTATATTTGGTGGCATCCTAGACACCCATCTCATTGAATCCAATGATAAAGAAGCCAAGTGTTATGGCCATCAGTTGATATTAGTGTAGCTAATAGAGAACTACACCTTTCCAAAAAGTGGAATTATAGGTATACATTAAAACCTTACACAATTACATATTTTGAATTATATGGTGAAAAACCATGAAGTAAATCATGGGATTGAATCACTGTGAGTCTTGGCCAGTGCATTTACTATGGGTTTTGAGTGTTGAGTTTAATTACATTTGGTTGTCAATCAAAAATATAAGTCAATAATTTGAAACCCAAACATAAATTTTGCCAATATGAACTACATTTTCCATGCATTTTATTTACACAACAATAAGTTTCACTTTCTTGTATAGTTTGTGCATATCTATTCAGTAAAAAAATATTATAGTATAATGAAGAAGTGAAAGAAGGCTTAAAATTATCTCAAATGAAAATGCAGTATTGTTTGGAAGTAAACGTGGCAGAGAGACTCTGAAGAGAAATGTTAAAGGTAATAATGTGAATGTGAATGAGAGGTTGTCGGCGAAGAAGCACTTAAATAAGGCAATTATTTTAAATTTTGTCAGAGAGACCATTGATAAGGTAAAGGCATTGTAGAAATGACTTCATCATTATAAACTTCACAAGTCTTAAGTAAGAAAATAAAATATTTATTTACATTTATAATATAAAAATCCAATCATTTTTTTAAAATATTCAAATGAAATTACATACTAAATATATTTATTTTATGTTTATGACCAGCCAATTTCTCAATGTAAGCTTTCTTGATTATTGACTTTAATTTTTCATTTCAATTTTAATTTTTGGTAGTCTTTCATTCCAAACTGATATAAAATTACAATGAACTTGAAAAAAATTCAAATAAAATTACATGCTATATAATATGTTTATATTTGATGTTTATGACAGACAAATTTCTTCTTCAATAACATCATTTTCGATTTTTGGTAGACGAGATTTTTTTTCCCCAAACTACAAATGTTTGTTTTTAATCATCAATCATAGAAATAAAAATAATAAAAATGAAAATCATGATAGCATATCTCTATCTTTTTAAAGACCTGCCAATCATAGGTGGCATGAATCTCCACAAATAAATAAATAATGAAAACGTGTATTTAGAGAGTTTTTAATTATTTTTTAGCTTTCAGATTATTTTTTAATACATTGTAATTTTAATTTTCAATAAAGAGTTAAAAGAGTTTGTTTTTATTTATGCAGTTCTTTCACATGTATAATAATAATCTGTATGTATATTTAAATTTCACATTTTCAAAGTAATTTAATTTAATTATCTGTGTTCATTTTTTTATGATTTTAATTAATTTTTCATATAATTTAATTTGATTATTTGTATTTATTTTTATGACTTTTAATTAATTTTTTTCAAAATTTTAAACAATTAAAAATTTGAGATTTAATTTGATTGAAGAATGGTAATTATATGAATACATGAATTTGTTATAATGACTCTTCTTCAAGAACATCGAGTGCTGGTTGAAACAAGTAAAAGATAGCTTTGCAATGAGGCATCCAACTTGTATAGGATAGAACCCAAGGAAGTGGGTCCAAAACCACTTGTATGATATCCTGTATGAGGTTTTCTTTTGTGAACAACCGAAGCAAGTATAACGATGGTTGGATACGTATGTGACGCATAGAATTCAGAGCCATGAACAATGCTTCAAGGTGATGAAAGAGTGTCTAGAAAGGCTTGAGAACTTAGATTTCACTTAGACTAGATCTATAGATAAATGGTGCTAAGGGGCACTGAACAACTACATGATTGAGTTCATAGTATCGATATACTCCTACCCTGAAAAATTAGAATGTTAGTTATTGTACAAACCCAAAGGCACATTTGTAAATGAACTCAGCACCAAGATCAAGAAATTGATGGTGGATTACAGCTTTGAAATAGTGAGGATGGAAGGTTAAAGTCCTCTCACATATGAGCAATACAACTGGAAAGAAGAGGATGTGTAGGGGAGGTGCAATGTAAGGAGATAAGAAAATTAATACCTAAGAGCTTAGGAGATAGGATTATAATAAGAGTAGTTGTGGGTTGATGGGAGATGTAAAATTTTTAAGTATTGAAAGGACCCGTAGTGAGTGGGAAGGCCGTGAAGAAAGATATCTTGAATGGCAACAGTGCTCAGAGGAAAGAATCCTTCAGGCCATAGAAGAAGCTCCACAGTTGAGAGGTGAATGCTTGAGGTCCCTATAGAAATTAACCATTGAAGATGTGTCAGATACACCTACCCCCTTTAAACTTGTGGTGCAAGATCATGGGCTAAATCACCCACAGGAAGATAATATATTGACAATTAACCTCATTGTCGACTTAGAATTTGACTGGTTTGCAGAGTTGGACCATAAATTTATGATTGTACAAGTTATTCCTTATGATGAGATAAGGGAGGATACCTCTAGACCTTAAGGTGATAGCTCGATTAGATAGAACATGAGCACAAGCACCCTAGCCCAGCTAATGTCAACTACACTGCCTATGTAACAACCTAGAAGAAGTGGCCTTGCACCATTAGTCATTAGTATAGTGCCATCATCTTCAATAGAAATAACAGTAACCATGATACCAATGCCTTCCCTAGTGGTTGGAGGCCTTAGAGGACCAACATAGGATAAGTATCAGGAGGATAAGTTCCTTAGCCACTGTCTACTCCCCCTCCCTAGATCTATTATGAGTTGGTCATAAATTTTCCTGAGTATCTATGCATAGAGAATGTCATATATCATGTGATCATGTGTGAATTATAATGGCATGTTAAAATAATAACCTATTTTTAGCACAAAGGCAACCTAATTTGTGATAATATTACTTGATCTTATCCATACTTGGTATAGTAAATTTTATCCTAACTAGGTAATGGTTGATTATGACACCCTGAGGAGAGCCTTCTTGAAGGAATTTGATATACCTAAGTTTGAGTAGCAGAGCATAGCTGCACAAAAGGAGATCAACCATGGATTATCATAAAGTGTAAACTTATACAATGTTATATTTAAAACTCTCTTTTCCAAGTTCCCTTACATTATTCACCCTTCCCAGCATGCACAATGGTTCTTTGGAGGATTTCTAGTACATTTTATAAGGGTGTTGTCCATGAAAACATTTACAGACCCTCAAGAAGAACCTGAAGCCATGTTTATAACCGAGGTAGTGGGGATCACCAATTTTGGAATTAGCCCCTTGAAAGAGGTATAAATATTGTTTATGGCCTCCCAACTACAAAATTTAACCACTAGTTCATCGTAATATGCTTAAAGTGGGTTGTGGTGCACTGATTACAAGGTGGAAGGCCATAACAAAAATAAATACCCTCAAAATAATGTGTGCACACTGCTTCTCAATTATGAAGTTTGTCATGAGTTGCATGATGTTTAAAACATCCCTTTATTGTAATGCACTAGTCAAGTTAACATAACCCTCTATTATAAGCTGTCTGATGCCTACACTCACACCACAAATGACTGCTAGGTAATTGATGAGATACACCAAAATATTGAGAGATGCACACAACAAGAAACTACAATAGTCAAAGGGAAGGCAAACTAAGGAAATGAGGGTTATGGACATTAAAATGATAGCTATTGGAACTAAGGAGGTGTTATAAGGTGGGGTAGAGGACACGGTGGAGGAAGATTCCCAGTTTGATGATGTTATAAGTGTGAATCAATCAAGCACTATCAATATGACTACATGATGCATCTAATAGGTATGTCTTATCATGGACTACATCTATTCAAGGAATGCCTAAATTATATAAAAAAGTGACCCAAGGTAGGCTTGACATGGATAGGGTCTCAAGGATGATCAGGTGTGAGTGTAAAGAGGTAAATGGGCTCCAAAGGCACAACCAACATGCACAAAGTTGATCAAACATTTAAGAAACTACTGAGAGTGGACTCACCAGTCAATTTCCAGTTACAGTAATACCAAAGTTGCATCTAGATTATGGGATGAAAACTTTCACTAAGTGTAGTACATAGATAGAACCCAAATCCATGCATTATCCAGACCTTGCATGTCAAAGATACATATTGTATCAATCTATACATGTGATCTAAAAGATACAAGGATAACTCCACATGGTGTAAGACTTAGAGGTGAAATTTGATACCTATCACAAAAAGGATGGTCAAGAGGTTTAATTTCAAGAGCTTATGAAGATCTTGCACCTCATATAAATAAAATGGATACTTCCCCTATTAAATAACTTTCTTCTTGAACATGCAAGACAGTGATCAGTTAAAGTTGTCACATCATGCAAGGAAAGGGCATGAGAGGTTAGGCATACATAAAACATGGAGTATGACTAAGAACTCCTAGTGAATGCCACCATTGATGGAAGGTCTTGAGGTCAATATCTTGACCAAAAACACATAGAAGAAGATAGGTAGGCTAGCCTTGAGGCCTTCTCCCCATGTACTCTTCATGGCCAAAAGGACTCCATCATAACTTATCAAAATTTTGAAGGGCACCATTGTAGATATTATGGGCACCAAATTACAAACTTACTTGAAGGTAATCGAGTTGGATAAACTTGATAACTATCTAATTCTTCTATGAAGGCCATGATGTTATGCCAACAATGTTGATATGCACTTCAAGAAATGATATATGACATTCAAAAATGGAAAGAAAATGGTATTGATTCCCATTTTAAGTGACGAAGGACCTCTCTATATGGAGAGTATTGATCTACAGGATGAGATCAACCATATATATAACATCATGGTGTAAGGCACCGAGAATCTCAACCCTTCTAATCAAAGATTTCTCTCTTGGGAGAATGGGCAATCAGCATTAGACACAACCAATGTCACTTACGATTGATGGATTAAAGAGGCTTATGAGGCCACTAGTCATAGCTACTAATTGGTGCATGTAAAGGTGCCTAAGCCTATGAAGACTAATTGGGTCCATATTGATGATGCTCCAAATAATGGGTCCTATACCATATGAAGAAAGGAAATAATGTACTCCACTTGAGTAAAGGTAAGATTGCAGTACTCCTAAAATTTGAAAGGAGCAACATAGTAGGAAGGTATGTCGATTTCTTTTAATCATGTATCCCCAAAGAAATAGATAAAATTGGCACACTAGTGTATACCTTCAGAAACACTATCTGACATTAGTGGGCAGCACAAAAATGTAACATGCCAACCTAGATAGAGGTAAAAGTGGCCATTTGCACTAGATTCAGGAGGATTAACAAGAATTTGGATATATTAGTGTACTCTACTGAGTCTAATCTCATGATGTATGTGTACCTATGTGAAGAGACATGGAATGACTATAGCATGACTACCCAAAAAAACTTATGGATGCACATCTTTTATAGGTCTCTATAGACATGGGTGTGAGCATTGTATGGAGTCATTGAGACACACCAAGAGATAACCAATTAGGATGACCTTAAGGAGATGTTTGTGTACACCTTCTTATTTTCCTCATACAACATGGAGTTGATTAAACCACTACAAGTAATTCAAAGGGTGATGTTTGAAGACACCATCATCCTTAAGGAGTGCAAAAAATAAATGTTCAAGGAAAAGGGTTGGTGCTCCTAACTTTGTTTGAGGAAAAAAGACTCAATAATGACTCGAGTGAAGAATATGATTAAATTTAAAAGGATAATTACTGGAGAAACATTTATCAATAAAGAAAGCTTATATACCAAGTAGATTAAAGGGATCCCAACAAATAAGACCCCACTCATCTTCCTATAGGGACAAGGGAGGGAACTTGGCAAGTCAAGGACTTACACCAGAAGAAGAATGAAAAATTCCATGCCTCAGTAAATACCATCAAATTGGCCATTAGCATAGAAAGAGAGCCAGAGATGGCTAATCGAGGTACATATTGGTCATATGCTGAGCTGGCATGCATCATAGACCTCCTGAAGGAATTCCAATACTTGTTCACCATGACTTGTCAAGATTTCAAGGGAACACACCCATTACATTGGAAGATAAGCATAAATCTAATTGATGACACAAAATTGGTCAAGAAATGGCCATATATAATGAATCCCATCCTTTGTGCTAAGATTAAAAATTAAATCGATGCAATGCTAGTTTCAAGGGTCATTTAACCTATATAAGAGTCCAAGTGGGTGAGCCTGATGGTGATAAGAATCAAGAAGGATGGGCACATTCATATTTGAATTGATTATATAATTTTAAACACCACATAAATCAATGACCCCTTCCTGACTCAATTCTTTGATGATGTTCTCAAAGGCATCATAGGATACAAGATATACACCTGCACTAATGGGTTCTCTAGATACAACCAATTCTAGGTTGAGGAGGAGGATAAGCCCAAAATAACCATTACAACTGAATGGGTCTATTTAGGATATAATGTGATGCCCTTTCGACTCAATATTATGCTAGCCATGTTCTCCAAAATTGTGATAACCACATTCAATGACTTTATCCATGAGTTCCTTTAGGATTACCTAGATGATAGTATAGTGTATGGCCTTGTCAAAGACCATTATGACAAATTGTGCCTAATGTTTGAGAGGTTCATGCATCTTTAGATATCCTTGAACCTAAAGAAGTGTGTCTTTGTAAAACCATTTGGAATGTTGATTAGGCACATCATCTGTTAGGATGGTTTACTCATCGATCCAATGAATATTTTGATCATCATTTAACTGTAGACTCCTTCCACATAAAATGATGTCCATGAATTTCTTGGCTACTATGGATATTATAGAAAATTTATAAGGAGCTATTCAATGTTTGTGATTATGATAGAAGAGATCTTGCATAATGATGGCTAGTTCTACTGGGGAGAATGCAAGAATATGCCTTTGAGACCATGCAACATAGATTAGGTATCACACCTATCTTACAATTTCCTAATTGGATGACCTGATACCATCTGCATATCGAATCTTTTGGATTTATGATTGGCATAATCTTAGCGTATCTTGGTGAAGGAAAAATGGATCATCCCATATCCTTTCCTAATATAAAATTAATAAAGGTAGAGAAGAAATATACTACAATCAAGTATGAGGCACTCACCATGGTCTATACTCTATAAAAAATAGAGAATATTTGTTGGTGAGCCAACTAATCATTTTCATAGAATATAAGGTGCTTAAGTACCTTTCGAATAAGCCCATTATCCATGGGTGAATTTTTAAATAGATCATTCTATTTAAATAATTCTAGTTTTCCATTGTCATCAAGCATGGAAAATAGAGCTTGGGACTAGACAATTTATCATGTATAGGATTTAGTGATGCAAAATGCCTATTAAGGATGATATGTTGGATGTAAAACTTTATAGAATCTACCATGACACTATTTACTTGTTGGAGATATCCACCTTTTGAACATTTGGATCTGCACCCCAAATAATGATAATAAAATAAAAGAAATAACTCCTAACTCACACCGCCCTTTTTCAGCTCATCAATGGAGAATTATACGTACTAGGATAAGATGAATTTCTTCATCGATGCATACTAGATCATGAAATGGAATCCATCCTATGTGAGGCACATGAGGAGATAGTAAGAGGTAATTGTGTGGGATACACAATGATGTGAAAAGTGTTGCACTTAGGCTTATGGTGGCCAAGTCTAATTTATAATACAAATGATTACACCAAGGCATGCAATCTATGCCAGCAAATAGGGAATCCCAATGACCAAGATGAGATTCCTCTCATTACCATTATTTCCCAAGAATCATTTGAGAAATGAGCCATTGAGTTTATTGGACCCATTACCCCTGTAGAATGGCGCACAAGGATGAGGTACATTATAACAACAATTAACTATTTCACTATATGGGTCGAGGCTACACCAACCAAAAAATACACAACCTCTAAAATCACAAGGTGCGTATGGGATAAAATCATAAGCCACTATGGGTTCCCACTTAGTTTGACTACTGATAGGGTCACACACTTCATTAATGAAACTATGTGGATCTTACTAATAGAATACATAGTGGCGCACCATAAGACAATGCCTTACCATCCCCAAGAAAATAGCATGTTGAGGTATTCAAAAAGATCTTGGGGATGTGCCTCAAAAAGATATGTGATTTGGGTTGAAAATATTGGGATGAACAAGTGTTGATAGTGTTATGGGTATATCGCATAACTTACAGGAACCTAAATAAGTTTACACCATTTAAAATGGTATTTAGCACTAAGGTGGTCCTGTTGATGGAAATCTTGGTCCATCATTGTGTTTCATGTACACTAGTTACATAGATGACCTAGATTCACTGAATGTAAGGTTGGAGGAACTAGAGCACTTCGATGAGGCATGTGCCCAAGCAAAGTGGAACCAACATATATAAAAAGTGTTCCATAATCTCTTGCATGATAAGCATATCAAGCACAAGGTGTTAACAGAAGGGGCACTAGTTTTACTCTATGACTCCAATTATACTAGTAACCTAGGAAAGTTATAGATAAGGTGGATGGGCACATATGTCATCCATAACATCCTAGAGACTGTTACATTCAAGTTGTGTACTTTGTCGGGGGAAATGCTCCCTAGGCATTTCAATGGCTACCAATTGAAGCTTTATTAGAAATAAGGTGGCACTTGAGCCATTAGACACTGACTTATTGGTCACGATTCCATTGTATTAAGAGACCAGAATAAAGTTTGGAACAATCCAAATAAGTCCTTTGGTAAATGAATAAGTGGTTCTTTGAGGTCACTAGTAAAATGTGCCTTTAGAATTTTCATGCATAAATCCAATCAGGTGAGTCGAGTATGGATACTCTACAAGTACCTATGGATAGACACCTAATTTATGGGCATAGGAAGTTTTATAAAATTAGATACAAGGTGCACCAGATATTTGTGCATAAAATTAAAGAATCAAGGTAGTTTTAGGCCTATGAAAGGTCAAGTTCAACACTTTTAAGCATAATACTAGTTGGATGTGTCAAGTGAGGTTGTTTTATAAGAACCTTCACTAGACACCTATGTATCTGGGTGCATGGAACTCATTAGACTCAGATTAAATGATAACCAAGAGAGTCACACAAGATATATGTGTGAAAAATATAGAGTGAAGACACATAACATGATCATGTGAAAGAGATCAAGTAAGAATGTTGTGTTGGAGTGCCAGTGTAAGGTATTTATATGGAGTAGGAAAATCCAAGCCAAGAAAATAAAAGTGTAGTGAAATCAACTAGGATAGACAAGCATGATTGAAATATAAATACAGTTGGGAAAGGAAATGGGACCAAGGATGCTTAATCATGTGCATGTGAGGTACTATGCCTAGATGACCATATTGAAGGTGAAGGTCATGCAAATTTAATAAAGTATAATAGAAGATCATTAGGATAAGCTGGAATCTACCTAAAGCAAGGAAGGATGTGAGTATTTGAACTACACATCACTTCATCAAAAAGTCATTGCAAGAAAAAATGAGGTGGTGTTGGAGGCACAAATATCCACATTAAATGCACATATAAAAAAATATTTTTGTAGATTTTATGTTGCAATGAACAACTGACTATGTTTGGTTATGAACCTTGTGGTTATTTGAATATTTAAATAGATAACTGGAGTAAAACTAGAAAACTAGAGGGCTAAACCAAGGAGACCCTGCTATAGAAATAACTTAAGCACCCTGAGATGCCAAAAGTGAATGATTATGTAGAGAAATGAATTGTGTTCCCTATAAGATTGGAAAAGGAAATAAAGGTGCACAATTTAGGTGAGCACTAAGAAGTTGAAAACTAAAGTGAAACCAAGGCCACCATTTATGACACATGAATCTTGAGAGCCAAATATATAGAAGTAGACCTTATGACTAAGTGAAGTGCCAAATAATATTCAAGGCTTTGACAAGATAAATATAACATAATTTAGTGCCAATAGATTTAGATTTGGGAAATATTAGATGAGCTCGAGTCTACAAAAGGTACAAAAAGATGACAAGAAAGCTCAACTACTATCATAAGTCACTACTATGAAAATAATGACACTAGTAATAGGAGTGAGTGTCTCCCAAATCAATTAGGAGGATATTGAGAAGATGTTCTATTGAGACATGTAGTTTCCAAAATAGGTGTTGATGGGAGAAAATTGGGTGTCATTAATGCAAAAGTTCCACCTAAAATATTACAACCACTAAATCTTTAACAATGCAAATGACCTAGCACAAAAATGTATTGTAGACACGTGGGTAAAGACTACAAAATTTGGAGTACTATTTGATGTCTCTATCTATGAAAAATTGATGACCACCAATTTGATGTTGACCACCAATTTGATATAACTCTATAAGTTTCCCAAATTTGAAAAGTTAGAGGAACTTCTATAGTTCATACTCTTGCATGTCCAAAAGTATAGATTCTACTTTGTAGGGAAGGACATGAGGCTATCTGTAAATCTCATCAATTAAATCACTATACTCTCAATCTATGGCATAGACATCCTATAGATGATGGCAGATGACACTAAATTTGAAAGGGTTGGGAAGCTACTAGGCTATAAAAAAGGAGGTTTTACATTCCTGATGAAGGACATAGATGATCTTTAGATGATGGAAGTTATGCACTTGGTGAGTTCAATATTATGCCCTGATAGATAATAGGTAGATGTAATAAAGGCCTACCTGTACATTTCATACCACATGACACAAGGTGTGAAATTCAACATCACCAAGTTTATCATAGAGGATATAATTAAGAATGCACCCAAATGTCATAAAGTGTGTAAGAAATTCTAAAGTGAGTCCTTGTTGATCTTGATGTGATGGAGGAGATTAATGTCCTTGATGGTGATGACTATGACCTATGGGTATTCCCAAGACACAATGACTCCTTGACACTAAAATAGAAAAACTACACTTGCCCTACTACATTCACCCCAAAGTATAAAACGTGAGTAATGGGATGGTGCATGTGGTATATTGAAGCATTCAAAAAAGATTGGTGCATCCCATAAAATATCCCCCAGAGACTATTTGGAATGGTAACTTTCATTGTTATGAAGGACTTCATCATCATTCAAATGGTGCTCATAGATGGGAATCACTCTAGTTGGATAAAATTTCCTTATGTATTTTCAGCTAGGTAATTTAGAGAAGCACTAAAAAGAATCCTAAATGCGTAATAGGTGGATATCTTGGTGAAGACCATGGATGCATAACTATGAATTTTGAGGCACCAATACATGCACCTATGGGGAAAATCAACAAAAGATGAGAGGACAGTTTGAATGCTACTGACATCTATCCCATCAAAAGAGAAGTCATACTTGGGTACATCCATAGGCTCTTATATGAGATGAATTAAAGGAATTAGGGCATGCCCTGGGATAAAAATGATGACCACCCTCTTCATGTTTGCAAAAAAGGAGAATTGGCACTAGTATCACCAAGTAAATCCCCTTAGAAGAATAAGGAAGATTCCCTGAAGGAAATACATGAGTACCTATGATTGAAGATCACCTCCGAGGATGAAGCTACCCCATCTATTTCAAAGAATAAATGTGTGATCTTTATGACAAATATTAAATCAGCCAAGCTAAGGGAAATGAAAAAAAATAAGTCCAAAGGGCTAGTACGATAACCTTGGTAGAAATGGAAGTGCAAGAGGCATGAGAGGAAGAAAAAGATTAAGAAGGATGGATGAAATTCTATATCATCCAAGAAGAAGAGATAGAGGAAAATCCCAATATAGAAGAAATTTATGAGGATCTCCAAGGTGGAACTGCTCCCATACTTGAGGAAGAAGAACGTTCAAGCACCCCAACCATAGAACCTACAATGTAGCCTCTAAAAACTAAGGAAGAGAAGAGGCACTGATGGGTAGAAATGGGCCAAATAAAGATCAAATAGAAGTAGCGCTAGAGTTACATCAAAAAATGGGAGTCCATGAAGGATAAAGGAATGACCCAAGTAGAGATTGACAAAGCTGAGAATGAGGAGACAAGGGCCAAGGAGAAAAAGGAAATGTGATACTAAAGAAGGGGAAAGAAGAAATAAAGAAGGCTAAAAAAGAAAATTCTAGGAGATAAATGGAAGAAAAGAGTGTTGTTTTAAGTGTTGAACCCATAAAGGAAAAAGTAGTAGAGGTACCTATTTCCCCCACCAGCACAGTGGAGGAAGTTGAACCACAAGCATGCCTAAGCAGTGAAGGGGCACTTGGAGACAAGGAAGGTAATACTAGAAAATTATAGAAGCAAACAAAGAGCACAATTGAAATCTAATAGACTCGAGAGGGTGAATTTGGTGTTAAAGAGAGGAAATAATTTGATGAAGGGGAAAAGTTTTAGGAAGAGCCCCCACTACAGAAATGAGACACATCAGGGAATTTTTTTGAATAAGGCACTAGTTATGAGAAACAAGAGTTGGAATAGATGGAGCTAGCCATCCAAGAGGATGAAGTTGAGTTGATCCTATGAGAGAAGAAACATAAGGGGTTCATGGAAAAAAACTATTACATGATGGATTAAATGCCCCAAGGATCTATAATGAAACTAACATGCCATAACTTATCCTTTGTCTTTAATAGTTATATGGACAATCCTTAATTTGAGGTAACGTGGAAGGTGTTCTTTAGCATAGACCAATCAGAGGAAGGGAAAGAGTCACTTATTCTTAACCCTTATGTAATGAATCTATAAAGGTTAGCTCATGCCCTCCTTTGAATGAATTTAGAAGTAGCACAAAATAAAATCATCAATGATGATAGATCCTCAATGTAGATGAAGATCACACTGGAAAAATAAAAAAAAACAAAGCCATAAGATTAAATTTGTAGCAACTAGTCGAGACCATGAAGGTTACCAAGCCATCCCTCGTAGATGGCATTGTCACTTCAAATTTTTTGGAGGTTGACAAGGTCTGTGCACTAGTGGAGAAAATGCTCCCAATTTTGAAGCAAAAATTGCACCCAGAAGAAGAAGATGACCCTTGCATTGACATCAATCAATAAATCACCACAAAACTCAAATGGGTGGAATACGTCTTCATGAAGCTTAAAGAGGTTATAGAAGTAGTTCATGCAATTTTTTAAAACTTCTCCACCCAAGTGTCAATCATCGATACATGACTTAAAAAGTAAAAGGAGAGAAGGATGAAATAAAGGCATAGGCATAAACTATGATTAGGGTTGAGCGCACTTAGATAATGGCATAGGTCAACACTTTGAGTACCCAAATCAAGACCTAGGAGTAAGACATGGTAGAAATATTTCATGCATTACAAAGAGAGGCCTATGAGCAAGGAAAGATCCTTGACTGAGGCATAATAAAGGCAAAAGAAAGGTTACAAGTGTTTAGGAAAGAGTTAGAATAAAGTGACATGTTTTCCCTCACCATCACCTTCATAAAATTAGACAACATTATACAAGAAATTAAGATCACAATTTAAGGTTTTGAGGACTTCAAGGCAAAACTAAAGGAACATGACCTTGATTTTTACATACAAAAGGAACTGGAAGGTTAGTTCAAGGATAGACTAATAATTTTGTATGGGATAATATTGGACCCCATATCCATCTAAATATAGAATCCATGCTAACACAATGGAAACTACGCATGAGGCAATCACTTGTCATGATTTTTATTTTTTCATCTAGTAGCAATTTTTGGCAGGCAGATAAATAACTTATTTTTGATTCAACCATCATTTGGAAGTGGGCACATGGGATAGTGATGGCTCATTAAAGGCAGCATAGTGGAGATGATAGAATGAGTACCTCTAATGCTATCTCAGTGATTGAGATGCTCCATTTCCCATGATTTCAAGATGTTTTGAAGCTCTATAAAATAAAGTTGAGTACAATTAGCGAAAAGGGGAGGATTGGTGTAGTGAAGCCTTGGTAGATTGGTTTTAGGTGTTATATTAGCCATTAGAAATTAGAGTTAGTTTGGGATGCCCTTGTTGCTCCCTTTTGTAATGCCCAAGATCACGTATGAGCCTATTGGCCTTTGATAGCTCAAGATGAGATTTTGATTAGTTCTTAGTAATATAGATGTATTTTTGTTGAACTCTGTTAATGATAAAAAGATTTGTTCAATGTTTAATGGATTGAATGCTTAAGTCTATTGTATGTATGTTGGTGTCTTGCAAGTTTCTAGTCTAACTCATCTATGGTGTGCCTGCAACTCATGAGGACTCCCATGCTAGATATAGTAAAAATCTAAGAATGGGTAAGACCCTATACCTCGCGATGATACCTACATCTAACTACAAACCTAGCCTAAGGCTATCAACTAGGTACCCAGTGACCCCTCAAGCACTTAGATATTGTTAAGCCAAGGTTACTAAAGGCTTGCGCTCATGAAGCTATAGACCTAATTAATGTCTACCTATGCTTGATAGAAAATTATTTTCCCATAGGCCAGGATGGATTACACCAACGAATGCACCATCACCATTGAACTAACCAAAGTCCCTCAAGGATAGATTTGCACAAACCTTGTTCCCTTATCTATTGCACTTTGGGTGAGTACATAAGGCTTATTCCTTATTTGAAGTGATGCAACTCAGTCGAGTGTCAACTATTGAGTGTCATAGGATTACTCAAGACTTGTGCCCCACTAGAAACAACCTAAATCTGACCTAGACAACTACATAAGTGCCAAACTAGGACCATGACCAAAAAACCTATTTTTATATAATAATATAAGAATTTAAATCAAGATAACATGATAATAAATGTCTAATAAAAATTGAATCACCTCATTACACCAAAACCTAGTGTCACACAAAGATTTTCCTCTATTAAGAGTTTTTAAATCGCTATGCAATGACCCTTAGAGTTAAAATTTGCACCTATGTTTGTATCTTTGTCTTGATGAATTTTTATTTCTTCCATGATGGGAACCATTCAACAACTATATACTCTTTATCTTTTCCATTTTATTTAAATTCCATTATGGCAAAATCTACAACAGCCTGGCTCCTTCCTCCATTAAAAACAGTTCCTCTAATTTTCCCCAAGAAGTAATATAAATACCTCTAACTTTGAAAATGCTCCCCTCTTAGTTGTTGAAGACACAACTTATTTGGTGGAGAGACTACCACTCAAGTTTTTGCAATAAATTTATTTAACATTTACAAATTCTTTAATGTTATTTGGGCAATCATTTTAGTAGATTTTTTTTTTTAATTTGTGGAATGTGTATAACTAAATTTAGTTATTTTTATACGTATTTCCCAAATAATATCTAAAAATAAGGTGAACTCATCCTACTTAACCATATTTTCACATCTTCTTATTCTAACATAAAATCTCTCATTTATTGTAAGGGCTCTCAAAATTTTAAGAGATTTAAGATATTGAGTTTTTTAAATAGTAAACCAAACGAATATGTCATTCAAAAATAGTTTTTGTATGTGGCCATTGTTGGGTAAAATTGTATAAAATTTACTCACTCTAACTAAGGTCAATTGTGGACACATTTTTGTGGTGAATGGAATAGGAAGATATTATCCTCTTGATAGATTGAGAAAATGACAATGGTTGATTTTTATACAATCAGGAATAGATTTAACATCTTTACTCGTATTTATAGTATACAATGGAAATTAGTCTCAACTGCTAAAATCAATAGATGAAAAGGATCATTCTATTTGTGTAACCATGCCTTGACCAAGAGGGTAAAGGATGGCAAGACCATTAATTTAGTGAACCACCACCAATGCCATTAATATTAAGTGGGTGTTCCTTATGAAAACAACATGAAAATATTGTCGTTTACACTCTTTTATTATTTCTATCCTCGTCAAACTAGAAAGGTCACTAATAGATAATATTATTCTAAATATTTTGTAGTTATTCTCCTTGGAAAGAATTTGAAAAGATTGATTTTCATAGTTTTTAATTATTTCTATCCTTGTCAGGATCGAAATACCAGTAATAGATAAAATTATTTTGAAATATTTTTAAGTACTAAAGCCTCATTTCAAAAGGCTAGAGGATGAATTTATAATTGATATTTATTGTAGAGACCACAATTTTTTATGGTTTCTTATTATAGAAAACACCAATATCCATCTATTTGATATGTTGGTTAGTATAACATATTTTTCAGATCTTTAAGTTTAATTCATGATTTTATTTCCTCTTGAGATTATATCCCTTAGAATGCTATAAGAATTAAATATATATTATTGCATACAGACTTGATTTCTACTCATCAGATTCAAGAGTCAATACTAGTGTCATGCTTCATAAGACGGGTGTGTAACTCATATTGGCTAAGTGGATGAATTGGAGGTGGAATTATAACATTGCATTCAAAAATTATTCTTTTGGAATACTCTATTAGATTTTGAGGCTTTTTACTTTGGGTTTGGGTAATCTTAATCTGTGATGGAGTCTAAACTCCTCTTCTGAAATATGGCTTGTTAGAGCTAACATAATTTAGAAGGCTAAACTCGAGGCTAAGAAAGCTTACTTTATTTGATGTCTAGTTTATCAATGTCTTCCTCTTGGGGAGAGGCTCAAGCACATCAGATTTCCTAACCACAAGTAACTAGCCAACTATCAACTCAAAGCCTCTAGGCACCCTTTTTAGACATGCATAACAACCCAAAACAATAACAATGGATTAATAGCTTATTTAGTTCTTATCACATATAACCATTTGATTGGAGAATGGCATTTTTTGGAGACAATACTAAATGGTTTCCATACATTACAATCTCGTAGCTACTATTCTATTTCAAATATGGAAGTTCAGAAATTAGGCCACTCTTTTACAATGGAAATCATTCTACCCATTTCTCTATTAATGGTAAAATTCTTGCCATTTCTTTAGTGTGTGTGTGTGTGTGTGTGTGTGTGTGTGTGTGTGTGTGTGTGTGTGTGTGTGTGTGTGTGTGTGTGTGTGTGTATAGAATCTTAAGGAGCTTCTGAACCATTGGGCAAGTGCTCTTTATAGCATGAATCATGTTTGTGCTGACCAATTCTTGAATGGCATTGCTTTGCTAGTACCCACATCTCAGTGGAGTTGAACCTCCAACTATTTCTTGTCACCTCCTCATCAACTAGGGGTTGGGGACGGGGATGAGGGGAGCATGGTAGGGCATGGTTATTGTCATCACATGGAAAAATCTCTTCAGTCCCATCTCAATGGACTAGTTTTTTATGTGCAGAGTGTTGATCGAGTGGAGTATTATGTGTTTCCACCTCTTTGTTGGGGTTTCCTTCAAAGACCATTGAGGATGGGACCTTGATCTTCCTTTGATTTAGCCCTCTTTTGAGGTTTCTCAACCCCCAATGATGATCTAAACCCACATCCTTCACGTGCTACTACCTGTGTCTAGGTATCTCACTTGCCTTGTGATTTTATACTTTAGTTTTGCTTTTGTGATTTGGTACTCAACTGACATTTTTGTTTTGTAGTTTTGAACTATATATTTTTATTAAATATCAACTGCCCACTTTTTTGTTATAATCATCTATGTAATTTTTTATGTTGGAATTAATAAATATATCGATGAGTTTCAATAAATTTTAGTAATGAAAGATGATATATGATTCGATATATTAATTCCTGATAAATCAATAATTTTTTAAAATATTATTTTAATATTCATAATATTATTTTTTTAAATTTTTAATATCGATTATAAAATATAACATCCAATAAAAATCATTTTCTTTCAACTAAAAAACCTTAAAAACATGTTTCTTATAAATTAAATAATAATTGTTTTCTATACAACTAATAAAAGCAACATAAGATATAGCAAATAATAAAATAATGTGGTGGATAGACTAATTGGTGGACTCCATTGTCGAAGAATCATACAAATCATAATATATTAAACATCTTTCGTTAATCATTAATTATTAAAATATAATTATGTAATTATTAATGCGTGCTGGTTGCATCTAAATATGTAATTGTCTGCTCATTTTGGCATTCCTTTTTTCAGATCCAGAAAATATGACTCGACCAAAGTATCAAAATGAATGGCATTACTTAAGCCCAAATTAATCATACAGTGGCTCCGACAAACCGAAGGGATCCGAATATGTCATAGCATTGGCATCATTTCTTTCACTGTATGTGTGGCCGACATTCGATGTAGTCTGTTTTTCACTGTATTACAAGATTCACTAGCACGCGTCGTCATAAGCTCTGCTTCCGTCGTTGCAAGTCGTGATTGAAGATGTGATATTTGTTTCTCCAGTTCATACACTATGCCTATGCAATCTTAGACAAGGTCATTCAGTTTGGCATTTGGTTCAATAGCATGCCTGGCAGTTGCTTCATAGAACATGTTTCTGACCGCATCTTCCCTCTTCTCATATGAAATCACTTGTACAAACACAAGAAACGTTGCGCAGACTAGACAAACCTTTCGAAACCACAGAAAACGTGATGGAAGCGATTGAAACGCTGGTTCGCGTTGTAGATTTGGTTTCCTGCATTTTAACACGCAACCACTGCTATCCGTCACACAACTGCAAACAAACTGAAACACCAAAACAGCTTAGAAAATGCGCCCCTCTTATTTGCAATATAAGACAAGTTATGTGGTGGAGACTCTACAACCTAGGTTTTTGCACTTGTTTCCCAAACAACATCTAAAAGTGAGTTCACCACATAAACATATTTTCACATCCTCTTCTTTTACAATTACATCTTCTTCTACCATCGAATCTTTCATTTATTGTAAGGGTTATACAAGAGATTTGAGATATGGAGTTTTTGAAACAGTAAGCTAAACGAGTAAGACATTGGAAAACAGATTTTGTACCTGGTGGATGTTGAGGGTGGAAAATTGAGTGGTTTTATACCAGATGCATTCTAGAGCACTTTGTAAAAGAAACCCTGAAATTTTGTCGTGTTACAGATAAATAAAATGTAAATATGCCAAGTGTTGACAGTTAAATCTCATAGAGACTTTTTGAGAGGACTCTGTGAGACCTCGAACATTCCAAGATATGATATTCATTAGGAAACATAATCTGTGAGGAGCTACCCCAATCCATCTTCAAAATCTTCAAAATATGCAAAACTATTATGCTAGTTTTGTAAGACAAAGTCTCCAGAGTGAAATGGAGAGGATTTTCGCCCCATTTCCCTCTTGGGGAGAGTCATTGCTATGAGGTGGGTTGCACAAAATATTAGATAAGGAACCACTTGCAAAGGATATATCAGTGAAAGAAGATCTCACTTGAGGGTGTGAAACTTGTTTAACATGGTTGCAGTGGGCCGCATGTATAATAAGATAATCAGTTTGGGAAGTGGAGTTGCACGCCACTGAAAAGGGTTTGATTACAAGGAATGTAATCATTAAGGGGGTGGATTTAGAAATGAGTGATGACTTTTTATTGGTAACTATAATCAAACCACTATTTTTTTCTATTGCCTTAGGCTTCTTAGATTGCATAGGTTGAAATGAAGGTTTCAGCTTACCCATGAGAGTAATATTTGATCCAGTGGTCAAGGAACTAACAATAATAACATGTTTTGGCGATAATTAAATATACAACTTGTTATGCCCAACACTCGATGCCAACATTAATATCAATTGATTCCTTTAAATCCTTGGTCAAGTCAACCTCAATGTAAGCTCACCTTTTAGGGTGCATAGAGTAAAACTTATGAACCTCATGGCATAAAATGCCCTATGGGCTGGACAATCTCCTCGAGAAAGGACCATAGAGGGATTAGAAGGATAGGGAGTTCAATCTAAATAGACACCTAAAGGGAAGTTTGGTCAGTGACTTTAAATTCATGAGTCCTTTTTAATATAATCAAAAACGTGTTTCTAAGGAACCAACAACTCAATTTTTCAAGAAGATATTGGACTCAGATGACTCCATGTAATATAAAAGAAAAAAAAAACTCTACTATGTTTTCAGACACCAATGACATGGAAAACTGAGGGCTCCCATTGGTACCACAACTAGGCATTGAATGACTCTATAAGGGGATTCAACCAACAAAGCAAGCAATAAGAGATTTATTTTCATACCACTTTCACACATGACCAATGGCATCATGATTTAAATATATCTTAGGCTGAGAGGGAGAGTCAAAAGAGTTATGTCATCATAGACCTTCAACACTGATTTCCCATCACACTTCAGTGCCATCCTTTCCATTGCCTACAACGACAATTGCAGTAGATATGTTGGAGTCCAGTTTATACAAAGAACCCACCCAAATGGCAGTGCACCAAATGAAATAAACGTGTAACTATCCTTGATAATTTCACAAACATGGTATGATAAGGAAGGAAGGTAAGAAATTAGAAAAAAATATGGATGACATAAAAAGAACCTTAAAAACACAAGCAAAACAAATTTTCTCTCATGCAAAGATCTTATCCATTGGGTTATTTTATTATTCTTTAAAACTAGGGTTTTTTTAAATAAAGGAATGTAAATTAATAGTCATACCTCACTCGAAATCAATGATCACTGACCCCATCTCATCTTTTGTGCACAAAGGGTTGATCAATAATAATCTTATAATTATGGTGGAGGTGATGGTAGAAAATAAAGTAGTGTGTTACTTCATATGGCATAGAAATGCACTATCAACTAAGGAAACATTCCATTTCACAATGAGCTTGAGCAATGGCAAAGTTGTGGGGAAGGACAAGGACAAGGCCATACAAAACATGTAAGTAGTGAAAGATTTCAACGTGAGTTGGGTGGTGATGGTGAGGACAAATGACATGGTATTTAAGTGATATACTTGAAGAAGCCTAGGAAAATACATGTTCAATGTTTAGTGGCATGATACATCTTTAAATGCAATCTATAGCTTCCATCAGACTGTTTTAGTTTATATATATATATATATATATATATATATATATATATATATATATATTGGTGTATTATTCCTAATTTAGTTGAAGGTCTAGAATAGGAAATATGTAATAATTAAGCTATTGATTTGTATAATTTGACTATAATTTGAACCTTTCTAAAAATAGTAATAAGGGAGAGAAAATAAGACTTCGCAATAAATTGATTAAGATATATATATATATATATATATATATATATATATATATATATATATATATATCTTAGTCAATTTATAGCTAAGTCTTATTTTCTCTCCCTTATTACTATTTTTTGAAAGGTTTAAATTCTAGTCAAATTATACAAATCAATAGCTTAATTTAGTTAAAGGTCTAGAATAAGAAATCAGTAAATAAATATGTAATAATTAAGCTATTGATTTGTATAATTTGACTATAATTTGAACCTTTCTAAAAATAGTAATAAGGGAGAGAAAATAAGACTTAGCTAGAAATTGACTAAGATTCTTATTATTATATATATATATATATATATATATATATATATTGGTGTATTATTCCTAATTTAGTTAAAGGTCTAGAATATGAAATCAGTAAATAAAATGTAATAATTAAGCTATTGATTTGTATAATTTGACTATAATTTGAACCTTTCTAAAAATAGTAATAAGGGAGAGAAAATAAGACATAGCTATAAATTGACTAAGATTCTTATTATAGGGTCTAAAATTCACTATGCAAGACTAAGACACTATTGTAAATCAAAATATGCCCATAGTTTTATGATTGGACATGAGCTTCAAAATAGGACACCTTGGGGTCTGATACAATAGTCCTCTTCTATTGCCATTGTTCAAGATACTTGAGATTTCTAAGTTTTGTTTGTTATGTTTATGTGAGCATGCCAATGTCCTTATAGAGTTGATTTAGTCTTCAAACCTTAGACTCCATTATGATTTGACAAATTTTGGGAAAGTGGAGGGGCTCGAGGGGGGGGGGAGGGGAAGTGAGGCAGAGGGGGTTAGTTTGTGTAAGATGTAATAAGTGTATATCCACACCCCTTGTGTAGGCACGTTATCTATATACCAATAATATGAAGATAGATCAATCCATATGTAGTTCTCCCACTTGACGTACTTTATGAAATAGTGTGTATGAAGATGCAAAATACTTAACTAGATTTTCTTGAGGTGGCTATGGATTGGTCTAAAGATTTGAATAAGCTTGTAGTAATATTGGTTGGCTATATGCAGAGAATAGGGAAGATTACCTTAGTATTCTTGCTTATATTCTTACTTGCTTTATAATATTTTCCAACCCCTTATAAATAAACTTTGAATGGGATTTCGTAGGGATCTATTGGTCATGGGTCAAATGTATTCATTTTAGGTTGACAAGAAGAGGAATAGGAACTGGAAGGAATTGACTGTAAGTGGTAAAAATGTACATGGATATGAATGCTAGAAATAAAAACCCTAGGGTTTGGTACTATAGTCTAAGTTAGGTGATATGGTCCTAAAGGAACGGGACCCAAGGAGATGGAATCATCACTAGAAATGCTACTTGAAGGAGGTGGAATTATAATCTTGAAGGCTAAGAATCACTAGGAATTAGTGAAAAGATGCATATGAGGCCCATAAGAGAAAGCAGGAGCAACCTATGGATAGGGTGTCATTAGCCACATTTAGCTTACCAATTTTCACATTTTATTTGACTACATTTGCCACCCCTTTATGCTACTAATGTAATGAAGTGAAATACTAGGAGAAAGGAAAAATAAAAAGCATACCTGAACTTACCTATTATGGTGAAGCTCATGAAGTTGTGTGATGTTGGTTGTGAATAGAGAGAGCACACTATGAAATGAAAATATGCTAAAGAGAACAAAGATTAGATCAATTCTTACTAGATATACTATATCTAAAATAAGAACATACAAAGCTGGGTAAGAGACAAAGAGAGAGAAAATGTGTGTGTGTGTTAGTGCATTTATTTACTTTATTGCATTTAATTATATTTATTATTTATTATTTTGGTGCACTAATTAATTATTATAATTAGTTTATTATGTTTATTAATAATTTACACTTGATAAAATAAGCTTGCTTAGCTAGTAGTTAACTTAGACACTTATCTTGTTACAGTGAAGTTTCTCTCCATTATTCAGGGTAAGATATGATAAGATTATTTAACTCATAGTCAACTTGTGTTGATCATTTACACAAGTTAGACACCTATCTTCTTAGTGTGGAGTTTCACTCCACTATCATGTAGACAAATATCAATTGAACTACACATGTTATGTGAGTTCTAAGATCTGTATCATGCACGTCTTGCTCTATATAAGCAATGGCTATTTGTATATTCCATATTAGATTTAAAATTGAATTATCAAAGTAATTCATCATATTTAAGTTATTTATTTATTTTTGTTATTATCCTACATATAAAGTTATTGTTTATTACTATTACTATTTTATCTCTTATTTATGTTTTTATTAGATTCATTATATCTTGTAGCTAATTCTAACATGGTACCAGAACTCTCTTGAATCTATAGATCGATAAATATTCAAGAAAAAAATATCTAGATATATGGTCATTTTTTTAATTTTGTATATAGATACAAATTGATGCTTTGTGGAGAGTTTTTGAGATCACCATTGAATTCAGAGTACCCGATATAGTTAAAATCATCTACAATTTTGTATAAATTGGGCACAGGAGGCAAAATTGGCAAGGGTTTGATCCAGAAGCACCACATCAAAATCTGGTAGGTACCTAAAAATTGAAGAATTTATAAGAAAAATATATCTCATGGTTGAATTTGAAAGATTTCAAAACCTATAGATCCATATAAAATTTGTCTAATTTGAACATAGTCACCTGAAAGACAATTTTTTTTACTCCCAGATACGGTCATATGGTCCATACGGACTGTGTAGACCAATTTATTTTTTGGCAAGACTCATGGATCAGTAGGTAGATTTGAAACATAAACTTTTAAAGCCTACCATTTGAACACCAAGAGGTATTTTTGAGTGATTTTTGTTTTGAAATAACTTAAAATTTCATGCTCTTCACTATTTTAATTCTAGGTTTTTCTAGAGTTTTCTATATTTTTAAAATTTAGATTTCATTATAGTAGCTCTTACCCATTCTCATTCATACAACTATATAGGATCATAACTTTCACATACAACCTCAAATTTAGGTCCTATTATTTCGAAAGTTAATATTTTTGTAATAAAATGCATAGTTTTTGTACTTTTAGACTAGAGGGCTTAAATGAGATTTTTGTAAAATAAAAAAATTATAATCTAGCCTTGTAATTGAATTAAATTTTAAATTTTAAAAAATATTTTACAGGTGGGAGAAAACTAGGTAATTTAGGGGGGTTTGTGGTGTGTTTTGTACTTTGATTTCTGCTTTGTGATAGTTTATTTCTAATTGCATCATGGAGAATCCTAAGTTTACACTATTAAAATCATACAAATAGAATAAATATTAATATAATTCTTATAATTCATTAATGATACTAAGATATATGACTTATATAACAAATCTTCTTACTCCACCTACTGATGCAAAAGAGTTACAACACTTTCTCTTTGAAACTACTAAAATAATTAGATGCATTCAGTCTTACATGTCTTTAGATTTGAATTTATATCCTGATAAAGGTAAAACTCAAAAAGAGGCTTGAGACAAATTAACATCATTGTTTATAAAAATATATGAGGTTCGTGGTAACCAAATTGACATCAAACTCATTAGTTTGGATCCTAAAAATTATGCTATAATACAAGACTACATCACTAAAGTCATAGATATTAGAGCATAAATTTCTAAATGTAAAATCGATAAAAAAGGATATTCAATTGATTTTCAATTCCTTACATAAATTTGGACTTTAATATTCATCCTTTTTCTCTATATTTTAGACTCATCAACTCACAATGGGCACATCTTATCAAATGCTCACCTTTGAGGTATTCTCTGATATTCTAATTGCTGAAAAAGAAAAGTTAATAGCTATTAGTCTAATCAAGTCATTTATTTATCAAACTCTAGTTACAAGCCAACCTCAACATAAGAAGGTTTTAACATTAGCATCAAATACAAGTTCAAATAAAAAGAAGTATAATAATTAGAATAAGTCACAGAAAGATAAGAATAAAGAGCAATAATCTTCCTCACAAAGAGATTATAAATCCACTAATAAAAAAGATGTTTCATAGTGAATAATATGTTTGGAAGAAAGAGATTGATGAACTTAAGAGTCTTCTCAAGAAGAATAACATCAATCAATCCTCTTCAAAGGATTCTTCCACTCCTTCAAATTTATGGGAAGAGAAAGCTATGACACTAGTTGCACTGGAAAATTCTCCCAAGTCATGGGTCATTGATTCAAGTGATTCACACCATATGGGTTCTGATCAATAACATTTTTTTAGATTAACACCAAGTTCCTTTCCTCATATTCTCATAGGTGATGATTCTAAAGTAGATGTTATAGAAAAAGATATAGTTGATGTTGATAGTGGTGTATTTGAGGATGGCCACTGTGTTCTAGAGATATCAACTAACCTTTTTTTATCTACCAAATCACTCACTTTGATATAGTTAGGAAATTTGAATTCACAACTGATTCTATATCAATCAAAAAATTGGTGGATAATGCCTTAGTTGTAGTGGGAATAGTTGACACTAATACTCAAGTTTATGCATTATCCCAATTTTTGCCTCAGTCTTCCTCTACATCTTTGCTCTCACACACTAATTCAAGTAGAAAATTATGGCATGAATGGTTTGTTAATCTAACCTACTAGTATTTACAAAAAATTATTCAGTAGGAGATGGTTACAAGACTTTTATAGAATCAATTTTCATGGGGTGTACGCCATGGTTTTGCCTTAGGCAAACATCCAGAGGATAAGTTTGATAAAGTGAAGGCTTGGAGGGATACATAATTCCTCAAACTTATTCATGGTGATTTAGTTGGTTTTGTCTTTTATTAAAACCTGGTATATTCTCACATTTATTGATGGATATTATAGATATACTTGGTTTTATTTTTAAAAACTCAAGAGCGAAGTATTTGATATATTTCTAGAGTTCAAAGCTCTAGTAGAGAAACAATCTGGGAAGTATGTCAAGATTCTCTGCATAGATAATGAGAGAGAATATGTGAGCAACAAGTTTATATAATTTTATGCTCTTGAAGAAATTGATATTCAACATTTAGTTGCATACACATCTAAGCAGAATGGTGTAGCATAGAGGAAAAATAGATTCTTAAAAGAGATAGAAAGTTGTATGATTCATGCACAATCATTATTACCTGATTACTGGGTAGAAGTGATTAATTATGATGCGTATATATAATAGAGTTCCTCATAAATATTTAAAGGGGATAGCACCTCTTCAAGCTTGGTGTAATAAAAACCTAGATATACATCATTTTAGAGTCTTCGATAGTCCAACATGAGCTCACATACCTTCTGACAAGCATCATGCTTTAGAACAACAAAGTTGAACCTACATATTTGTGGCATATCCCCATGGTGTTAAGGAATATCATCTCATTGATCCAGATTCACATGAGATTATTATAGCAAGAAGTGTTTACTTTGAAGAAAGTCTGTTAGACTTGTCTTCTAACATTTCTCATTCTTCTTCTTTAGAAGAATCAGATAGTAGTGACGGTGATACTCCTCTTTTATCTACTAATAAGGATGATGATGTATTATCTCTCTATCAAGGTTTTATAGGTCATGTTCCTACTCCTCCAAATCCTTTCCCATTTATTTCTTTTTGGGCTAGACAGACTTTGGTAGATGTAGACCTTCTTGTTAGGGATCCATTACATAGAAGGAGAACATTTACACAACATGATCTTCCACATTCCTACATTGCCATAGCTTCTGATCCATAGTCTTTTCAAGAAGCCATAAGGGCAATTGAGTGGGATTTAGGGATGGAAGAAGAGTATGACTCATTGATTAAGAATAACATTTGAGATCTTATTCCTCTTCCTAAGGAAATAAAATTAGTACGATGTAGGTTGATATATCAGACTAATTTTGTAGCAGATAGAAATATTGATAAGTATAAAGCACGCTTAGTGGCCAAAGGTTTTTTCTAAGTAGAAAGCATTGAATATATACAAACCTTTGTGCCTATTGCTAAGATTAATTATATTCACTTCATATTAGATATTAGTGCAGCTCATGGTTAGAATGTACATCATATGGATGTGAAGAGTGCATTTATTCACGTGAATATTCATAAGGAGATTTATATGGAGAAATGACAGGGGTTCATTTAGGATTATTCACTGGTATGCTACTTGAAAAAGTCTCTATATGGTCTAAAAGAAGCCCTTAGGGCTTGTTATTCTAAGATGGACACATTTCTTCTCTCAATTGGGTTTTTGAGATGTCACTCAGATCTCAATGCCTACATTCTACGATAGGAGGATTCACTATTGTACTTGGTTCTCTATGTTGATGATCTCATTATTAGATAGAGCATAACATCCATCATAAATAGTGTTAGGACTACACTTCATGATAGGTTTTCTATGATAGACATGGGCTTATTACATTATTTTCTAGGGATTCAAATAGCATAGTCTTCTTATAGTATTACACTTTCACAGCTCAAGTATGCCATGGATTTGTTAGTGCAATTTCACATGGCTAATTTTAGGCCTACACCAACTCCTTTCTTATCAAGATTTAGATTTTAGGTTCATTATTATATTCCCTTAGTTGATGCCATAGTGTATTTCCAGCTTGTAGGTAGCCTCATCTTTCTAACTCATATATGACCTGACATTTCATATGCAGTTGGCATGGTTTCATGTTTTATGTAGACACCACATGAGCTTCATTGGTGATCCATTACGTGCATTTTGAGCTACATTCAGGGCACTATCAGATACGTGATTCACTATAGGTAGGTACAAGTTTAGAATTGGTGGGATACACAAATTTTAATTGATTTGGCTATTATGATGATCATAAGTCTAGTTTTGCTTATAGATTTCATTTCAAATTTGGCCTAATTTTTTGGTATAGAAAGAAAAAAAATTATATTTCTCTTTCATCTATAGAGGCTAAGTATCATGGTATTATTAATACCACTACTAAGGCTATTTGGATTTAGAATATTCTCACTGATCATGGTGTTCCATTTTGTAATCCATCAATCATCTACTGTGATAACTAAATAACTATCCAGATCTCAAAGAATGTGGTTCATCATCAGAGAAAAAAACACATAGAGATCCATATGCACTTTATCAGGGAGTTGATTCAGGCAGAGATCATTGATTTTCAATATTATCCTATGGAGGAGTAGATTATAGATATTTTCACCAAACCTTTCACTAAGAGCAAGTATATTAAGACACTTCTAATCTATTTTGACAATACATAACATCAATTCTTCATGGGTGTCTTCTAGACCTTCATTTTAATGAGGAGTTTTTTCTTTCATGTTTTCCCCTTTCCTCATCTATTTGTATATAGTACCTAATATGGATACACATTGTCGGGACTCTTATTTACATATCACTACCTGAGTTTCACTTATGGGGGGTGTTGGTGCATTTATTTATATCTAATATTTATTATTTTGGTGCAATAATTACTTATTATAATTATTTTATTATATTTATTAATAATTTACACTAGATAGGATAATCTTGCTTAGCTAGTAGTTAACTTAGACACTTATCTTGTTATAGTGGAGTTCTACTTTACTATTTATAGGATAAAATTGTTTAAATAATAGTCAACTTGTGTTGATCATTTGCATAAGTTGTAAAACTATCTTGTTAGTGTGGAGTTACACTCTATTATTCATGTAGATAGATATCAGTTGAACTACACATGTTATGTGAGTTCTTTTATCTTTATCATGCACACATTGATCTATATAATCAATGGCTATTTATATATTCCATATCAGATTAATATTGAATTATCAAATTAATTCATCATATTTGAGTTATTTATTCATTTATGTTATTATCTAAGATATACAATTATTATTTATTACTCTTAATATTTTACCTCTTATTTATGCTTTCTATTAGACTCATTAGATTCTATAGATAATTCTAATAGAGACAAACAAAAAGAAATGAATACACTTCATTGTGTATTTGAAGCAATGAAAAAGCTATTGTGATGCTGAGTAAAATTGGATGATGATGTACCAAAATTAATATTGTGAATGGAGTTGAGTGCTCAATTCCCCAAAAGTGTCTCAAAAATGTAAAGGCTAGCCCTTTGGCTATATCATCTCCCACTAAGTGAAGCTATGTCATCATGCATGTGCTGATCAATGTTTATTATATGTGTCTAGTCCCTTTGAGTAGGTGGCTCAAGAATAAAAAGGCTAGGTAGTCCTTTGGCTCCATCATTACCCTATGAAGTGAAGCTATGAACTGATACCAATATGAATTGTGTGTCATATAGGATGGCTAGCAAGGCCCATGAATTCTCTTTAATCTGACAATGTGGCATGGATAACCTAATGTATGTTAGAGACTAGCCCATTCTTGGGCACTCTAAAAGGTTGAGATTAGGCTTGTATGAAATCCACTCCAAAATGAGGCCAACTACCTATAGATGGAATAAGGCACATAACTACTGAGAATGTCTGGGTAATGTACTAAACTTGAAATGACAAGAAGATAGGTGTGGCACACACATTACCCCCAATCACTAGTGTTTAAAACATGGATTTTGATTTGGAAGTTATACCAACTACCCTATCTGATGCTGTAAGTGAGATATATCATGCCATGCATGATGCCCCCTATACCTATAATCTTTTAGAAAAAAATATATTAAAATTGTTGTATCTGAACTTGTTTGAATATGTAAAACTATAGCTGAACATATTTTTATACCTATTTTTCCAAAACATGACTTTTTTTATTTGGATAGGATCACAAAAAATGGAGAATATACTATCTGATACTATAGTCCAATCTTGGTACTATTTTCCTAAGCTATTCTATAATTGTCACTATCTACTTACTCTGTTCTACCTAGTTTAAAGTCTAGATACTATTTTGGGTGTTTGGAATCTAATTTTTTTAACCAATAGGAGTTATAATCTCTATGACAAAACTCCTATTTTTCTCCCTCTTTTGAGGGTAGGAATGAATAACTTTCAATGACTATCCTCAAAATAAAGAGCCCTACAAGTGTGTTATACTAGAAATATACATGATATAACAATGATAATTGACCAAATATCTCAATATATAACATGATTTATAATGGATATTGTTTGATCAACAGAGATATGCCTAGATAGATATTACAATGTAATAGCATGTACAATATAATAAATTAGAACTGGAAGTTTGGTTAATTTTTAGTTGTTAGTTATCAATGAAGGATAGAGCATGATGTCCATCAAGGCATCCAAAAATTCAAGATAATGCATGATGTGGGTCATGTCATTGTAAATAATTAAAAATAAATCAAGCAAGAAGCACACAAAGCAAGAATCAAGAAGCATAAAAGAGTGTCTAAGGGGACAAACAAATAAGGGACATGGGCACATGTCACTCAAAATGGAAATCAAGCATACGAGGCATGTTAAAATGCCACACACACATACAATTAATAACAAACAATGTTGGTGTGAAAGCCACAATCACATAGAAGAGTAAAAATAAAGAACACTAGAAAATATCTTAAGTCACACACAAGAATAGAAGTAAAGGACATTAATAGATGTCCTAAGTCACATGTAAAAAGTAAAGTAAGAACTGAGAAATGTAATCACATCTAGATATGCAAAGTAAGAAAGGAAAACAGTAAATATTAGAAATATAATCACTTCTGACTAATCAAAATAAGAATTCAAAATATGCAATGCATACAATACAAGACTACGTATATGCTAATAAATAAATAAATTCTAGATGCTAGTAAGTGTGGATATAGTAATATGTGTAAGCTAGTAAGTAATGTATATCAACATGATAACTAGAGTGTGTGGTGTAGGAGTGACATAACCTAGATGGTGTAGTCATGTAAAAGATGCCCCCAGTGGGTATGTATTTCAATGTGTGTCTCGAATGTAGTAGTAAGATGCTCCCTCAATGGGTAGAGTGAAGCATTCAAGGATTTGAATGTCACTTGACACACTCAAATAAGATCAAGTGAAGCATGATAATATAGATAATTCAACAAACAATAGCATAGATTAACATAATGTATGTCTACAATGGTAGTAGAGATGTAGAGCATGGATAATGCATACAATTGAAATATTTTTGATGTTTTAAATTATTTGAATGTGTTTTATATTTTAGAATATTTGAATGCTTTTGTATATTTCTTAAAATGTTGTATTGTTTTTGCATTTTTTGAATGAGCTATGTATAATCAATCATTAGGGAATTATGTACAATAAATTAAAAAAAAATATGTATAAATAAGGCTAATAATAAATGATACTAACTAGTGAGTCTCATGCGAGACTCCCTATCATGGTGTCTTATATTAAGGAGAGGGATTGTGCATGATCGTGAAGAATGATGGAGTGGCTGAGACTATGGCCTTGAAAGTTGTGTATGCTTTAAATTCTCTAAAATATATAAAGTAAAAACCTATGGTGGGTCCCCATGTAACTATGAGAAGTGAATACAACTGTAGGGCTCTTAGGGACCCATCTTGTAGTAGGAAAAGCTCTCTAAACATGTGCTCTATATGTAGATGCATGAGACCTTAATGATAATACCCCAGATATAAACATTGTGTCTTAAAGCTATCTATAATCTTAAAAATATGGTTGATTTATAATATAAGTTTGTGGAAGTGTATGAACTCTCTATGCTAACAATGGAGGCCTCAACTATGTATGAATCTGAACTAGTGGAAGAACTAAAACTGTTGGAGAATAAAAAATTGGTGATTGTAAAATAGTAGATGGCTCTAAGTGGGGAGTGGTAACTCATATGGAACTCCACCAACTGTGAAAACCTAATTAATTTGAATTAATTTCTTGCATCTATAAACTATAGAAGGTACTACTCAAAGTTTTTGAAATCATGGTCAACTAAATAACATATCAAAAAATTTTGTAGTAGGAACTATATTAAATTGTGTGTCCACATGTGTTGTAACAACTTGTACAGGAAGTAAAATCTCACTCAATGAACTTTTTATGTGCCCACTGAATTCACTGATAACTATATCTATTGGGGTAATATCCTACTCTGAATATCCTAAATGTCTTAATGTCATAGTGCACATGTTCACAGTACATCGATTATCTATGAGAACACTATGAATAGGATGATTATGAATGTAAGCTCTGATAATGAGTGCATGATAATTTTAATCATCCTTGACTATCACCTAATTTAAGAAGGAGATCAAAAGTCTAGTTTGAACTCTGGAATTGTATACACAAATCATGTTGCTCAAATAATGCAACTCAACTAAAGGCCCCCTATATGTATCTTATGGGATATGTGCATGATATGCATGGTGAATACTTGATGTATCTGTTATCTCTTGTTTAGAATTTTATTAAAAAGGATTTGAGAACATTTTCAAAGCTTTATCTTGTGTTTGATTTTCCAGAGGAGGCTTGACTAAAGTTCCAAGGTCAATAATGTTACCATTTATCAATTCCTATGTCTTGTGTGTCAAACTAATGCATCTATTTGTTATATGGACTAGTACCTTGTGAAACTAACAAAATGCATGTTGATCATATTCTTATGGAAGAGACTTTGTTATATCAACATCTTGAATAAAAGGGAGAGATATGATATTACATTCTAATAGCTATTGTAAAACTCTAGCTAGAGTAATTGGTATATTAGTAAGAGTTCATCAAGGAAGTGCTCATAAAACCACATGTTGAGGGGGGTCAGAAGCTGCATAAACTGTAGGTTAATTCTAACTCTTTCTATAATTGACCTTGACTTTGTATGGGACTTTACTATTACTTTTGTTTATTATATTGGATATATTTGTGTACTTGAACTTTCCCATTGAAATTATTTTGAATTCCCTTTCCTTTAGTGTATGACATAATTCAATGAAAGAAGAGAACCTTTTGAATATTATTGACACATGTAATTCTAGTAAAAAACTCTACTTGAATAAATTATTTAACTCCTGATCGGCCATGGGGCTTGTCATCTTAGCCAAAATAGTCTTATATCAAAGAACATAATATTTGAAATGCTCATTTGACCTTTGTTTCTATTGTGCAACTTGGACATAGGAAACCATATCACCAATGTTAATGCTAAAATGAGCTAGGAACATGTCAACTAAAGGATTGAATGCATTGACTAACTAATTTAGTAGACTATAAAACCATTGTAGGGAATAATCCTTTAGACTTCATGGAAATAACTTGGTTAGTAGCTTGGTGTATAACACATAGTTTAAGTATCCTATGTGGAAATCTCTCAAGTATGTCTCTAGATCACCCTTTCCATCATGTAGAGTAAGCTTGTGTTGGACAAAACCTTGTGGTAAGGGTGTAAAATAAATATTATGTATGAATGGCATATGTAGTAGAGTGAAAGAATGTAAAGCCTATGTAGGTCTATAAGCACCTTACTCAAGATGTAGCACCTTGGATAGAAGATATCTTATCTCTTGCACAAGGGATACCACATGAGGAGAT
>JARHVA010003366.1:1805000-1812500 GCA_037957365.1 Torreya grandis
GAACCTACAACAGAGGTGTTGAAGTAAGCCTCTTTTTTGGGGTCTTAATACCTTCTTCACACCTGTCATACCACACAAATTATTACTTTTTCCTTTGCAAAGAGGTGATTGGGTTAAGTGTATTTGAAATTTTTGGTATAACTTTCTTGTAATACCTTGCTAATCCCATAAAATTATGCATCTCATAAACATTTTTTGGGCACTGGCCATTCTATGATGGGTTTGATCTTTGTATGATCCATTAATGTTCCTTTAGCTAAAATGATATGTCCTAAGTATTACACCTTTTTATGAAATAAGGCAAACTTATAAAAATTTATGTATATAATATGTTTCTGTAAGCATTTCCAAATTATATGCAAGTGCTCAACATGTTCTTCCTCACTCTTGAAATAAATTAGAATATCATCTAGGAAGATGAACATAAATGAATCTAGGTGATCTCTAAACACACTATTCATAAGACTCATAAATATTTATGATGCATTCATTATTAAAAAATTAATAACTATAAATTCATAGTTCTCATACCTCATCCTGAATGTATTTTTATGAATATCTTCCTCTTTGATCACAAATTGATGTTACCCTGCTCCAAGGTCAATCTTAGGAAATACTATTACACATTACATTTGATAGAAAATATCATAAATATAGGGTAAATGATATATGTTATTCATGGTTTATTTTTTTAAAATTCTATAATCTAAGCATTGGAAAAGTGTCTCACCCCATGATGAAAAATTTAGTTGAATTAACGCTTTGGATATTATCTCATGAAGTTGGAAAAGAAATATAACTTGAACGGGAGGGAATGGCTAGTTCATTGATGAAATTATTTATTTCTAGTTCTACATATTTTCATTAACTTTATATGGTATTTATTAATTTTGGTTACACCTATATAAATCCATATAAATAAATAACTATGAATATTAACATGAGTCGATGAGAATTTGAAAATTAATGGCATCACAATAAGACCAAAGTAAGCCCATACTGGATAATATGTCATCATTTCATTATAATATTTTGGGGATGACATTTTATGTAGTTCATGTTTTAATAATAATATGTTTGGGCCAACATTTGATGAGGAAATATATAATTATAATGTGTTTTCAAAATCTCTAATTGTGTTGTTGCGATTTGTGATTGAAGATGTGATATTTTTTTATCTAGTTTACACCCTACACCTATGCAATTGTAAATAGGGTCCTTAATCCTAAAACTTAATTCATAAACCATGATTGTGATTAAATATCCACTCTTCACATTTGGAACATCTTGAAATACCAAAAAAACATAAAAACTTATCCTCTTAGTTTATTAAGACATAAGTTATGTGGTGGAGACTCCAAAACCTAAAATTTTGCACTTGTTTCCAAACATCATCTAAAAACAAGGTCAAGTTATCCTAATAAACAATATTTTCACATCCTCTTATTTTCCCATCACATATTATTTTATGGTTAGCTCTTTTGGAACCATTATTATTGTGTGTGTACGCTACATACCCATAATTTTCAAATAATCTTCTAGAGTACACATAACAACATAGGAAAAATAGATTACTATATAATTAATTTAATTGATTAATTTTTAGAATACAAGTGCCTATGACTCTATTGTGATTGTGCATGTGGGATATAAACCAAAAATTTTCAAAGGATCTTTTGGAGTACACATAATAACATAGGAAATATAGATTACATGATAATTAATTTAGTTCATTCATTATAAGAATAGAAGTGCTTATGAAAATATGTCAATTCAAATGATTAAAAAAACTTTTGGTAAATCCTAATTTTTCTCCTGAATCTAACATGTTTGTCAAAATTAAATCTGATCAGAGAAAAGAAACAAAAGGAAGAGTGAAACAAGAATATAATATTCCTTATATATACCTTTCCAAGTAGCATTTATGTTTAGATCCTAATTAAATTTAAACATATTTGTTTTGATGTTGAACTCAATGAGCTGATGATTCCTATAAGTGTTTAATTTAGTCCTTGGACTTGTGTTTCCTACCTTGAAGGCCTAAAAATTTCCCTCAGGTGAAAATGGGTTTTTTGCGACATTGTTGTAAAAATGTTACTTTTGGCTAAAATAAATACCATTTATACAATTCCAAAAAAATAATTATAAGTATAAAATAAAATTAGGGGAAGTTTTATATAGATGAAGTGTTAATTTAGAATCCAAATAATTTGTAGTGTGCATGTATGTAAAGATGGCAGAAGGATTAGGTCACATATTAAGGAAGAGAAGTAAACATCATGCACGGTGGTAAGAAGAGAACCACCATATGTAATAAAAGAGAACCATAAAATAATATTTCATACATTATTACATGAAAATGTGAGAAAATACAAGGAGATCTATATAATGTGGAAATGTATATATTCGTAATTCACATGTGATTTTAATATCTAACATAACCAATTTATTAAACTAAAGACATCTTGGAAAGTACTTTGACTATGATGATAATAAATAATAAATATACATGGATACTGAGGTGAAATCATCCACCAAAAAGTGTACCCTTTGGTCTTCCTACAATTCTTGACCCAACGTATAATAATGTTCTCACATAAACTTTTAAGTAGATGAAAAACTAAGAATATTTTTTATATAGGTTAAAAACAAGAAATTTTGTTAGAATTAAAGAAATAAGAAGTCCCTCCTCTATTTGTAGGCTATGATCCCCTTATTAAAAATTTGAAAATACATAAAGCTGAATATTTATAGTTATGTTCATTTAATATTAATGTTTAGGGTGTTTTAAAAATATAAAAATAATGTATAGTTGAATAAAGATTGAATATGAGAAATATAAATAAAATAGAGAAAATAAGAACAAAGAATTAATAGTCATAGGTGATTAAATAAATTCATATGTTAATCACTTATGTATGCTAGAAGTAGGGAAAAAATGAACAATTTAACATTGCGCATTTTGTTAAGAGGCTAATAAAAAGATTGAATAAAATTTAAACATGAGAAAAACAATCATCCACTAAGAAGAAAAACATTACAAAGTCTTGTTGAAACTTCTTGTATCAATCTCTAAGAAAGAATACAAAGTTTCATTCTTCTTTTCTCTATGACATATAGTTTCTTTCATTTCAAAAATTATTGTTTACAATGAGAATATCTTAATATTTAGTATGGAAGGTGATTAACTACCTCATATTTTCGTATAACTACATTTTTTGAAAAAGGTTTGTTTTTTCTCATTTAATTTTTGAAATTATTTCATAAAGTGAAAATACCAAGATTTCAAATTATAATAACTTTATGAAAAATTAAAATGGGAAAATATAAAAAAGAAGAGGGAGAGTATAGAATAAGAGAGAAAATAATTAGAAGGTTTTTTTTAATGAGTTGTTTGTTGTCCTAAAGTGGCCATTTTACCTTGCTCCTCAGTTTGCACTAATTTCAACCTATATGCTCTAAATTTCTAAACCACCACATCAATTCCTTTATGTTTTTGAAAGGTTGTATTTCATAGCCTAGTTATCTAAGAAAACATCATCTCATTCATTCCTTCATTATTATTGAATACGTTTTCAAGATTTCTATTGAATTTGGTAAGGGAATTAAGGACGTCCATCAATTTGTTCATGGGCTCTAGTTTGAAATTATCCTCATCCAATAATGCTTTTTTAATCATATTTTTGATATTTTTTTCATATTATTGGCTAAAAATGGTTAAATATTTTAATTATTCATTAGTTTGCACATATTTAAACATATTTCATTTATGATTTCATCACAAAGTTTACTAGAATTCTCAAAGTCTTTCAAGGCTTCTTCATGAACATTGATTTTCTATTGTATGCACTAAACCATACAAATGACATATTTTAATCCACCTTAGTAAATATTTGTTCTAATATCAGGATGTTCCCTTTAGAATGGTCCATATTCTCTAAATATTTGACTAAATTATTCAACACTCATCTTTCTTTCAATTATTTTTTTCATTTCTTCAAAGACCTTATTATGAATTCATTTTGGTCCCCTTATTTTGTCCCAAAGCAAAACAAGGTCACCAATATGAAAATGTCTATGTCTAGCCTTCTTATCAAATATTTTTTTCACTTTTATTTGGTGTTAAAAAATGTTGTGAAAGATTTACTGAATTTTCTTCTAGCTTATTCAACTACAGGATTATTTTATCCAAAGAGTTTCTAATGTTCTCATCTTATATTTTATTAGCTAAATAAAGTGTTGGTGATTCCACTAATAAAGGCACTGTAACATTTGTACCATACAACAATTGGTGAGGAGACATCGCAATTGTTTTTTTAATGTGATACAATCATTCGATAATGCATCATTCAAATTCTTATGTCAGTTGCCTTGATTCTCATAAAATAACTTGAAGATGATAGCGATAATGTTTTTTTTGCTTGATTCTGTTTGATTTTTATCTGGTGGATAATAGTCTAAATAATGAGATAAAGGTAATAGAAAGCATTTTTTTTTCTAGTTTTGAGCTATATATTTTTATTACATAATGATTAACCACATTTTTATAACCATCTTTCTATTTTTTTATTATTGAAATTAGTAAATATATCGATGAGTTATAGACACCATTTTGTTGTAACCATCTATGTAATTTTATTATATACCGATTGACCACCTTTTTATTGTATAAATGATGTTGTGGATAGACTGACAGTAGTGATGTTGATGGTGTGATGTGGCTTCAATGTGTGGGAATGAATGGTCCATTTATGGCATTCCTTATATTTAGTTCTCTATATTTATATTAATTTCATATGGGATTTCTTAATTTTGGTCACCTATAAAGACCAAATTGTAAACTTTTAAGGTTAGATCTATATAAATCTATATAAGGAACTATCTACCACTTTTGGGATTCTTTTTTTTTTAACCAGAGTATTGATATTATATTCCTCCAACTCCCATTTTCCACTTTCCCTTTTCGTTTCCTTGCTTTTACCAACAATCCACATTTTTATAATATTTTTCCATTTTGTTTCTTTGATTTGGCTAACATTCCACACCTATCCTCATGTGTATAAGGTGAAACACAAATAATAAAATAAAAATTACCCATGAGATGTGGGTAAATTAGTTAATTGGCTTGGTTGTGTCTAGCCCCACCTAGGTTTAAATCTCACTTGACATGTTATGTGAATTGTGGTTGTTAGTGACGTTGGAAACATTAGTGATGTTGGTGATGATTATGATTTATGAAGCGGATATGGGCCTCTTGTTTGTATCCCAAAATGGTTTGTATCTCAAACCAATGTTATCCATCTCATGTTCATAGTCCCAGTTTTTATATAAGCATTTACCCATAATTGAAAAATTAAATAAAAAAATCTATGACAAACATGGTGATGTTATTCATACCTCTTTTGATTCCTGGCATGGCATTTTACACACAACCCACACATGATTCATGCATATTAAAATAATCTAGAAGTCAATAATTTGTAAAAAAAAAACACTACCTATTCATGCCCATAAAGCGATCATTTATTTAGCTTTTATAATTACATCCCTATAGATTCATAGAATATATTCTTTACTTTGAATTGAAAGTTTCCACTAGCAATATTAATTCGATATAATTTTTTTTGGAATTTTTTAATGGGAGATTTAAAGCTTTCAGAGTCCATAGAAATTAAATTATAGGCTTTTAGAAATATCATGTACAAATTTTTACCCTGACATTTCATATCAACATCTATGATGTATCATCAAGAAAAAGAATTAATATTTTTAATTTTGATCTATAATCATTATCCAAATGACATGTATGTAATAACACATATAATATAAATATTATTATTATAATAAATTTAATATATTAAATATAATTATATATAATAGTTTTTATTATAATAACTAAATAAAATATTAATATTTAAATGTATATTTATAATTATTAAATACATAATATATTATTAAACATATTTAATTTATTAATTATTATTATTATAATATTGTAAAATAATTTATTAATATTTTTATATATTCAGTTATTTCTACAAAGATCCTAAAAATGCAAGGATGTCCATGGCACCTTGAATATTATATAATAACAATAATAACAAGAAAAAAATATATATAATGGATTAATCTTCTTAAAGACCCGTCTCCCCAGAATAACATGACTCGACCAGAATCTCATATAATGGATTAATCTTCTTAAAGACCCGACTCCCGAGAATAACATGACTCGACCAGAATGTCATTACATCAAGCCCAAATTGAGCCTACAGTGGATAATATGGCATCATTTGCTTGTAGTATGTTGGGGCCAACATTCGACGGAGAAATGCAGGATTAACAGGCGCTTTTATAATCTTTGTTTCACAGTTTACACACTGCGCCTGTGCAACAGCAGACAGTGTCACTCAGCCTCGCATTTGCTTCGTACACCATGCTTGTGACCGCTTTTTCCCTCTTCCCATAAGGAACAACAAGAAGCACCAAAACATTCTTGTTTCCACTGTATCACAAGATTCACCCATGCGAATAGAAACTTATCATGTGTTTTTACAAGTTCTGTTTGCGTTGTTGTGAGTTGTGATTGATGATGTGATATTTGATTCTGCAGTTTACACACTACCACTACACATGCTTCATACACCATGCTTGTGACAGGAAACATCCTGAAACACCAAAACAACGTCGAAAATGTTCCTTTAGTTGTTTAAGACACAAGTTATGTGATGGATTCATCCCACTTAACCATATATTCACATCCTCTTCTTTTATCATCGCATCTTCTTCTTCTACTATAGAATCTTTCATTTCATTGTAAGATCTATCATATTGTTGAGAGATTTGAAACATGGAGTTTTTGAAACACTAAACCAAAATAATAAGTCATTGGAAAACAGATTTCTTACCTGTAGAGGGGTAACTTTTTACCGGATCGTCCCTTCCAACTAAGGTCGATGGGGCACACATTATTGTTAGTGAACGGAATGTAAAGAGATTATCCTGCCCGTAAGTTGAGAAATCGACAACAGTAAGGCGTATATTTAACATCTTTACGTGTCCATAATCAGTTGGGCAAGTATCCGCAGCATAAAAAATATCACTCGATTTCTGCAACGAAGCCTTCACTCTTAGGGCAAAGGATGGCAAGGCAATTAATATAGTGAACAATAATTTATTTCAGAATTGACATGATCAAGCTCTTTTGGACAATAACTTTTTTCAGAATTGAAATGATCCAGCTCTTTTTATTGTATGGACAGTAATTTATTTCAGTGTTGATATGATCCATCAATCAAAATGCCCCAGGGGATATTTCTTATGGACAGAATTTCAGCCGGACAAGTGAGCCCATCTGTACGTGCCTCGCAGCAGTAGGTACTGCTGCATAGACCCAGCCTGCTCTCTCCTGCTCTTGACAAATTTCTGACCATTTTCAGACTGTTTGTGAATAAAATGGTGCCATGTAACAAGAATCTGTACTCTCACCTTCCGTTTTCTTGC
>JARHVA010003366.1:1817500-1822500 GCA_037957365.1 Torreya grandis
ATCTTCATTGGGTGTAATTTCAAGTGACAACACTTTCTATAGAAAATATTGTCATGCTCAAAGATAAGAAACTTTATTTGTCTATCTTGGAATTCAATTATGAGACCTTTCATCTTACTAGTTGCATGGGGCCAAGATTTAGGGGTAAATGCATGACAAAACAAAAGACATTCTTATCAATAGTTTATGCAACATCAAATATAAATAAAACATCTCTCACATTTATTGACCTTTAGTGATGAGCCATCACATCTTACTAGCCACATGAGGTTAGCATTAGGGAGAGGTGTCCCTTACTCATCTGCATCTAGCCTTTGGTGATGAGCCCATGTGTTTTCATAGTCACATGAAACTAAGTGTAAGGGATCATAAATAAAAGTAAGATATAAATGAAAAATCCATATTAAATAAAATAGTGTCCAAATAAAAATTTATTTAAAAATCTTGTCTCTATTCCCATTATGAAGAAGGCAACTTGATCCCACTCACTAAATTTGTCAAGGCTAGTTATGTCTAAATGAAGCCAACAAAGATATTATTTTGTAGGTCTATCAAGAATTACATTTTATTATTTACTCATAAGGATTAGGTCATCTTTTTTTCTCCTTTAAAATTTTGAATCATGGTTTTTTATATTTTTATCATCTCATATCTACCCAATTTCCGTTTTAGTTAGCTTACACGTCCATCAAACTACATAGTATGTATAATTTAACTTCACATATATAAGTATTATGCATAATTTTTTATCAAAAAAATAGACATACATGGTATATCATCATATTCCTAGTCATGTAAAGTGCATAAACTGAGAAGAAAACATGGAAATTAATATCCCATAACACATAATGACAAGTCACTAGATGGTAATCCATCATGTCTCTATATATTGCATAAGAATGTCTAGTTTGAGAATTATAAATCTCTAATACAATCACCTCTATAAAGTCCCAATGTGTCTCCAAATATTAAAAAATCTGAAATAAATGTTTAGAATACATGTTGATAGGGACAATAACTCAAGATCCCAACCTCCTCCTATGGGAAGGTCTTGATGAAAAAGAGTGATAGAGGATATGGATCTTGTGGCATCTCCTACTATTACCATGTTGGGATATTTTATCTCCATCCCAAGGGCTCCTATCTCTCCTCTTGTTCATGCTTCCTTGCAAATCTTTGCCTCCTATCCATTACCTATAAGAAGCCCAACCTCTACCATATACCATCATGTCTACTTGGGCCTCCACTTTCTTTGTTATTGATTTAAAATGTTATTCTTCACCCTCAACATAGTCATCATCATGGATTCATGGTAGGGTAGAGTCAATACATTGGTATGTGAGCCTATCTCAACATGTAATATGAGATCTACTAATAGCTCATCTTTGTTTATATTTATACCTAGCTATAAAATATTTATTAGGGTGTCAATGATCATAGTTATCCATTTGATCAAGATATATATAATCAAAAAGTATAAGAATAAACATCAAATTTAGTCATACCACTATCAAATCAATAAATCAACTAAGTAATCAATCCTAAACTTAAAATATCATGTAGTAAACTGAAATGCATAAATTAAAAGTCTACCTAGATAATCCTTATGCCAATCCATATCAGAGTCATAGCTAGTCACCTCCTCTTCAAACACATCAAGCTCCTCATCCACATCAAGGTCCTTATCCAAATCAATATAATTCATTCCCTCACTATCTGCTCCTATTTATTGCATTGGATCATACTCATAGGATCCTACCATGGTGGAAGTGGTAGAGCCACTTACTATTGTCTTTTTTGTGTGACTCTTAGTTAGGATACTTGAGTGATAGGCACCCATAATAAAAATGGGTGTCAATCCAACCATTCGAATATCATTTCATGTAACTATCACATGCATCTATAAACTATTATGTGTACTAGGAGGTTTATTACACAGGGCATGTTGAATTATGGAGGCACCCTACTCAATGGGTATACCACAACCTGAAGTAGTTTATCTCACACCTATGTGGCCCCAAAAATACCCATGAGGTAGATGACCCTCTCATATAACTCTCCAACAATGCCTGGGTATGGTAGGTCTATAAAATATGTTATAAAATTCCTAACAATTGGAGGTAAGGTTTAAAATAGTGCCACATATATCTACCTAGAGGCCGTAATAGCTCCTGCATCTCCAATAACTAGTCCCCATCTTGTAGGGGATCATCCACTCATAAACCCAATGCATGAGGAGTATATGGTGACTAGTGGAAATCACTCCCAATTTAACCAAATGCTATAGTTATATGTTAGTGTAATCTAGGATATCCTAGCTTAAGTAGAATCGAGCCCCTCTCTCCTTGACCTAGTGTACAATTGGGGACTAGTTATAAATTATTATATCAATACCCTTGTCTCCAACTACTCAAGATGAAAGGATACCAATGATCACTTTATAAATATTGGGGACATTGATCTATTAATGCTGGAAAGTCTTAATCTTCACTTAGTACCCATGTTAGGTTCATTAGTGTCTCTAAAGTGCTTAGCCCAACCCTTTACATATATATAAATCGTGTTCTCCTTAAAGGCCACCAACCAACTAATCAATGGTAGACTAGTGATCATGTCTACATCCATGGGAGTGATGTTCCACTCTCTTTAGTTTAGAGAGAACATGATAATGTTCTAATTAGGGTCCTAATAGGTGAATAGGTTACAAAATAACCTACTTGAGATCAGGATGATCCCTACATACACTACTCTTAGTATGACAAATAATTTAATAACATACAACTCATATGATGTCAATAGTTACATCACTTAAGGGATCAAATCCTATTCCGAGACTCTAATCTAGCTAATATAAAATCCCTATGTCAAAAGAGACCAAGTCAGCTCAAAAAACTACTTCTACCTTCCAAAAATCTAGTCTTGCCCTCTCAATTCCTAAGGATGGAACTACCCTCAGGAAGTTACATAAACATAATCAATGATTATGTAACCATTGTGTAACTTAATTTACACCTTTGATAACCTTATAATGTTGGTGGTTACATGATGATATTTTCTAAACCAACTATCTATAAAGATAGGTAGTTTTGTCCCCAAGTAGTGGTTTTGTTAATTGGTTACATGTTCTCAAAACCTCGCAAAAAACATAAAAAATTAACATAATTTACTCTAATTTTAACATATTCCTAATTCCACCGTCACATAAACATTTTGACATTAAAAATTTTAAATTTCACTTTATTTTTAGTGTGTTTTGAGTAAAATTTCAAAACTTGGGCAAAATGAAAAAATGCAAAAAAACCTACCTATCCCTACCCAACTCCACCTCCCACTAGTAGATTTTCCATCCTTTCCTTGTACTCATCTTTTCAACTATTTTTTTTCTGAAATATATCACATGCAACCCAAATTTCAGATTTATCTAAAATCAATTGTCACAAATGGATTTGTTTTGGCAAATTTTGAAATATAATAGGCCCCAAACTAGTTATTTTTTATGTGAAAACTTTCCTATTTTGGCATAAATTTATAGTTATCACATATTAAATTTTTATGAAACATTTTATATTCAATTTTATGATTCATGTTATAAAATTAATATTTTAACAATATTTATATATTTTCTAATAAGTTTTATAATTTTATAGATACATGATGACTTGGTGTTAGGTTCAGTCCCCTAATAGAATGATTCACGTAGTATGAAATTCCCTGCACATATGGTAGGTAATCTCATCCATTTTTATATTACATAGTATGTTTTGCACTCTTTCATTAAATTTTCACTTGGTTCTTGTATTTTATTTGTAGGGTACATAGAATCCCAATGAACTTCATTGCACCACTAAGGTGAGGTACATATTTATAAACCCCTATTTCCTTTTTTACATGTCACTACTCAAGAACACACCTTATTCATTTCATTATAAGGCATCACCTGAAAGGGTTAATATATATGCACCCCAAATTTACATGATGTGACATTTTGATGTGATGTCCAATGATGATTTAATGATCTCCTATTGTCTAATAAAAATGATTTCTATTTAACACCATCCCCCTTTGACTCTCTTTTTTGTCCTCTACAACTTATATCAAATCAATTTTAATAACTTTCTATGCATGATGAAATCATTTCTTTCTATGAAAAGACTTCTACTCTTCATTATAAAATCATCACCTAGGTTTTAAAACCACCATGGCAGTTGTATTTTAAAAGGGTGATAGTTTTATAATTTTTTGTAGTAGTTCCATCATAGAAACTAGTGGTTACATAACCACCAATGAAAAATTGGGAAATTCTATCACCTTTTCCTCATCTTCTAAATTTAGCTTCTATAACTCAAGCTTTGACATGTTTTCTTTGCTTATTGTCACATTTATTGATTTTTCTACATTGTGTTTACTTATTTATTGACCTAACTGACTCTTTATTCTATTTTCAACCATTTTTAGTTTCTCCAATGTTCTAATCTAAGTTAAACTCATTTACAAAACCTTTATCGTTCTTTTATAATTAAGTCAATTTAAGCTCGGTTTTGTATTTACAAATTAAGCTTAGAGCCTGGATTTTTGAATCTTTATATAGAAAAAATTTTCTACCATTTTTAGAGAGCTCTACCTATATATTTTTTATGATTTACTACACCATTACATGTGAGGAAGTGTCATTGATTCTACAATGTGGTCTTTAAAAATAATGCACTTTTCTAGCCTCATATCAACTACTCTTTATCTAGGATTATATATATCTTCTTCTTTACCCTTTTGTGATAGTTAAGTTAGGAAATAATTAGTCCTCAAAATAATTTGTGAATATTGTAAAGTGCATTATTATGTGAGTAATATTTAACTATTAGTTATATTTGGTTAATAATTGGTTATCATAATATTGTTACAAAAATATTTCTATTATAAGTTAGTTATTTAGTTAGAATATAGTTAGTTGTGATATATTTTTACTCATATAAAAGATTGAGTATTTACAGAATGAATATAAT
>JARHVA010003366.1:1827500-1830000 GCA_037957365.1 Torreya grandis
AATTTGTAATGTTTCAAATGAATATAATATAGAAGATAATTGTGGTGTGAGAAATATAATTTCTTTTTAATTATTATGTGTATTTGGCTTCATTGTTTTCTATGTTTTCTTTATGTAGATCTGAACAAGTCTCATTAAATCATTAACCTATCTCTTTTTTATAGATTTACCCAATTCTTTGTATGGGTAAGAAACTATAATACTAAGGAATGCATCAACACATGCTACATGATTTCAACTAATCTCTAGCTTGATCAGGTTGGAGATTTTTTCATTTTTAGTTTATTTTTATTATTTTAATTGGTTTAGTTAAATTCATCTTGTATTATATTAGATTTATATCCCAATAAAAAAATTGATATGAGAAATAATCATTTCCTTTTTCTAATCTATACAATAAGAACATTAACTAGTCTCTTTGTTTGCTGCATTTATTAGATTTAATTCAAAGTATAAAATATTTCATTCAAAACATAGGTGAAAGTTAGAATAGATTACAATACATTCAGTCATTTCAACAACAAAATTTTAGTTTAGCTTCGAGGTGAGTAACTACCCTATAACTTCGTATAAATATGTTTTTCAAAAATGGTTTCTATTTTCTTATTTACTTTTTGAAATTATTTCATAGTGTAAAAATAAAGTTATTTCAAATTATAATAATTTTATGAAAAAATATAAAAAAAAATAAAAAAATGAGAGAGAGAGAGAGAGAGAGAGAGAGAGAGAGAGAGAGAGAGAGAGAGAGAGAGAGAGAGAGAGAGAGAGAGAGAAGAAGAAGAAGAAGAAGAAGAAGAAGAAGAAGAAGAAGAAGAAGAATAAGCATATGGTTTTATTTAATGAGTTATTGATTGTCTTGAAGTGAACATCTTCTTTTGCTCCCTAGTTTGTATTGATTTCAACTTGAATGCTCTCAAATTTTCAAACGTTACATAGATTTATTTTTGGTTTTGAATCATTGTATTCGATAGCCTAGTTAGCCAAGAAATAATCATCTCATTTTTTATTTCATTCTTTTGGAATAATTTAGGAAGATTTATATTGCATCTGGTAAGGGTACTAAGGATATCAGTCAACTAGTTCATGGCCTCCAGATTGAAATTATCTCCATTGAATAATTCTTTGTTAATCATATTTTATAATTGTTATTAAAATTTAGTGCTTTATAATGGTTAAATGTCTCCATTTTTCATTAGTTCACAATGAATAGTCCATATATTTTTACATATTTCAATTATGAGTTCATCTCAAAGTTTGTATATTATTTAAAATATTTTTGGGCTTCTTCAAGAACACTTATTTTCCATTATATGATCTTAAAACACACAAATGACATATTTTCATCGATATTATCGAATGTTTGTGCTGATATGATAATTTTTTCATCAAAATGGGCCATATCTTGTAAACATATGACTACATTCTTCAACATTTCACTTTATTTCAAAATTTTTTTTGTTTCTTCCGAGATCTTAATTTGATCTTCATGTAGAAATCCATATCCTATTGTTATTTCACCAAAACATTTGAGGCCATCAATGACAAGTATCTCAGCCCAATTTTCAATCACTCTTCCATGATTATTATATTTATAAATGTTTGAAATGACATTATCATCAATATCATCAATGGGAACAAATTCTAGAAGTGAATCCATTGGATCATTGTCTTCACTTAAAAATGTATTTATATATGTTGAAAGTTTATGTACCTATTCCTGAAATTTTTATTACGTATACTTCCAAAATTATTTTATTTTAAGTAATTTTATATAGTGATTTAAGAAATATGAATATCCACTTCATGGGTAGATTCCCCAATATGTATTCTACTCAAGCTCTAATATATTGGGGTCATATCTTCTTCAAATTTATCAGTTATAGGATTAGAAATTTCAAAAAACTATGCATCTAAGGGTTTAAATATCAATCCTAAAGTTTTTTTAACATTTTTATTTGGTGGTATTTCACTTTTCTTCCACTTTCTTTTTATATGATGAACCAAAGGGAAGGATAAACTACTCAGAGAAATGACAAGTTGAGTATTGTATGACTTAGATGACACAACTAAAGAAATATATTTTTGAGAGGCATGTTCTAGGATCCCCTATAGTATCAAAGTATTGTGTGAATGGTGAAGGAGGAGGGGGATAACGAAGTGGAGAAGGATGCCCAACATGAGGATGAGATGTAATGGAGATATGATCAATATGAGATACACGTTATGCTTGTGTTGAGTCAATAGAGGAAATAAATGATAATTGCATCAAAAAAATATAAAAAACACGAGATGTTTGCATTAAGCCAATATATTATGTAATCAGTGTTACTGATACTGATAAACCCAAGTCAGAATCAAGGAGATATTAAGCCATTTTTTAAATGTGCAAAGAATGATATGATTATTTTGTGGATGGATTATCACTTGATGAAACTAAGGAAGGAGACACACACCTCTTAATGAATATTTTCGTTGGTATTTTTATAGGTACATTGGCACA
>JARHVA010003366.1:1835000-1925000 GCA_037957365.1 Torreya grandis
TTAATTCAGATTTTGTCATAGAGACCATTTATAAGGTAGAGGCATTGTAGAAATGACTTCATCATTATAAACATTCCAAGTCTAAAGTAAGAAAATAAAATATTTATTTACATTTATAATATAAAAATCCAATCATTTTTTAAAAATATTCAAATTAAATAACATACTAATATATTTATTTTATGTTTATGACCAACCAATTTCTCAATGTAAGCTTTCTTGATTATTGACTTTAATTTTCCATTTCCATTTTAATTTTTGGTAGTCTTTCTATCCAAACTGATATAAAATTAAAATGAACTTGAAAAAAATTAAAATAAAATTACATGCTATACAATATATTATATTTGATGTTTATGACAGACAAATTTCTTCTTCAATAACTTCATTTTCAATTTTTGGTAGCCAAGAATTGTTTTCCCCAAACTACAAATTTTTGTATTCAACCATCAATCATAGAAATAAATGAGTTATTTTTATTTATGTAGTTCTTTCACATGTATAATAATAATTTGTATGTGTATTTAAATTTCATATTTTCAAAATACTTTAATTTAATTATCTATGTTCATTTTTTAATGATTTTAATTAATTTTTCATATAATTTTATTTGAATATTTGTATTTATTTTTATGAATTTTAATTAATTTTTTTCAAAATTTTAAACAATTGAAAATTTGAGATTTAATTTGATTGAAGAATGGTAATTATATGAATACATGAATTTTTTGTAATGACTCTTCTTTAAGAACATTGAGTGCTGGATAAAACAAGTAAAAGACAACTTTGTAATGAGGCATCCAACTTTTATAGGAGGAAGTGGGTCCAAAACCAATTGTATGATTTCCTGTATGTGGTTTTCTTTTATGAACTACCAAAGAAATTATACTGATTGTTGGATACGTATGTGACACATATAGTTTAGAGCTATAACAATGCCTCAAGGTGATGAAAGAGTGTCTAGAAAGGCTTGAGAACTTAGATTTCACTTGGACTAGAGCTATAGATAAATGGTGGCAATGGGCACTGAACAACTACACGCTTGAGTTCATAGTATCTATATACTCCTACCTTGAAGAATTAGATTGTTAGTTCTTGCGCAAACCCAAAGGCACATTTGTGAAAGAACTCAACACCAAGATCAAGAAATTGATGGTGGATTATGGCTTTGAAATAATGAGGATGGAAGGTTAAAGTCATCTTACAAATGAGCAATGGAAGGAGACGAGAAAATTAGTACTTGAGAACTTAGGAGATAGGCTTATAATAAGAGGAGGTATGGGTTGATGGAAGATATAAAACATTAAAGTGTTGAATAGACCCATAGTTAGTGGGAAGGATATGTAAAAAGATCTCTTAAATGGCAACAATGCTCAGAGGAATGAATCCTTGAGGCCATATAAGAAGCTCCAAAATTGATAGGTGAATGCTCAAGGTCCCTATAGAAATTAAAAATTAGGGATGTGTTAGATACACCTCCCCCCTTAAAAATTGTGGTACGAGATCATCAACTAAATCCCCCATAGGAAGATAAAATATTGACAATTGACCTCATTATCGACTTAGAATCTGAATGGTTTGCAGATTTGGAACATAAATTTATGATTGAACTATTGATTCATTATGAAGAGATATGGGAGGATACCTCTAGACCTTAAGGGGTTATCTCAATTAGATAGAACATGAGCACAAGCACCCTATCCCAGCTAATGTCAACTTCACTACCTAGGTAACAACCTAGAAGAAGTGGCCCTGCACCATTAGTTTGTAGTACAATTCCATCATCTTCTATAGCACCAATAGTAATCATGAGACAAATTCCTTCCCTAGTGGCTGGAGGCCTTAGAGGACAAACACAAGTATAAGTACCATTGTGATAAGTACCTTAGACACTGACTAATCCCCCTCCCTAGATCTATTATGAGATGGCCATACATTTTCCTAAGTATCAATGCATAGAGAATATCATATAACATGTGCTCATGTTTGAATTATAATGGCACGTTTAGATAATAACCTAGTAAATTTTATCCTAATTAGGTAATTGTTAATTACAACACCTTGAATAGATCCTTCTTAAAGGATTTTGATATGCCTGAGTTTGAGCAGCAGAGCATTGCTGCACTCAAGGAGATCAACCATGGTTTATCAGAGTGTGTGCACCTATACAATGATAGATTTAAAACTCTCTTTTCCAATCTCCTTTATAATATTCAACCTTCTCAACATGCACAATGGTTTTTTGTAGGATTGATACTACCTTTTAGAAGGGTGTTTTCCATGAAAACATTCACAGACCCTCAAGAAACACTTGAAGCCATGTTTAGAACCAATGTGGTGGGGAGCATCGATATAGGAATTAACCCCTTCATGGAGGTATAGATTGTGTCTATGGCCTCCTAGCTACAAAATTTAACCACTAGTTCATCACAATATGCTGGAAGTGGGTTGTGGTGCACTGATTACAAGGTGGAAGGCCATAATAAAAACAACTACCCTCAAAAGAATGTGTACACGCTGCTTCTCAATTATGAAGTTTATCATGAGTTTCATGATGTTTAAAAATTATCTTTGTTGTAATGCACCATTCAAGTTAAAAAAACCATATATTTTAAGTTTTGTGATTCCCACACTCACACCACAAATGACTGATAGGTAATTAATGAGATGCACCAAAATATTGAGAGACACACACAACAAGAAACTAAAATAGTAAAAGGGAAGGAAAACTAAGGAAATGAGGGTTATGGCCATTAAAATGATATCTATTAGAATGAATGAGGTGCTAGAAGGTGAGGTAGAGGACATAGTGGAGGAATATCCCACTTTGATGATTTTATAAGTGAAAATTGATCAAGCACTATTAGTATGATTTCCTGATGCAACCAATAGGCAGGTATTTCCATGGACTACATATAGTCGAGGAATGTCTGAATTATATAAAAGAATGACCCAAGGTATGCTTGACATGGATAGGGTCTCAAGGATGATCAGGTGTGAGTGTAAGGAGGTAAAATGGTCTCCAAAGGCACAACCAACATGCACAAAGTCAATCAAACATTTAAGTAACTGCTCAGAGTGGACTCACCACTCAACTTCTAGTTACACCAACAATACCAAAGTTACATCTAGATTATGGGATGAAAAGTTTCACTAAGTGCATTACGTATCTAGAACCTAAATCCATTCATTATCCAGACCTTGCATACCAAAAAGACATATTACGGCAAGCTATATGTGTGATCTAGAACCTACAAGGAGAACTCCAACTGGTGCAAGACTTAGAGGTGAAAGTTGTTACCTATCACAAAAATTATGGTCAAGAGGTTAAATTTCGAGAGCTTATGAAGATCTTGCACCTCTTATAAATAGAAGGGATACTTCCCCTATTAAATAACTTGTTTCTTAAACATGCAAGATAGTGATCAGTTAAAGTTGTCACATCATGCAAGGAAAGTACATGAGAGGTTAGGCATACATCAAACATGGAGTATGACTATGAAATACTAGTGAATACCACCATCGATGGAAGGTCAATCTATAAGGTCCTGATTGACGTAGGTGCTGAGTTCAATATCCAGACCAACAACACATGGAAGAAAATAGGTAGGCCAGCCTTGAGGCCTTCTACCCATGTACTCTTCATGGCCAACAATACTCCATCACAATTGATCAAAATTTAGAAGGGAACCATTTTAGATATTATGGGCACCAAATTCCACACTGACTTTAAGGTAATCGAGTTGGCTAAACATGATAACTATCCAATTCTTCTAGGAAGGCCATGATATTATGCCAATAATGTTTATATGTGCGTCAAGAAGAGATATATGACCTTCAAAAATGGAAATAAAATGGTATTTATTCCCCTTTCAAGTTACCAAGGACCTCTCTATGTGGAGAGTATTGATCTAGAGGATGAGATCAACCATATATATAACATCATGTTATAAGGCACCGAGAATCTAAACCCTTCTAATCAAGGATTTCTCTCTTACAAGAATAGGCAATTAGCCTTGGACACAATCAGTGTCACTTACGATCAATGGATTGAAGAGGCTTATGAGGCCACTAGTCATAGCTACTGATTGGTGCATGCAAAGGTGCCTAAGCCTTTGAAGACTTGTTGGGTCCATATTGATCATGCTCCAAAATAATGGGACCTATACCATATAAAGAAAGTAAATAATTTACTCCAATTGAGGAAATGTAAGATTACAGTGCTCCTAAAATTTGAAGGGAGTAACCTAGTAGGAAGGTATGTCCATGACCTTGAATCATGTATCCCCAAAGAAATATATAAAATGGGTACACTAGTGTAAACCTTGAGAATCACTATCTCACATTAGTGGGCAGCACAAAAATGTAACTTGCCAACCTGGACAGAGGTAAAAGAAGTGATTTGCACTAGATTCAAGAGGATTAACAAGAATTTGGATATATCAGTGTACTCTAGTGACTCTAATCTCATGATGTATGTCTACCTATGTGAAGAGACATGGATTGACTACAACATGACTGCCTTAAAAAATTTATGGGTGCACATCTTTTCTAGGACTCTATAGACATTGGTGTAAGAATCATATATAGTCAACAAGACACACCAAGAGACAACAAATTAAGATGACCTTAAGGAGATTTTTTTGCACACATTATTGTTTTCCTCATAGAACTTGGAGTTGATTAAACCACTACAAGGAATTCAGAGGGTGATGTTTAATGACACCATCATCCTTAAGGAGCTCATAAAATAAATGTTAAAGGAAAAAGGCTTGGTACTCCTAACTTTATTTAAATAACAAAAACTCAATAATGACTCGAGTGAAGAATATGATGAAAGTTGGAAGGATAATTACTTGAAAAACATTCATCAATAAAAAAAGCTTACATGTCAAGTAGATGATAGGGATCCCAGCAAAGAAGACCCCACTCATCTTCCTATAGTGACAATGGAGGGAACTTGGCAAGTCAAGGACTCACACTAGAAGAAGAATGAAGAATGCCATGCCTCACTAAATACCATCAAAGTAGACATCAACATAGAAAGAGACCCAAAGATGGCTACTCTAGGTACATATTGGTCTGATGTAGAGCTGGCATGCATCGTAGACCTCCTAAAGGAATTCCAATACTTTTTCCCCATGACATACCAAGATATGAAAGGAACCCACCCATTGCATTGGAATATTAGCATAAATCTAATCAATGACACAAAGTTGGTCAATAAATTCCCTTACATAATGAATCCCAACCTCTGTGCCAAGGTTGAAAAATAAATCAATGTAATGCTAGCTTCAAGGGTCATTTACCCTATGTATGAGCCCAAGTGGGTGAGCCTGATGGTGATAAGCATCAAGAAAGATGAGAAAATTCACATTTGCATCAATTATAGAGTTTTGAACACCAAATACATCAATGACCCCTTCCTGAATCCATTCTCTAATGAGGTTCTAGAAGGAATCATATGCTAAAAGATCTACACCTTCATTGATGGGTTTTCTAGATACAACCAAGTACAGATTCAGGAGGAGGGTAAGCCCAAAATAACTTTTACAATTGAATGGGTCTATTTTGCTTAAATGTGATGCCCTTTGGACTCAATATTATGCTAGCCATGTTATCTAGAATGGTGATCACCACATTCCAAGAATTCACCCAAGAGTTCCTTTAGGATTACCTAAATGATAATATAGTGTATGGCTTTGTCAAAGACCATTATGACAACTTGTGCCTAATGTTTGAGAGGTTCATGCATCTTTAGATATCCTTGAACTTGAAGAAGTGTGTCTTTGCAACACCATTTGGAACACTACTCAGGTACATCATATGTAAGGATGGTTTACTCATTTATCAAATGAATATTATTATCATCATTCAACTGTAGACTCCTTCCACACAAAAAAGTTGTCCATGCCTTTCTTGGCTACTATGGATATTATAGAAAATTTATAAGGAGCTATGCAAAGTTTGTGCTACTGATAGAAGAGATATTACGCAAGGATGTCCCATTCTACTAGGGAGATCACAATAATATGCATTTGAGACCATGCAACTTAGATTACCTATCACACCTATCTTATAATTTCCTGACTGGATGAACCCATTCCATGTCCATATCAATGATTTTGGCTTTGCGATTGGCATAATCTTAAATAGGCTAGTGAAGGAAAAATGGATCATCCCATATCCTTGATAATATAAAATTAATAAAGGTAGAGATTAAATATACTATAATCGAGTGTGAGTCACTCAACATGGTCTATACCCTATAAAGAAATAGACAATATTTGTTGGTGAGCCCATTCATCATTTTCATAGACTATGAAGCACTTAAGTACCTTTTGAATAAGCCCATTCTCCATTGGTGAATTTGTTAATAGATCATTTTATTTCAAGAATTCTATTTTTTCATTATCATCAAACTTGTAAAATAGAATTTGGGGCCAAACAATTTATCATGTATAGGATTTAATGATGCAACAATGTCAATTAAGGATGATATGTTGTATGCACAACTGTATAGAATATAGCGTGACCCTAAGTATTTGGTGGAGATATCCAAATTTTGAACATTTGGATCTACACCCCAAATAATGATAATAAAATAAAATAAATTATCACAATTCACACCATCCTTTTTTAGCTTATCAATGGGGAACTATACATAGTAGGCTGAGATGAATTTCTTCATTGATGAATGTTGGATCATGAAATGGAATCCATCCTATATGAGGCACATGAGGATATAGTAAGAGGTAATTGTCTGGGATACATAATGATGTCAAAAGTGTTGCACTTAAGCTTGTGGTGGCCAAGTCTATTTTAGGATACGAATGATTACACCAAGGCATGTAATATATTCCATCACATAGGGAAACCCAACAACTAGGATGAGATTCCTCTCATTACAATTATTTCCCAAGAATAATTTGAGAAATGAGCCATTGAGATTATTGGACCCATTACCCCCATATCATGGTTCACAATCATGAGGTACATTCTTACAGCCACTCACTATTTCACTATGTTGGCCGAGGCTGGACCAACCAAAAACTACAAAACCACTACAACCACAAGGTTCATATAGGAGAACATCATAAGCCACTATGGGTTCCCACTTAGCTTGAATAGTGATAGGGGTACACACTTTATTAATGAAACTATATGGATATTACTAATATAATATATAGTGGCACACTATAAGACAATGCTTTACCATCCCCAAGTAAATAGCATGTTGAGGCATTAAAAATGATCTTGGGGATGTGCCTCAAAAAGATATGTGATGTGGGTTGTAAAGATTGCGATGATCAAGTGTTGATAGTATTATGGGCATATTTCACAACATACAATAACCTAAATAAGTCTACACCATTTCAAATGGTATTTTCCACTGAGGTAGTCATACTAATGGAATTCTTAGTGTCATCATTGTGTATCATGTACACTAGTCAATTAGATGACCAAGATTCACTGAATGTAAGGTTGGAGGACCTAGAACACTTTGATGAGGCATGTGCCCAAGCAAAGTTGAGCCAGTGTATAGAAAAAGTGTGCCATAATTTCTTGCATGATAAGCATATCAAGCACAAGGTGCTAACATAAGGGGCACTAGTTTTACTTTATGACTCCAATTATACTAAAAACCCAGGCAAGCTGTAGATAAGGTGGATAGGTGCATATGTCATCCACAACATCCTAGAGACTATTACATTCAAGTTGTGTACTTTTTTAGGTGAAATTCTCTGTAGGTATTTCAATGGCTACCAATTGAAGCTTTATCAAAAATAAGGTGGCACTTGAGCCATTAGACACTGACTTCTTGGTCACAATTCATTTGTATTAAGACACCATAATAAAGTTTGGAACAAGCCAAATAAGTCCTTTGATAAATGAATAAGTTGTGCTTTTATGTCGCTATAAAAAAATGCATTTAGCATTTTCATGCACATATTCAATCAGGAGAGTCGAGCATGGATACTCTCCATGCACCTAAGGATAGAAACCTAAGTTATGGGCATACGAAGTTTTCTAAAATTAGAGACAAGGTTCACCAGATAAAATTCAAGAATCGAGGTAGTTTTAGGACTATAGAAGGCTTAGTTCAACACTTTTAAGCATAATACCAATTTCGTGTGTGAAGTGAGGTTGTTTTCTAAGCACCTACGCTAGACACCTATATAGTTAGGTGCATGGATCACACTAGAATTAGAGTAAATGTGAACCAAGAGAGTCGCATAATATATATGTGTGAAAAGGATACAGTGAAGACACATAACATGATCATGTGCAAGAGATCAAATAAGAATGTTTTGTTGCAGAGCCAGTACAAGGGATTTGTATGGTGTAGGAAAAGCCAAGGTAGGAAAATCAAAGCATAGTCAAATTGACCAAGAGAGACAAGCATGCTTGAAATATAAGTATAGTTAGAAAAGGAAATGGGACCAACAAGGCTTAATCATGTGCATGTTAGGTACTATGCCTAGATTACCATATTTAAGGTGAAGGTCATGCAAAGTGAATAAAGTAAAACATAAGATCGTCAAGATAATAATGTTGTGTTGGAGGGATAGTGCAAGAGATTTGTATGGTGTAGGGAAACCCAAGGAAAGAAAATAAAATCATAGTTAAATCAACCAAGATAGACAAGTATGATTGAAATGGAAGTATAGTTGGAAAAGGAAATGGGACCAATGAGGCTTAATCATGTGCATGTGAAGTATTATTCCTAGATTACCATGTTGAAGGTGAAGGTCATACAAAGTGAATAAATTAAAATATAAGATCATCAAGATAAGATGGAATATACCTAAAGCAAGGAAGGAAGTGACTGTTTGAACTACACATCACTTCATCAAAAAGTCATTGCAAGAAATTAATGAGGTGGTGTTGGAGGCACAAAAATACACATTTAATGCACATATAACAAAAGATTTTTTTTGAGTTTATGTTGTATAACAAATTCCATGGAATTTAAGCACCATCACACCATTAATCAATCATAATTAATATGATAGATGATAATAGAGGTATAAAATAATGAACAATTAACTGTGTCTGGATATCAACCTTACGCTAATTTGGAATTTTAAATAGATAACTAGAGTAAAACTATAAAACTAGAGTGTTGAACCAATGAGACCTTGTTAAAGAAAGAACTTAAGAACCTTGAGATGCCAAAAGTGAATGATTATGTAGAGATATGAATTGTGTTCGCTATTAGATTGGCAAAGGAAAGAAAGGTGCACAATTTAGATGAGAACTAGGAAGTTGAAAACTAAAGTGAGACCAAGGCCACCATTTATGACACATGAAGCTTGAGAGCCAAATATATATTCATATACATTACGACTGAGTGAAGTGCCCAAGAATATTGAAGGCTTCTATAGGATAAATATACCATAATATAGCACAAATAGATTTAGAATGGGGGAAAAGTAGATAAGCTCGAGCCTGCAACAAGTGTAAAAAGATTTGAAGAAAGCTCAACTAGTAGCAAAATTCACTGCTATGAAAATAATGAGACCATTAGTAGGAGTGAGTGTCTCCCAAATTGATTAGGAGGAACTTGAGAAGATGTTCTATTGAGACCTATAGTTTCCCAAAGAGGTTTTGTTGGGAGAAAAATAGGTGTCACTCATTAAAAATTCCACTTGAAAGAGTAAAACCACTAAATCTCTAACAATGTGAATGACCTAGCACAAAAATGGATGGTAGACATGTGGGTAAATACTACAGAATGTGGATCACTATTTGATGTCTCTATCTAAGATAAATTGATGACCACCAATGTGATGAAACTCTATGAGTTTCCCAATTTTGAAAAGTTAGAGGAACTTCTATAGTTCCTACTCTTGCATGTCTATAGGTTTAGATTCTAATTTTTAGGGAGGCACATGAGGCTGTCTGCAAACCTCATCAGTTAAATCACTAGACTCTAAAGCTATGGCATAGACATCCTCTAGATGATGGTAGATGACACTAAAGTTGAAAGGGTTTTGAATCTCCTAGGTTACTAAAAAGCATGTTTTACATTCCTAATGAAGGACATAAATGATCTTTAGATGAGGTAAGCTATGCACTTGGTGAGTTCAAAATTATGCCTTGACAGCTAATAGGTAGATTTAGTAAAGGCCTACCTCTACATTTCATAACACATGGCATAGGGTATGAAATATAACATCACTAGGTTTATTATAGAGGATATAATTAAGAACGCACTCAAATGTCATACTATGTGCAAGACACTTTAATGTGAGTCCTTACTGATATTTTTTGTGATGGAGGAGATTAATGTTATTGATGGTGATGAGGATGAGTTATGGGTATTCCCAGCACACAATGACTCCTTGTTACTAAAATACAATAACTACACTTGCCCAGCTACCTTCACCATGAAGTATAAATCCTGAGTAATGGGATAGTGCATGCGGTATATTGAAGCATTCAAAAAAAATTGGTGCATACTAGAGAAAAACCTCTAGAGACTATTTGTAATGGTAACTTTAATTTTTATGAAGGACTTCAACATCATTCAATTGGTGCTACAGATAGGAATCCCTCCGGTTGGCTAAAATTTCCTTATGCATTTTCAGCTAGGTAATTTAGAGAAGCACTACAAAGAATCCTCAATGCGTAATAGGTGGATATCCTGGTGAATGATGTGGATGCATATATATGATGTTTGAGGCACTAATCGATTTACCAAGGGGGGAAAATCAACCAAAGATGAGAGGATGATTTGAATGCTACTGACATCTATCCCCTTAAGAGAGAAGTCATACATGGGCACATCCATAGGCTATTATATGAAATGAATTAAAGGAATAAGGGCATGCCATGGGATAAAATTATGACCTCCCCCTTCATTTTTGCAAATAAGGAGAATTGGCACCAGTATCACCAATTAAATCCCCTTAGAAGAAGAAGGAAGACATTGTGAAGGAAATACAAGCACACCTCTGATTGAAGATGACCTCCGAGGATGAAGCTACCCCTTCTATTGCAAATAATAAATGCATGATATTTATGACAAGGATTGAATCACCAAATTTAAGGGAAATGAAAAATAATAAGTCCAAAGGGCTAGTGGTGATGCCCATGATAGCCTTGGTAGAGATGGAGGTGCAAGAGGCACGAGAGGAAGACGAAGATGAAGAAGGATGCATGAAAGTATATATCATCCAAGAAGTAGAGATAGAGGAAAAGCCCAACATAGAAGAAATTTATCAGGATCTCCAAGGTGGAACTGCTACCTTGCTTGAGGAAGAACAACCTTCAAGCACCCGAACCATAGAACCTAAAATACAACCTCTACAAATTGAGGAAGAGAAGAGGCACTGATGGGTAGAAATGGGCCCAATAAAGATCAAATAGAAGTAGCACTAGAGTTACATCAGAAAAAGGGAGGCCATGAAGGACAAAGGCATAACCCAAGCATAGATTGACAAAGCTGAGAATGAGGAGACAAGGGCCAAGGAGAAAATGGCAACGTGATACTAAGGAAGGGTAAAGCAAAGATAAAGAAGGTTGAAAAAGAAATTTCTAGGCAATAAACGGAACAAAAGAGGGTTGTTGTAATGGTGGAAACCATAAAGGAAAAAGTAGTAGAGGTACCTAGTGCCTCCACCATCACAGTGGAGGAAGTTAAACCACAAGCATGCCTATGTAGTGAAGGGGCACCTGGAGACAAGGAAGTTGATACTAACAACTCAGAGAATCAAATAAAGAGAACAATTTAAATCTAATAGACTTGAGAGGGTGAAGTTGGTGTTTAAGTGAAGAAATAAGTGGATGAAGGGGAAAATTCTAAGGAAGTACCCCCACTAGAGAAATGACACACATCAAGGGAATTTTTTGAATAAGGCACTAGTTCTGAGATAGAAGAGTTGGAATAGACAAAGCTAGCCATCCAAGAGGAGGAAGTTTAGTTGAGCCTATGAGAGAATTCACATAAGGGTTTCATGAAAATAAACTATTACATGATGGAGTACATGCCCCAAGGATCTAACATGAAACTAACATGCCATAAACTATCCTTTGTCTTTAATAGTTATATGGACAATCCTTAATTTGAGGTAATGTGGAAGGTGATCTTTAGCATAGACCAATCAGAGGAAGGGCAAGACTCACTTATTTTTAAACCTTATATAATGAATCTATAAAGGTCAGCTCATGCCCTCCTTTGAATGAATTTAGAAGTAGCACGCAATAAAATCATTAATGATGATAGATATTCAATCTAGATGAAGATCACACTGGAATAATTAAAAAAAAACAAATCCATAAGATTCAATTTGTAGCAAATAGTCAATCACATAAAGGTTACAAGGCCATCCCTCATAGATGTCATCATCACTTCAAAATTTTTGGAGGTTGAGAAGGTGTGTGCACTAGTGGAGAAAATCCTCCCAAATTTGAAGGCAAAATTATAGCCATAAGAATAAGATGACCCTTGCATTGACATCAAGAAAGAGATCATCATGAAAATCAAATGGGTGGAATAACTCTTCACAAAGCTAAAAGAGGGTACAGAAGTAGTTGATGCAATTTTTAAAAAATTCTCCACCCAATTATCAATCATCGATACATGCCTTAAAAATTAAAAGGGAGATAAGGGTGAACTAATGGCATAGGCATACACTACGATTAGGGTTGAGTGCATTTAGATAATGGCATAGGTCAACACTTTGAGTGCCCAAATCAAGACCTAGGAGTAAGACATGGAATAAATATTTCATGCATTACAAACAAAGGCCTATGAGCAAGGAAAGATCCTTGAAAGAGGCACAATATAGGAAAAATAAAGGTTACAAGCCTTTAGGAAAGGGTTAGAGTAAAGTGACATGTTTTCCCTCAACATCACCTTCATAGGACTAGACAACATTATAAAAGAAATCAAAAACGTAATTTAGTGTTTTGAGGACTTCAAGGTAGAACTAAAGGAATGTGACCCTGAGTTTTACACACAAAAGGCACTGGAAGGTTAGTTCAAGGATACACTAATATTTTTTAATGGGATAATTCAGGGCCCCATATCCATCTATGTATAGAATCCATGCTAACAGAACAAACACTAGGCATGAGGCAATCACTTGTCATGATTGTTATTTTGTCATCTAGTAATGATGTTTGGCAAGTAGATAACTAACTCATTTTTGACTCAACCATCATTGAGAAGTGGACACATGGGATAGTAATAGGTCATTAAAGGCAGCATAGTGGAGATGATAGAATGAGTACCTGTAGCACCATCTTAGTGATTGACATGCTCCACTTCCCATGATTCTAAGATGCTTTGAAGCTCTACAAAAGAATGTTGAGTCCAATTAATGAAAAGGGGAGGATTGGAGTAGCGAAGCCTAGTAGATTTGTTATAGGTATTATATTAGCCATAAAAAATTAGACTTATTTTGGGATTCACTTATTTCTCCCCTTTGTAATGACCAAGTTCACCTATGAGCCACTTGGCCTTTGATAGCTCAAGATAAGACTTTGCTCAATTCTTAGTAATATATATGTATTTTTGTTGAAATCTGTTAATGATAAAATCTTTGTGTAATGTTTAATGGATTTAATATTTAAGTCTATATTATGTATGTTGATCTCTTGTGAGCTTATAACCTAAGTCAACTATGGTGTGCCTGCAGCTCATGAGGACTCCCATGCTAGATATAGGAAAAATATAAGAATGGGTAAGACCCTATACCCCACAATGATACCTACATCTAAATATTGTTAATCCAAGGTCACAAAAGGCTTTCACTCATGAAGCTATAGACATACTTCACGTCTACCTATGCTTGATAGACAATTATTTTCCCACACCCTAGGATGAATTACACCGATGAATGTAGCATCACCATTGAACTAACCAAAGTCCCTGAAGGACAAAGTTGCACCATGGAACAACTATCCCTACATAAACCTTGTTCCCTTATCTAATGCACTTTAGGTGAGTACATAAGGCTTGTTTCTAATCTGAAGTGATGCAACACAGTCAATTGTCAAATGTTGAGTGCCATAGGATTACTCAAGACTTGCACCCCCACTGGAACCAACCTAAATCTGACCTAGACAACTAGATAAGTTCCAAACTAGGACCATGACCAAAACACATACTTTTTATACAATAATATAAGAATATAAATCAAGATCACATGATAATAAATGTATAATAAAAATCGAAGCACCTCATTACACCAAAACCTAGTACAACATAAAGGTTTCCCTCTATTAAGAGTTTTCAAATCACTACGCAATGACCATTAGAGTTACAATTTTCACCTATGTTTGTATCTTTGTCTTGATGAAGTTTTATTTATTTTGTGATGGGAACCATTGAACAACTGTATACTCTTTATCTTTTCCATTTTATTAAAATTCCATTATGTCAAAATATGCAATAGACCTGGCTCCTTCCTCCATTACAAGCAGTTCCTCTAATTTTTCCCAAGAAGTAATAGAAATATATCAAAATTTGAAAATGATACCCTATTAGTTGTTTAAGACATAATTTATGTGGTGGAGAGACTACCACTCAAGCTTTTGAAATAAATTTATTTAACATTTGAAAATTCTTTAATTTTATTTCAGCAATCATTTTAGTATATATATTTTTATTTGTGGAATGTGTAGACTCCACATAATTTGTAAATGCTAACGAAATCTAGTTATTTTTATACTTATTTCACAGATACTATCTAAAAATAAGGTGAACTCATCCTAATTAACCATATTTTCACATCCCTCACATCTTTTTATTCTAATATCGAATCTTTCATTTATTGTAAAGGCTCTCAGATTATTAAGAGATTTGAGATATTGAGTGTTTTAAATAGTAAATTAAAGGAATATGTCATTCAAAGAGAGGCTTTCTATGTGGTTGTTTTTGGGTAGAATTGTATTGAATTTACCCACTTAGACTAAGGTCAATTGGGGACACATTTTTGTGGTGAATGGAATAGGAAGATACTATCCTCCTAATAGGTTGACAAATTAACAATGGTCGATTTATATACAATTAGTTATAGATTCAACATTTTACTCGTATTTATAGTATACAAAGCAAATTAGTCTCAAATACTAAAATTAGTAGATGAAAAATGTCATTATATTTGTGTATATAATGGCAAGAGGGTAAAATATGGCAAGACCATTAATTTAGTGAACCACCACCAATGCCATTAATATTAAGTGGATGTTCCTTATGAAAACAATATGAAACCATTGTTTTTCACAATATTTTATTATTTCTATCCTTATCAGACTAGAAGGGTCACTAATAGATAATATTATTTTGAAAAAAATTTAGGTATTCTTTATGGAAAGAATTTGAAAACATTGATTTCATAGTTTTTAATTATTTCTATCCTTGCCAAGATAGAAATACTAGTAATAGATTAAATTATTTTGAAATATTTTTAAGTAGTGAAGCCTCACTTCAAAAGTTTTGAGGATGAATTTATAATTGATCTTTATTTTAGTGACCACAATTTTTTATGGTTCCTTATTATAAAAAAACACCAACATCCCTCTAGTTGATATGTTGGCTAGTATAAAATATTTTCAGTTCTTTAAGTTTAATTCAGAATTTTATTTCCTCTCTAGATTGGATCCCTTAGAATGCTCTAAAAATTAAATATATATTTATGAATATATACTTTATCTCTACTAATGATACTAAAGATTAAATACTATATGTCATGCTTCATAAGAAGGGTGTGTAACTCATATTGGCTAAGTAGAAGGATTGGAGGTAGAATTATAATATTGCATTCCATAATTATTCTCTTGGAATAATCTATTAGATTTTTAGGATTTTTACTTTGGGTTTGGGTAATCTTAATTAGTGATGGCTTGTTAGAGTTAACATGATTTAGAATGCTAATCTCGAGGCTAAACAAGATTACTTTCTTTGATGTCTAGTTTATCAAGATCTTCCTCTTAGGGAGAGGCTCAAGCACATTGGATTTCCTAACCCTAAGTAACTAGCCAGCTATCAACTCAAAGCCTCTAGGCACCCTTTTTACATGTGCCTAAGAGCCCAAAAAAATAACAATGGATTAATAGCTTATTTAGTTATTATCACATATAACCATTTGATTCGTGAATGGCATTTTTTGGGGAAAATACTAAATGGCTTCAATATATTGCATTTTATAGAAAAAATTCATAGATACTATTCTATTTCAACTATGGAAGTTTAGAAATTAGGCCACTCTTTTACAATTAAAATCTTTCTATCCATTTCCCTATAAGTGGTAAAGTTCTTTTCATTTCTTTAGTATTTCTATATATCTAATTCCAGAATCTTATGATTATCATGCATCTTCATAATATCTACTTCCATCATTGCAAGTTGTGATTGAAGATGTGATATTTGTTTCTCTAGTTGATACACTATGCCTATGCAATCTTTTATTTTATACTGATGATGAGGTGTGATAGCATGAAATAATCTAGACATTTTTTTTACCTATCCCAACCAGAATGCACAAAAATAAAACACCCATTACTATTCTAAAATGAAGACCACCCTCAATGGCCCCCTATTGATGAGAATAGATAACAAGAAGGATGAAGCATTATGGAGAAGATAGATCAACTTCATCACCTATATCAACCTCTACCTCTATCCCTTCACTCTTGATTTCTACTAGGAAGGTCTTGGTGAGGGGAATTTAGAAGCACCCTAATAATATTTCGAGCGATGTTGCCCTAGTGGCCAGTGGAAGTGAGGAGGTGATCCACCTCCAACAACATTTTCTCTACTTTCACTTAGATCTATAGCATGATGTTTGACAAAGTAGTATTTTTGTTAGTAATAGAGAGATTTATATTAATATGTTCTTTATTAAATATATCAAAACTTATATCTTTTCAAGAAGAAATAAAATATCAATACCAAAAATATACCACATTTTCCTGAATCATGTAAGGAGCATAAAAGAATCCCTAAAATAACCATGTACCAACAAAAGGGCTTTAGTGTAAATGGATTAAAAAAAGGAATGGATCCACCTTCATGCTCGTTGGGATTTAACACAACAAAAAATGTGTTTAAGAGCCTTAGTTTGTCCTCATAATGAAAAGGTGTTTTTAAGAGACTCAATTCATAGATAATTAAGGCTTTTGGGAGATGGGATCCTCATAGGAAGCAACCTGTCACCCACTAGAATACCTTCATAGATAATTCATTATTCAAAAAAATTATTTTTGGGTTCTACATCATAAATCAAATAGTTTGAAATCTTTTTTCTAGAGAAAGGTAGAGCTAATAAGATTCCATTATTTGTTGATCACTTCTTAGGGCACAATGTTGTGAGTTATAAATTGATAACCAAAGTGGGGTTTGTAATAAAGTAAAGGAGTGGATACATTCTAGTTCCAATCTTTCCCCCATTTTAAGAGATCCTCTAATTCTAATTTTTTTGCAAAGCACAATCTAGTATGATGATTTGAGTCTCAATAATGGATTCAAAACCTTGGTTGCTGATTTTTAATTTAGTCTTTAAAACATTCCAATTGGATGAAGGTATATATAATTTTTCAAATAAAATCCTAATGACATGAATGCCTTTATGTAAAATTAGGACTTTGATTCTAGGAAATTTAGAAAAGGGTTTTTAATTATCAATAATAAATGGGGACCACTATAGTGAGTGCAAATTAATTAAAAGACCTAATTCAATTCCATCCAACTTCCAAACCATCCTAGGATTAAGGGTCTCCTAGGCATTCTATATGATTTTATCCATAAAGGTAATGATAAGTTTGCTAGGAAAAAGTGCAATAAGTAATGATTATAACCCCCAAGTTCTTTTAGGATCCTCCTCTATAAGGAATAGAAAAGGAGATGTAGTGCCTAGGAATAAATTTCCAAGCTTGTTTCCCTTCAATGACTTTGGGAATGTGTTTAACACAAAGGGCAGTTCCTTGCAAGGAAATAAAACTAAGCACTAGCCAACCAATCTCTATAGGTCTACAATAGAAGTCCCATGCTACTCTTTGAAAGTCTTTTCTACCTTCAGAAATTTCCCAAAGAAAGTCTAGTAACACTTTTTAAAGATTGTTGTAGGAAAATTTAGAATTAGCCCAACAAGAAGAGTAATAAAGTTCATGGTAACCATAATTTCAAGTAAAATTTAAAACTTGATTGAGAGAGAGTGAGGTTTATAAATCCAATACAATTTTTTTTATCCACATTAACGAAACATGGTTTCATATCTCAACTTGGGAAGATTCAAAAACAAAAGGAATACCCAAATTTTTTTAATATTTCCTCATAATAAATCTATTTTCACTAATTAGCCTCAAGCTAACTAATTTTAAATCCATAATATTGTGAATAAAATTGAGTCTTGGCCCACTGAATGTTGGAGCCAAAATCCATGAAAATACTCTTAGGGTATTTCATGGTGTTGTGAACCATAATTTATTCGACTAGATTAGTAAGAAATGAGACATCAACAAAATGGCCCTTACGAAATAGGTCTTGAGGTGATTGGAGTAGATGAATTCCTTTAACTAACGTTAAGCTAGTATAATCCCCCCTAAAATAGTTAAACTCTTTCATGATTAAAACATAAAAAAGGAGTTGAGGGGAAGCCTTGCATGATGGATTAGATAAGACAAAATTTCTCAAGACCATTAATGGTGAGAGAAGAAGAATCATCTTAAGATAGAATCTATACAAAGTGAAAAACCTATGAATAAAACACAAGGTTTTTAACATAATAAGAATGAAGGTCTTTTAAATCCTATCATATGACTTTTCAAAGTTGGTTTTAATAAATAAATCTTTCTACTTGGATGTGTCAATTAATTCCACCCCATCCTATACTGTAATGATGTTATACATGATATATTACCTTAAATAGATCTATTTTTCTCTAGCTTAACAACTAAGAGAAGTGTTGACATTCAAAATTTAAATGAATAACCAATCTACTCATTTGCCTATCATGAATGTCAAAATAAAATATTACTAGTCTAATGATAGAGACCTACTAACTAAAATATTAGTCCTTAGTCATGCACAAGGGGAATTTAAGTGTCAAAAATTTAAAATTTAAAATTTATAAAATGAACTTAACAAAATATAGAAAATTAATTATCAACCCAAAGTAACTATCAGCTCAAGTTTTGAAAATTTAATAATAAAAGGATATAAATCAATATATATTCCAACATTATCCATCAAAATAATTCCCAATCAGAGTCAACTATTTATATGAGCATGTATCTGATCATTTCACTTTTATATTCCTAATTTTTAATTATCTATATCTGATAAAGTGGAGCGTATAGTAAAAGACAATCTCTTAGAGGGTCAAAATGACTAGGATTTCAACTAAAATTAATCAAATAGAATAGGATTTTTTTTTTTTGTAAATTTAAGTAAATAAATAATTGCTCAAAAGAAAACTAAGGATATTACAAAAAGAAAAAGAATATAAAGGATGCTACTTAAAATAAGAAATTTTTTCAGAGATGCCCAAAAATAAAAGAAACTAAATTTACACAAAGTACATTAAAATTAGTATAAATATACATATTAGAGAAAAAATAAAGTAAAAAATTAAAAATCATAATACTATTGGTTATTGAACTGATGGTAATAACAAATATAGTGATATGTGTGTTGAGTTGCATGGTGAAAGAGTGTCAAGAAAGGGTGATAGTGGAAATTTTGCACCTCTAAATTTTGCTCATCTAGGCACATTTTTTCTTCAAAAGGTTTAGGTTTTGTTTCAAGTGCATCCTATATTTTTCTTTCTTCTATTGTTGATTCAATACAAGATGAATCCTCAAGGGGGGATTCGTGCCAAAATCTTCCTTTCAAGCAAATGGTGGTAGGGGCACCATTTTCATTTGCAAAAGCATAAATTAATTCCCTAATTAATTACATAGGGAAGAATAAGGAGCAAGATCAGGGTAAGGGATGCAAAAAACCATACATTCATGTAGTCAAGATGAATCCAATAGCTATGTTTGACCTATCTAATACTAGGATTAATATCTATGTTTTACCTATCTAATAGTAGGATTAATATTTAAGGGTTGTATAAATTTATGGGGGCTCAATTATCCATAGAATAGATGCATGCATGGAATAGAAGGAGGTGGAAAAATAATATGAAGTATGAATTAAGAGTCTATGTATAAGGTTATTTCATGGGTGTCTTCACCAATGAATGAGACAAGGATAAAGTGTTTTGAGGAGGACCATATTTCTTCCATAATGTATTACTTTCCATGTAATACTAGCATATCACATTTAGGTCAACATAGGATCTTCTAAATATAACATCAGTTTGGATAAATATGTATGTGCTTTCCACAATATTTTTTGTCCATTTATGTATTTTAAACAATTAGCAATATTATACTTGCTCCAATATATATTTTTAAGCCACATAATCTAGCTATACTAGAATTTGTGTGAAACTTGACCTCTCATAGCCCATGACAATTAATATTACCTTAAAAATCATGAGAACTAGAATGGATACAAGATCAAGAGTATGAAAGCATCCTGTTCCATTTTAGAATATTTTATGAATATGAACGCCTGATTTGGGAATGCTCGATAATTTATAAAATTAGTAGTCTTAAAAACATTCATGAAAAATATGAAAAAGACTCTAAGGGTTTCATCAAACACAAGAGAAAGAATCTAGTGAAGAATAAAAATAAAATGGTCAAGAAATATATCCCCAATGAGGTTATTAATATATCTAAGACAAATGTACCCCCACAAGAAGATATAGAAGGAGTCCCATAAACACAACCATATGTCTATAAGGCTAATCAAGAAAAGGAAGATATTACTATAGATTATGGATTTAAAGAAGGCTTGGATAATCTCCTTAAAGAGATAGAATTATGGATGTAAGATATACAAAGTAAATGAGGATAACAAAGTCAACATATAAAAGACAAATCTATATCAAAATTCCAAATAGAGAAAGATAATTAGATGAACATGGATGAAGATAAGGAAATAATATCAAGAACAAATGAGGAATGTGTAGGAATATCATAAATATAGAACCTGATAAAAAAAAGTAAATGTAGTAAAAGCAAAGAGAGGGAGACTAAGTAAAAAAATAATAGAAAAGACCATGGAGGATATTGGTGCATGAACTCAATATAAAATTGATATACTGTTGGTGATTACCAATAAAAATAACCTTTCTTGATGCAGTTGATATCTTGGAACATGAGGGGCCTTAGCACCCTATCCAAAAGAAATATTTTTAAAAAAATTAATAAGAGAACATAAATCTGAGCTAATTCTATTTCAATAAACTAAGCTAAGGTGTCTATAATGTCATTATATAAGCCTTTCTAGGAATATGGGAAGGGGAGTAGTGGGTAGGAATGCAATAGGTTTGGCAGGAGGATTGACTATCCTTTGGTACACCAATGAAGTTACTTTGGATCTTTTAAAAAATCATAACTAATTTCTAATATGTAATATTTAGGTGAGAAAACAAAATCTCTTTATTTTTGGTAAACTTTTATGGCTCTCAAAATGTCAAGGAGAAAGAGAGATGGCCTAAGAATAAATAGAAAAATAAATCGTCGTAAAGAAGGACACACCTTAGATTATAGGAGTTGAATTCAATGCTAGAAAGGATAACTCAGAGAAGTAGGGAGGAATGGGGAGTGAGAATATTAGCATAGCCTTTCTCAATTTCATTTTCAATTTGGATCTTTGTGATATCAAAACCAAGAAATGTTCATTTACATGAAGTAAAAAAAGGTTAGGAAGAGATCTCATATTGGAACATCTTGATAAATTTATGATCTCAAGTACATGGGTTGATAAAAACTTCATCTTGGATTCTGAGGTGCTTAATACATCAAGATCAGTTCACTAGCCCATATCTATACACATATTTTAAGATAAACAACCTTGAAATGTTCCCTTGAGGTCTGAGAAGATGTGGCTGGAGCACCTAGAGCTAGATGAATTTATAACTATAGATTAGTAAGGTCCAAATAGTTTTTATGGTACAAATATGTACATTTTTTAGTAAAAATTGAAATATCTCAAAAGTGCTTTAAGGAAATGGAATGAATTTACCTTTAAAAATATCTTTTAGGAAAAGATGGAGCTAGAAAGAAGTAAGGAGGTCTGAGGAAATTAGATGGAGGGGGAGATCTCACCGAGCTTCAATGAGAAGAATAAAAGGAGGCCATATAACTAGATAAAATGTATAAGCATGAATAAATTTATTGGAGATGAAATTATAGGATAATATGGCTAAAATAAGTAGACAAGAATGCTATCTTCTTCCACCTCTCCTATAGGATCAGAAGGAAACAAAATTACATTAGCAAACTGGAAACCTTGAAATATATGATTATTTTTGATCCCAAAGAGATTAGAGACCTTATTTTCATGTATTAGAATGATATGTTAGATCAGTCTAATGATGGGAACCATTCTACATAAGATGAGTTTTAGTGTCAGAATCCTAATTTGGTCTCTAATTTAGAAAATTGAATGTTGCTTAATGATATATCTTTAGAGGATACTAGAATGATAATATTTTAAATGGTAGGAGACCATACACCTAGGTTAAAAGGTTTCCCTAATCTCTTCTTTCATCACTTCTGGGATATCATAGGGGAGGAGGATAGGGAAGTGGTGCAAGAATCCAAGGACTTCAAGGGGATTCTTAAAGCAGATAATATGACCCTCCTAGTCCTTATTCCTAAAATTATAATAGAAGGTTTCCTAAATATTTTTGACCTATACCCTTATGAAATACTATCCATTAGATCATTTCAAAAGTCATCACAAATAGGATTCCAGGTCTCCTACCAAAATTGACTTTAATTAAATAAGGAGGTTTAATAAAAGGTAGGTACATTTCAAATGGCATAATTATAGTGCACGAGATTATTAATTTCCTTCAAGCTAGTAATAAGATAGGCATGTTAGTAAAGATTGATAATGCCAACACCTATGATAGATTTAACTAGTCTTTCCTAGATGTGGTTCTTAGAAAAGATTTAGATTTAGTCAAGCTTGGTGAAGTTGGATATGAAACTGTTACTCCTCCCCTAAATTCCAAGTTATGGTTAATGGATCCCCAAAAGGTTTTTTCTCAGCATCCATATGATTGAGGTAAGTGGGTCCAATCTCTCCCTACCTATTTATCCTAATGGTTTTGGACCTTAGTAGACACACCATGGATCTTAATATTTAAGGTAAAATAAAAGGCATTAAAACAACTGATAAAGAAGAGGCTTTTACTCATCAACAATTTATGGACAACACCATGCTCTTTGTTAACCCATCCTATCAAGAGGTTAAATAAATCATAGATATGTTATCAAATTATGAAAAAGTATCAATCCATGTGGCTAATAAAATAAAATCCAAGATCCTCTACACTAATATGTCCCCTAATATTCAATCCTTCCTTTATAGGTACCTAGGATTTAGAATATTCCCCTGGCTATATGTTTATTTGGGCTTTCCTCTGTTCTGTGGGGCTAGAAGAAAGAAACTTTGGGAGAAAGAGATAAATAAGTTGAGAAGGAAAATTGGTAGATTGGAGGGTAAATATCTAACATATGCTATTATAATCATCCTCTTCAAATTGATTCCTCATATGTCAATTAATTATTGGTTCTCTATGTTGAAGGCTTTGGTAGCTATTATCCATGAAAAGTAAAAGACTCTCAAGAATTTCCTTTGGCAAGGTACATGGGATAAAATAAAATTTCCCCTATTAGCATGGAAGAAATTTTGTAAACCCATTTCCCAAGGAGGATTAGGCATAAGGCACTTAGATAAGGTCAATAGGGTTATTGTTGTTAAATTTGTTTGGAGAATATATGCTAATCCAAGAGAAAGATGGAGTGAGTTTCTTGAAAGTAAGTATTTGGATGACAGGACTCCACATAGAATTTTTATTGTGGAGAATTTACCCAGAGGCTCCACTATTTGGGATAGTATGGTGGAAATTAGGGGATTATTATTTAAAATCATGGTTATTAATGTTTGAAATGGGGAATTAATGGAGTTTTGGGAGGATAGATATATCTCTTAAAACCCACTCAGACAGGATCCTGATGTATCTGAAGTAAGAGAAGAGAGGATCATGATTCCACCTTAAGGGATTGTAGAAAATGATTTTTGAGGGTATGTCAAAGCATAATATATGAGATTCAGGGGAAGGTTTTATTATCAAAGATAATAAGGGATAAATTTTTTCCATCAAAGTAGTCTATACTAGGAAAAACACTAATAATATTGTTGAGGCTGAAGGTTTGGTCCTCGGGTTGAGACTAGAAATTGAAGCTATGATAGTCAGAGTTATAATGGAAGGTGAATCAAAATTAATTATTTATGCCTTGGAGAAAAAAATTAATTTTAATTGTATGATATATAAAATAATATAATAATTTAATATGATGAAGCTTTACTTTGAATTTTTCCAATGAAATCACATTCGCCATGAAGAGAATAGGGTGGTTGATTGGCTCACTAACCTAGGCATATCTTTGAATGAAACTGATAATCAAGTAAATATGGAAAATATCTCCTATCATGATTATATGAAGCATTTGAAATGTATTATAAATTCATAATATTATGTAAAATAAATTTAAATAACAATATTTACCATGCAAAGAAAGAGTGGGGGAAAAAGAAAGGTTTTTCAAGAAAATAGTAAGGAGTTTTCAATTCCAAAAAAGGAGGGAGATTCTAAGAAGGAATGTAATGTTTTTATTCTAGAAAATATTAAGCAAAATTATGGGGTTTTCATGCATCATGCATGCATGTCCATATTAAAAAGTTACGTAAAGGATAAAATTGCGTATAAATTCACTAAACTTGTTAAAAGAATGCCTATTCTCTTTAGAAAGTTTGTTTAGTCTAGATTCTCAAGGAAGAATTTAACAAGTTAGATTTTTACTAAAGCTAACTTCTTTTTGTATTCATAAGTTTCCATATTGGTATTTTTGACATCAATAAAAAATTTAATTATAAATGTGTGTGTGTGTGTGTGTGTGTGTGTGTGTGTGTGTGTGTGTGTGTGTGTGTGTGTGTGTGTGTGTGTGTGTGTGTGTGTGTGTGTGTGTGTGTGTGTGTGTGTGTGTGTGTGTGTGTGTGTGTGTGTGTGTGTGTGTGTGTGTGTGTGTGTGTGTGTGTGCGTGCGTGCGTGCGTGCGTGCGTGTGTGTGTGTGTTTTGCGGATGGATCATCACTTGAAGAAACTAAGGAAGGAGATACCCACCTCTTAATTAAAAGTTTCATAGGTATTTTTATAGGTACATTGGCACAAATTAATTTGGAATTTTTTTTTCTTTATTTCCTTATCAATTCCTTCACTTGTTACTTTACATGGCCAAGGTGTTTATACATATATGTTGTTGATAGAATATTGAGTGACATGGGCTACAATTTATTGGTTATAGATTTTGGAATATCCTATATCCATTGAGCTTTCTTCATCCATATACAAATAAAAAGTCTAATAGGTAAACCAGGTCCTTGATCTTTCTACAATAATTTTTTTATGTTCATCCAAATGAAAATATTATCTGATTAACAAAGCAAAAGTCTAATAGGTAAAATATGCATTTTATCAAATATATGATCAATCATGTCTAATTCATCATCTACAATCTACTGTCACCCATTCTAATATGAATGCTTTCATTTCTTCCATGGTCATCCTTGAATATTAAATTTTTTTAACCTCAAATTCATCTTCATAATATTCTGAAGAGTTTTCAAATTTTGGGAAATTTAGGTATCCAAGACTAAAAAAGATGTTGTTCTTCAAAAAACTCTTATTGTCAAAGGGGGATATTTTTATGACATTTCATTGGAAATTCAATCATGGATTTTTTAATATTGGAGTTATATCAAACTAATTTACGCATATAATAAATGAGACCAATAATATTTAATTGATTTTCAAATAGAGTAAATCAAGAAAATAAATTGTGTGTTCACTCAAATCAAAATATTATTTTATTGACAAAGCAATAAGTGTACAAGATGTAAAATATGCACTTTATCAAATAGATGGTTAAACATTTATGATCCATATTCTATAATCCACTAAGTCAACCATTCTAATATGAATGTTTTCATTTTTTCCAAGGTCATCCTTGAATAGTAAATTTTTCTAACCTCATATTCATCTTCATAGACTTCTGAAGAGTCTTTGAATTTCAGGACATTCAAGTATCTAGGACCAAGCAAGATTTTATTATTCAAAAGAGTTTTATTATCAAAGGGGAATATTTTTGTATGGCATTTCATTGGAAATTAAATCATGGATTTCTTAATATTAGATGTATCTCAAGATAATTTTCCAATACAATGACTCAGGCCAATATGAAATCAGATTTGCCAACATGTTTCTCATCACTATTTATTTGAGACTCACTTAATTTATTGAAGAGCTAAATCATAATGATTTTTTTGCTTGTGTATCTCATAAATTTTTATGGGATATCTAAGAACCCTCCAACTCTAATGTATGTGAATATGTCAAATTAGATAAAGTAACTTACATACTTCTTTACCAAGGCAACAAATTCATTTAAAATTCATGCATTTGTGTTTCCCTTCAAATTCATCATAACTAACATAGTGAAAACATCATTCACACTTCTAAATTTTTTATTTCCTTGCTAATAACTAAGTTGTGGCAAGTTATCATATATTATCAAAATAAACGGTAAGGTTAGACTTTCATAATCATAAAAATAAACGGTAAGGTCAGACATTCATAATAATAAAAATGAAGATCATGATAACATATCTCTCTCTTTTTAAAGACCTACCAATCATAGGTGGGATGAATCTCCACGAATAAATATATAATGAAAAGGTGTATTTAGAGAGTTTTTAATTATAATTTAGCTTTTAGATCATTTTTTAATATATTGTAATTTTAATTTTCAATAAAGAGTTAAACGGATTGTTTTTATTTATGTAGTTCTTTCACACATATAATAATAATCTGTATGTGTATTTAAATTTCACATTTTCAAAATAATTTAATTTAATTATATGTGTTCATTTTTTTATGACTTTAATTAATTCTTCATATGATTTAATTTGATTATTTGTGTTTATTATTATGACTTTCAATTAGTTTTTCTCAATTTTTTTTAAAAATAGATAAAAATAACATTAATAAGTAAAGAAAAGCATTACAAGAAGAATGGGAGGCAAAAACCCCTAGAAGAAAGCAGAAAAAATTGAAAAACTAGGCACACACCCAACTAGACAATATTATGAACCTCCCTATTAGCCTCCAGAATTCTTTCCAAATCAAAACGAAATGTCGAGGAGAGAGACCCTCAATCCTTAATGTTTCCACCATCCAAATGGTCTGACACCCATTTAGCCAAAAAATCTGCTACCCTGTTCCATTCACGTAGAATGTGAGCAAAAGTAACACTATCCAGAAGTGAGCAAATATGCAAAATTTGTTGCACAATCAAAGATAGTCGCCAATTGACATCCACCACTTTCCTCTTAATGAGAAAGTTAATCAAGACTTGAGATTCTGATTCACAGATAATCCTATGCCAACCTAACACCTGAGCCTTCTCAAGGGCATAAAGAATGGCCTGGCCTTCCATCATGTCAATGGTTTGTAGCCCCTTAGGAACTGCAAAAAAAAAAATAACCATACCTTCAGAATCCCTTCCTATCCCTCTAGTACTTGCAGGTCCTAGATTACCTCTGGAGGAACCATCTGTATTGATCTTGTGAATCCCACTAGGGGGCATTACCAATGACCATTCCTAAAAATCTGCTCCTTAAACTGCTTGCTCCTCTTAACACATGCTGAGTTACCAGTTAACTGCTGGAATCCAAGTCGCGCCACCACCTGAGTGTCCTATTTGGTCAAAGGAAGGCAGATGGAGCTCTTTGCTTAGACAATTTCTTGGATCATCCCCACCACTTTCTGCCATACTTGCTGCACCATGACCCTCACACCCTAGAAAATTTGCCTATTTCTCTCAAGCAAGATCTACCAGAATAGAAAAATGGGGCTGCCCAGCCATATGTCCTACAGGAAGGGCATCCTTGAGGGGGGTTCTCCCATTCCATTATAGATATTAACCATAGATTGAGCATGAAAACATGGGCACTGCCAAACATCTCACCAATAATGCTAGAGTTGCAAGGCAAAGGGGCATCACAAAAAAAGGTGTGTTGAATCCTCCTCAGCTGCTCCGCACATAACACATACTGAAGGCCCTTCGAAACCTCTCTTTCAGAGATTATCCTAGGTTAAGCACCTATTCCAAGCTAGCATCCAAGCAAAATAGTTGCATTTAGGCCATGTTATTTTATTCTAGACCTGTCTCCACCAATGCACTTCCCCCCTGCCCAATCTCTAAAGAAGTAAAGCCTGATATCTAGATGAAATTGTGTAAGCTCCCTTAGGATTGGGAGACCAAACTAGCTCATCCTCCTCCTAAAGAGGACTACAACGATGCCTAGAAAGGACGTTCAATAGCTCCTCATTCTCTTCCTACATCCCATTAATAGGCCAAGTTTTGGGAGCTTTCCAGCGAGCTATCTCCACCTGTTCTTGTGTAATGTAAACTTTGAAGTCACTCACCTGAGACCAGCCAACATCAAGGAATATCTGACAAAGGTTCAACAAATTTGGAAACTAAGAAATGATGGGAGGATAACCATCCCAAGAGTCAAACCAAAAGAGAGCCTTGGATCCCTGTTTACAAATCTAGAATAAGTCATCCTTGATGAGAGCAACCCCCTTTTTGAGAGTACCCCATATTGCCAAACCTTTCCCAATAAGTGAATAGTGGGGAATGTCCCTCTGAATGGTTTTGGAGAAGTACTTCTGTGAGATAATTCTGGCCCAAGCTTTGTCTTGTTTGGTGCACCATCACCAATAAAGTTTGGCCACCAAAGCAATACCATTTAAGTTTGTCTACCTTAGACCGAGCCCACCATATTATTTGGGGCTACAGATAATCTCTCATCTAATAAGGATCCGTTTAGTGGAGTTCAGACTACCAGCCCATAAGAATTGTCTGGTAATCGAATCAAACTCCTTAATGATTCCCATTGGGGCAACCTGGAGCATACACCTATAAATAGGTAAAGCCTGCACCACAGATTAGATAAGTTGAACCCAGCCTACAAAGGATAACCACCTATGTGTCCAATGATTCACTTTCACCCAAAATTTCTCCAAAATAGTCTGCCAAGATTCTTTGGATGTATGACCAGCCGAGATAGGGATACCCAAGTAAATCAAGTGGGGAGTCCCAATCTAAAAATGTAGATTCCTCACTATTCACTGATGAATAGGGCCCAGAGTATTGAAGAAGAACATGGATGACTTATCTTCATTAACCTTTTGTCCTGAGTCCATTAGATAAACATCTAACACCCTGCGTAAATTAGTAGCTTCAATCATTGTGGCCATGCCCAAAAGGGCAGTGTCATCAACAAATTGTAGGTGTGATTGCACCAATAATGCCCCTCCCCATCGCCATCCTTGGATATGTCCTTCCTCTCTTTTCATGTTGATCAACCTCCCAAAAACTTTAGCAAGGAGAAGAAAAAGGTACGGAGATAGAGGATCACCTTGTCGTAGCCCTCTTGTAGCACCAAAAAGCTTTGTGTGTTCTCATTGATAAGCACTGAGAAGGAAGCTGAGTAAATATAGCTCATGACCTATTGATTCCATTCATCTGCAAAGCCAAAATCCCTAAGAACCTTCCACAAGAATGACCATCTGACCCTATCAAAGGCTTTGGCCATGCCCAATTTAATGAACATCACCTTATCTTTTGAGCTGGCCATGGAGTGAATGGACTCAATAGCAATAACAATACCATCTAGGATTTGCCTGCCTTCCACAAAACCACTCTACTCTTCTGAGATTGCACCACTCAACACTTTTTTTAACCTATCTGCAATGATTTTAGATATAATTTTGTAAACAACATTGCAAAGGGATATAGGGCATAATTAACTTAGCCTGTCAAGACCTTCGCATTTGGGTATGAGAGCAAGATAGGTCGCATTTGTAGCCTTAAGCATTTGCTTATTCCACTGAGATTCTTGGACAATAGCTAAAAGGTCAAGTTTGATGATATCCCAGAATGCTTGATAGAATTCAGCTAGGAAGCTGTCAAGTCTAGCCGCTTTCCCTTTTTTCATCTGAATAATGGTTTCCTGAATCTCTCCAAGTGTGATTGGTTTCATTAAATTTTCATTCATTTCATGCATCACCAATGATAGAATGTAGAAGATAACTTGAGCTTCTTCCGGTGATTACCCATTAGCATCTTCCCTAAAGAGAGTAGAGAAGTACTGCACTTCCTCCTCTGAAATTTTTGAAAAGGTGTTAAGCCGCTCACCTCTTTCATTGACCAGGGCCGAAATAGAATTTCCATGTCTCCTGGCTTTAGAGAAATTGAAGAAAAAGGATGTATTTCTGTCCCCCTCCTAAAGCCATTCAACCTGAGCTTTCTACTTCCAAAAAATTTCCTCCCGTAGCTTGCATTCCTCCAGGTCTTTCATAGCCTATGTTTCTTCTTCCAGTAAGTCTTGAGTCAGTCCTTCTTCCCTTATTATTCTCGTGATACCATCAAGCTTGGTTTGTGCAACAGCCTTAGCATGGAAAATGATCTAAAAACTTTGGTGATTCCACCGCTTGAGCTTGTACTTCACATATTGTAGTGTTTTGGCAAAAATGTACATCATCATACCATGGGCAGGCCTACCCCAATGCCACCAAAATTTCAACACACTCATGTACAGATTGATCCCACAACCACATGAGTTGAAATATGAAGGAAGGAGAGCACAGGTGATACTGTGAGACACTATTAATCTTGATGGGCCAATGGTTTGATCCTCTCCAGTCCAAAATTTTAGACCTTGTAAACCACATACCTCCAACCCAAAAAGTTGAGACCATAAAATGGTCAAGTCTCTCAGCTATGCAATGTTTCCCACTCCTACGGTTGTTCTAGGTAAACTATCCATTATTGGTCCTGACGTCAACTAAATTCAAAATTTCAATGTAGTTACACATTAACAAAGAAGGTGGGTCTAGCCTTGGCATGCCACCACTCTTTTCAATCAAATCAAGAATAACATTAAAATCACCTGCCATAATCCAAGGGTGGAAGGGAGCCAGGCTGTGGACAAAACTTATGTGGCCCCATAAGGAGTTTTTACCCTGCCAATCATTAGGAGCATAGATATTGGAGAAGAGAATGACTTCCTCCGTCTCAAAGATAGAAGCAATCACAGTCATGGAGTACTTAAAAGTCATCCAGCCTATGAGGCCAATCTTTTATGGGTTCCAAAAACAAGCTAGTCCTCCTAAGTATCTGGTAGTGCCAATGCATTAACATTCTCCTTGCCACCCCAACTTGGGCACTAGTCTGGACATGTCTTCAACTGAAAGCTTAGTCTCCTGCAAGAAAAGGACATTTGGCCTATGACTTTTAATCAGGTTGTGAACATCATTTTATCTGGGGATATTTTTCAAACCCCTTACATTCCAAGATATTATAATCATTTCAAAGGGTTCAAAAAGTCTGCATCCAGAGTCTTTACTGACCCCGACTCCACCAAAGTCTCTCCCATTAGCTTGATCTTTTCTAGGTCCTTTTTTTTACCAGGCTTGCTAGATTTCTCTCCCCCTCCTTTCTTAAGGTCTTTTTGCAAAAGACTGATATGAGGAGAAGATGTACTATTTCATGCTGCCCTTGAGTCCCCAATTTTCTCGATAAGGGGTATATTTCCATCTTATTTAAGGGGAGCAACTGAGGAAGTCATTCCTTCCAAAATTATCAGCTGCTGGTCCATATCCATATGACAATCTCCAGCATCCTATGTTTCAATTAAATCCCTTGAAGCATTGGTCTCCTGAGCTGGTCCCTCAATCCCCTAGTCCAAAATCATCAACCCGAGATTCACCTCCTTCTGATTAAGGTCATCCAATATTTCAAATCTATTGAGTGAGTCATCTAATTGTCTTTCCTTCAAGGGCCATTTTTGGCCTCTATTTCTATATCAACCTTTAACTGGCATAAAACCATGAGTTTCAGGCAACTTACCTAGAATCAGACCCCTTTCCTTGTTAGTACCAGAAGGAGTGTGAGTAGATTGAGTTGGCTGAGGTGCAGTGGATTTTGAGGTGGGACACCATCGCTATAAATGCCCATAAGCATGACATAGACAACAGTGAAAAGGGAGGGTTTCATAATCTAGTTGTTGTACCCATGAAAAAGGGCCCACACTTATTTCAATAGCATATGTTAATGGCTTGTTAAGATCAATTTCAACACAAATGTGGACATAAGTCATTATCTTTTTCCCCAGGAGTGACATTGAGGAACTGATTGGCCTTCCCAACAAAGGATGCAAGTAATTGGAGAGTGTCTTCTTGGTAGCATTCCACCAAAAAGTGGGGTAGACACACCCACACCAGGACACGGTTTGGTAGTTCCTTTGAAGGTATGAAATCGGCATGCTAGGGCGTGATAAACAGTCCCACTTGATTATGGAAGTAAGGATCTCCAACAAAAAATCTTTGACAATCTGTTATATAGGTAAAAGTGACCATGAAATAGCTATTGGCCAACAATGTAATATCCATTTCTCTTTCTGGTGCCCATGTCCTCTGAGCCCATGCTTTTAGGAATAATAGTGATGTCCTAAGCCCCAAAAACATGTAGTATAAAGAGTGATTGGAATAGTATTAAATGTCGTCAGCAATCATTTCCATTGGTATAATTAGCTTGGGCCTCTCCTTGCATCTTTTCAGATAGCTGTTGACTTTGGGGATGCACATACTTGGTTGCTCAAGAGCAGCAAACGAACTTAAACCTTACAGAACTAGAGCCTTCCCACTGTTGTACATTCCCTGGGATGCCTGCTATAGTCCAAGCGCTTCCTTGTAGTTGCGCCCTGCTTTCTACCCTATCGCGCCCTCCTGCTCGCCATCATCCATCGTGCCTCCACTCTTTGGACTTATGTCTTGCACAAGCTATGTCTTGCGTAAGCTCCTTCCAAATTTTCTCAAAATTTTAAACAATTAAAAAAAAATTAATTTGATTAAAGAATGGTAAATATAGGAATACATGAATTTGTTAAAATTAAAACAGTGATTGTATGAGTGCAAATATTTTGAAAAACAAAGCTTCAAGTCTATATCCTATTATTAAAAGTCAATTTAAAAATAAAACTAAAAATACCTTACATGCATTAGAAATTTAACATTGGTGAGTTCCTTGACATGTAAATGCCTCATCAATAATTAAGATCAAATAACTCAAATTAAAAATTTGTTAGCATAAATATTTTATAATTAACATTTCAAAGAGTATTTTATAATTTTATATAACATTATATTTTTTTCATTTAAAATTTTCCTTAATAACATGTTAAACTGCAATCACTGTCAGATCAGACAATAAAATTGATGGTCGACCCATCCTTCAACACTGCCCTTCAAATATCATAATAGCTCATTATAAGAGGAAATATAAAATATTTAATATATATTTTGCCATTCAAATACCATAATAACTTATTACAAGAGGAAATATAAAATATATGTTTTCTTAAATATGTATAAATTTTAACAATCTGTCAAAACTTGCACATGGTATAGTATAAAGCCTTAAATAGTATTTCAGATTTTTAAGAAACTTAAATACAATTATATGGCTTTGGAATTTGATTTTGGGTAGTTATTAATTTTTTTTCCAAAAAATGAGGATTATTTTTTTAATTGTTCCATTTTTATAATCATATTTATTTTTAAATAAATTTGGTTTATATATATATATATAGCTTTTTAATCTTACACATATGTTTGGCCTTAAATCCATTTAAATATAGAATCTATACCAACACAACAAACACTAGGCATGAGATAATCACTTGTCACAATTGTCATTTTGTCATGTAGTGGCCCCAATTGACAGGGGGTTAACTAATTCCTTTTTAAATCAACCATCATTGGGAAGTGGGTACACGAGACATTGATGGCTTATTAAAGGCAACGTAGTGGAGATGACGAACTGAGTACCTCCAGCGCTAGCTCAACGATCGATGTGCTCCATTCCCCATGATACTAAGATGCTTTGTAGCTCTGTAAAAACATGTTGATTCCAGTTAGCGAGAAAGGGAGGATTGGAGTAGCAAAGCCTTGCTAGATTGGTTATAGGTGTTATATTATCCATTAGAACTTAGAGTTAGTTAAGGATGCCTTTAAAACTCCCCTTTCTAATGCCCAAGCTCACTTGTGAGCCTCTGTGCCTTTAGATGTATTATTGTTGAACTCTGTTGATGATGAAAGCTTTGTGCAATGTTTAATGGATTGAATGCTTAAGTCTATAGTATGTATGTTGAGTTATTGCAAGCTTCTAACCTAAGTCATCTATGACATGCCTATATTTCATGAGGACTCCCGCACCAAATATACAAAAACTATTAGTATGGGTAAGACCCTATGCCTCATAATGATACCTGCATTTGAGTGTGAACCTAGCCTAAACCCCTCAATAAGGTACCTAATGACTCCTCAATTGCCTGAATGCTATTAAGGCAAGGTTACAAAAGGCTTGCACTCATGAAGCTATAAACCTACTTCATATCCACCTGCACCTAATAGATAGTAATTTTACCACACCCTAGGATGGCTTGAGCCAATGAATGCACCACCACCATTATACTAAACAAAGTTCCTAAAGGATAGAGTTACACCATGGCATAACTAGCCCAATACAAACCCCTATCCCTTCTCTATTGCACTTCATGTGAGAACATGAGGCTTGTGCCTTATGTTAAGTGATGTTAGCATAGTCGAGTTTCAAATGTTGAGTGACATAGGATTAGTCAAGCCCTGCACCTTATTAAACCCAGCCTAAATCTTACCTAAGTAGCTAGATAAGTGCTTGACTAGGACCATCACTGAAAAACCTAATTTTCTATAATAATTTGGTTCTGTTGTCAGGAAGCGTTGAATTTTTTTCTACAATGGTGCACTAGGATAATGCTCTAACTCTTCTTTGAGAACATCAAGTGCTGCCTAAAAAAAGTAAAAGACAATTTTACAATGAGTCATCCAACTTGTATAGGATAGAACCCAAGGAAGTGGGTCCAGAACCACTTGTATGATGTCCTTTATGAGGTTTTATTTTGTGAACTACCAATGTCTTGTATGATGTATACCAATGGTTGGATACGTATGTGACACATAGAAGTTAGAGCTATGAACAATGCCTCAAGTGGATGAAAGAGTGCCTATAAAGGCTTGAGAACTTAGATTTCACTTGGACTAGAGCTATAGACAAATGGTATCAAGGGGAACTAAATAACTACACACTTGAGTTCATAGTATCGATATAATCCTACCCTAAAGAAGTAGAATGTAAGTTCCTGTGAAAAACTAGAGGCACATTTGTGAAAGAAATCAGCACCGAGCTCAATAAATTGATGGTGGATTATGACTTGAAAATAATGAGGATGGAAGGTTAAAGTCCTCTCACATATGAGTAGTACAACTGGAAAGAAGAGGATGTGTAGGGGAGGTGCGATGGAAGGAGATGAGTAAATTAATACGTGAGAGCTTATGAGATAGGCTTATAATAAGAGGAGGTGTGGGTTGATGGAAGATCTAAAACATTGAAGTGTTGAAAGGACCCGTAGTGAGCAGGAGTTCCATGGAGAAAGATCTCTTAAATGCCAATAGTGCTTAGAGGAAGGAACCCTTGAGGCCATAGAAGAATATCCATAGTTGGAAAGTGAATACTTGAGGTCCCTATATAAATTAACCATTAGAAAAGTGTTAGATACACCTACCCCCTTTAAACTTATGGTGCAAGACCATGGGCTAAATCGCACATACAAAGATAAAATATTGAAAATTGACCTCATTGTCGACTTAGAATCTGACTAGTTTGTAGAGTTAGACCATAAATTTATGATTGAATAAGTTATTCATTATGATGGACTAATGGAGGATACCTCTAGACCTTAATGTTCTAGCTTGATCAGATTGAACATGAGTACATGCACGCTAGCCCAACTAATGTCAGTTGCACAGCCTAGGTAAAAACCTAGAAGAAGTGGCCTTACACCATTAGTCAGTAGTACAATGCCATCATCTTCTGTAGCACCAACAGTAACCATGATATGAGTGCCTTCCATAGTGGTTGGAGGCCTTGGAGGACTAATACAAGGACAAGTACCAAGGGGACAAGTGCCTTGGACACTGACTACTCCCCCTCCCTAGATTTATTATCAGATAGCCATATGTTTGCCTAAGTATCAATGCATAGACAATGTCATATAGCATGTGCTCAAGTGTGAATTATAATGGCACATTCAAAGAATAACCTAGTTTGAGCACAAAGGCTACCTAATTTACGATAATCTTGCTTGATCTTGCCCATACTTGGTATGGTAAATTTTATCCTAACTAGGCAATGGTTGATTATGACACCCTAAAAAGAGCCTTCTTGAAGGAATTTAATATACTTGAGTTAGAGCATGAAATCATTGCTGCTCTCAAGGAGATCAACCAACGATTATGAGAGAGTGTGCACTTATACGATGCTACATTTTAAACTCTATTTTTCAAGCTCCTTTACAATATTTACCCTTCCCAACATGCACAATGGTTCATTGGAGGATTGCTAGTACCTTTGAGAAGGTTGTTGTCCATGAAAACATTCATAGACCCTCAAGAAGCACTTAAATCCAGGTTCAAAACTTAATTTTTGTGGAGCACTAATATAGGAATTAGCCCCTTCATGGAGGTACAGATTGTATCTATGGCCTCCCAGCTAGAAAACTTGACCACTAGTTCATCAAAATATAGTCTAAGTGGGTTGTGGTGCACTGATTACAAGGTGGAAGGCCATAAAAAAAATAACTACCCTCAAAATAATGTGTGTGTACTGCTTCTCAAATATGAAGTTTGTCATGACTTGCATGATTTTTAAAACATCTCTTTGTTGTAATGAACCAGTCAAGTTAACACAACCGTCTATTGTATTTTGTGTGACACCTACACTTACACCACAAATGGATACTATGTAATTGATGAGATACACCAAAATATTGAGAGACACACACAACAAGAAACTACAATAGTTAAAGGTAAGGAAAACTAAGGAAATGAAGGTTATGGCCATTAAAATGATAGCTATGGGAACCAAATAGGTTCTAGATGGTGAGGTAGAGGACACAGTGGAGGAAGATTCCCACTTTGAGGATGTTAAAAGTGTGAATCAATCAAGCACTATCAGTGTGACTGCTTGATGCATCCAATAGGCAGGTATTTTCATGGACTACATCCAGTCGAGGAATTCTTGAATTATATAAAAAAATTTACCCAAGGTAGGCTTGACATGGATAGGGTCACAAGGATGATCATGTGTGAGTCTAAAGAGGTAAAATGGGCTACAAAGGAGTAGCCAACATGCATAAAGTTTGTCAAACATTTAATCAACTACTCAGAATGGACTCACCACTCAACTACCACTTACACCAATACCAAAGTTACATTTGGAATATGGTATGACAAGTTGCACTAAGTGTATTACGTAGCTAGAACCTAAATCCATGCATTATCTAGACCTTGCATGCCAAAAAGACATATTGCAGTAAGTTATGAGTGTGATCTAGAACCTGCAAGGAGAACTCTAGCTAGTGCAAACTTAGAGGTGTAAGTTTCTACCTCTCAAAAAAAGGATGGTCAAGAGGTTGAAGTTCAAGAGATTATGAAGATCTTTCACCTCCTATAAATAGAAGGGACACTTCATGTATTAAATAACTTGCTTCTTGAACATGCAAGACAATGATTAGTTAAATTTATCACAGCATGCATAGAAAGGGCATGAGAGGATAGGAATACATTGAACATGGAGTATGAAAAATAACTCTTGGTGAATTCCATCATTGATGGATGGTCTATTTATGATGTCCTGATTGACATAGGTGCTGAGGTTAATATCCTGACCAACAACACATGAAAGAAGATGGGTAGGCTAGCCTTGAGGTCTTCTCCCCATGTACTCTTCATGGCCATCAAGACTCCATAACAAATGATCAAAATTTTGAAGGGAACCATTTTAGATATTATGGGCACTAAATTCTGCACTGACTTCAAGGTAATAAAGTTGGATAAACATGATAACTATGCAATTCCTCTAGGAAGGCCATGATGCTATGCCAACAATGTTGATATGCACTTTAAGAAGTGATATATGACCTTAAAGAATGGAAAGAAAAGGGTAGTGATTCCTCTTTCAAGTGACCAAGGACCTCTCTATGTGGAGAGCATTGATGTAGAGGATGAGATCAACCATATATATAGCATCATGTTGTAAGGAACTCAGAATTTCAACCCTTATAATCATGGATTTCTCTCTTGGGAGAATGGGTAATCAGCCTTAAACACCACTGATGTGACTTATGATTGATGAATAGAAGAGGTTTCTGAGGCCACTAGTCATAGCTATTGATTGGTACAAGCAAAGGTGCCTAAGATTGTGAAGACTGGTTGGGTCCATATTGATCATGCTAAAAAATAATGGGTCCTATACCATATGAAGAAAGGAAATAATGTACTCCACTTGATCAAAGGTAAGATTTTAGTGCTCTTAAAATTTTAAGGGAGAAACCTAGTAGGAAGGCATGTCCATGAACTTGAATCATGTATCACCAAATAAATATACAAAATGGGCACATTAGTGGGTAACACAAAAATGTAACTTGCCAACCTGGATAGAGGTAGAAGTATCCATTTGCACTAGATTTGAGAGGAGTAACAAGAATTTGGATATATCAATGTATTCTGGTGACTCTAATCTCATGGTGTATGTGTACCTATGTGAAGAGACATGGACTGACTATAAAATGACTACACTAAAAAAATTATGGGTGCACATCTTTTATAGGACTCTACAGACATGGGCATGAGCATCATATGTAGTCAAAAAGACACACTGAGAGACAACCAATTAGGATGACCTTAAGAAGAATTTTATTCACACCTTCTTCTTTTCCTCAAAGAACATGGAGTTGATGAAGTAACTATAAGGAATTCAAAGGGTGATGTTTGAAGACACCATCATCCTTAAGGAGCACATAAAATAAATGTTTAGGGAAAAGGTGTTGGTGATCATGACTTTCTTTAAGGAACAAACACTCAATAATGACTCGAGTGAAGAATATGATCAAATTTGGAAGGATAATTACTATAAAAAAATGATGGATAAAAGAAACCTTATATGCCAAGTAAATGATAGGGATCACACCAAAGAAGACCCCACTCATCTTCCTTTAGGGATAATGGAGGGAACTTAGAAAGTCAAACACTCAAACCAAAATAAAAATGAACAATTCCATGACTCACTAAATACCATTAAAGTGGACATCAGCATAAAAATAGAGACAAAGATGGCTACTCTAGTTACCTATTGGTATGATGCAGAGCTAGCATGCATTATATACCTCCTGAAGGAATTCCAATACTTGTTCCCCATGACCTATCAAGATATGAAGGGAACCCACTCATTACATGGGAAGATGATCATAAAGCTAATTGATGGCAATTTTTTTTTCAAGAAATGCCCCTACAGAATGAATCCCAACCTTTGTGCCAAGGTTAAAAAATAAATCAATGCAATGTTAGATACAAAAGTCATTTACCCTATGTAGGAGTCCAAGTGGTTGAGCCTGATGGTGATAAGGATCAAGAAGAATGGGAACGTTCACATTTGCATCAATTATAGAGTGATAAACACCACATACATCAATGAACCCTTCCTAACTCCATTATCTAATTAGGTTATAAAAGGCATCATAGGCTACAATATCTACATCTTCACTTATGGGTTCTCTAGATACAACCATGTCCAGATCGATGAGGAGAATAAGCTCAAAATAAATTTTGTAACTAAATGGGTCTATATTTATTATAATGTGATGCCCTTTAGACTCAAGATTGTGCTAGCCATATTCACTAGAATGGTGATCACCACATTGAAATACTTCATCCATGAGTTCCTTTAGGATTACATAGATGATAGTACAGTATATGGCCTTGTCAAAGACCATTATGACAACCTGTGCATAATTTTTGAGAGGTTCATGCATCTTTATATATCCTTGACCTTGAAGAAATTTGTCTTTACAACACCATTTGGAACACTTCTTAGGCACATCATCTTTAAGGATGGTTTACTCATCGATCCAATGAATATTATGATCATCATTTATCACCAAACTCCTTCCACACAAAAATATGTCAATACCTTTCTTGGCTACTATGGATATTATAGAAAATCTGTAAGGAGATATGAATAGTTTGTGTTATTTATAGAAGAGATCTTGTGCCAGGATGGCCTATTCTACTGGGGAAAGTGCAATAATATGCCTTTGAGACCATATAACTCAGATTGGCTATCACCCCATTCTATGTCCATATCGATGCTTTTGGCTTTGTGATTGGCATAGTCTTAATGCAACTTGGTGAAGGAAAAATGGATCATCCCAAATCATTTGCAAACAAAAAATTAATAAAGGTAGAGAATAACTATAATACAATCGAGTGTGAGGCACTCACCATGGTTTATACCCTATAAAAAATTTCACAATATTTGTTGATGATCCCATTCATCATTTTCATAGACTATGAGGCACATAAGTACCTTGTGAATAAGACCATTCTCCATGGGTGAATTTTTAAATAGATCATTCTGCTTCAAGAATTCCAGTTCTTCATTGTCATCAATCCTAGAAAACAAAACTTGGGTCCAGACAATTTATCCTATATAGACTTTAATGATGCAACAATGCCAATTAAGGATGATATGTTAGATGCATGACTGTATAGAATCTAGTGTGAACCTAAGTACTTGGTGGAGATTACCACCTTTTGAAAATTTAGATATGCACCCAAAATAATTAAAATAAAATAAAATAAATAACTCAAAATTCACACCACCCATTTTTAGCTCATTAATGGGGAACTACACATACTAGGTTGAGATGAATTTCTTCATCGATGCATATTGGATCATGAAATGGAATCCATCCTATGTGAGCCACATGAGGAGATAGTAAGAGTTAATTGTGCAGGATACACTATGTCATGAAAAGTGTTGCACTTAGGCTTGTGGTGGCCAAGTCTATTTTAGGATACAAAGGATTACACCAAGGCATGCAATATATGCTAGCACATAGGGAAGCCCAACCACTAGATGAGATTCCACTCATTACCATTATTTCCCAAACATCATTTGAGAAATGAGCCATTGAGTTTATTGGACCCATTACCCCTGTAGCATGGTCCACAAGCATGAGGTACATTATAATATCCACTAACTATTTCACTAAGTGGGTTGAGGCTGCACCAACCAAAAATTACACAACCATTATAGCCACAAGGTTAATATGGGAGAACATCATAAGACACTATGGGTTCCCAGATAGCTTGACTAGTTATAAGGGCACAAACTTCATTAATGAAACTATGTGGATCTTAATAAAAGAATACATAGTGGCACACAATAAGACAATGCCTTACCATCCCCAAGCAAATAACATGTTGAGGAATTCAAAAATATCATGCGTATGTGCCTCAAAAATATATGTGATGTGGGTTGAAAAGATTGCGATCATCGAGTGTCGATAGTGTTATGGGCATATCGCAAAAACCTACAAGAACCTAAAAAAAGCTACACCATTTCAAATGGTATTTGGCACTAAGGCAGTCTTGTTGATGGAATTATTGGTGCCATCATTATGTGTCATGTACACTAGTCAATTAGACAACCAACATTCACTAAATGTAAGGCTAAAGGACCTAGAGTTATTCAATGAGGCACGTGCCAAGCAAAGTTGAGCCAGCATATAGAAAAAGTGTGCCAAAATTTCTTGCATTATAAGCATATCAAGCATAACGTGCTAATAGAAGGGGCACTAGTTTTAATCTATGACTCCAATTATACTAGGAATATAGGCAAGCTGTAGATAAGGTGGATGGTTGCATATGTCACCCACAACATCCTAGAGACTATTACATTCACGTTGTGTACTTTGTTAGGTGAAATGCTCCCTAGGCATTTCAATGGCTACTAATTGAAGCTTTATCAGAAATAAGGTGGCACTTAAGCCATTAGATACTAACTTCTTGGTCATGATTCAGTTGTATTAAGAGACTAGAATAAAGTTGGGAACAAGCCAAATAAGTCCTTTGGTAAATGAATAAGTTGTGCTTTTAGGATTTTCATGAATAAATCCTATTGGGTGAGTTGAACATGGATACTCTCCAAGAGCCTAAGGATAAACACCTAAGTTATGGGCATAGTAAGTTTTCTAAAATTAGACATAAGGTGCACCAGGTATTTGTGCATAAAATTCAAGAAGAAAGGTAGTTTTAGGCATGTAGAAGGGCTAGTTTAACACTTTTAAGCATAATACTAGTCAGGTTTGTCAATTGAGGTTGTTTTATAAGTACCTACACTATACACCTATGTATCTAGGTTCATGGAACTCACTATAATTAGAGTAAATTTGAACCAAGAGAGTCACACAAGATATGTGTGTGAAAAAGATAAAGTGAAGACACATAACATGATCATGTTCAAGAGATCAAATAAGAATGTTGTGTTGCAGAGCCAGTGCAAGGGATTTGTATGGGGTAGAAAAAGCCAAGGTAAGAAAATAAAAGCATAGTCAAATTGACCAAGAGAGACAAGCATGCTTGAAATATAAGTATAGTTAGAAAATGAAATGGGACAAAGGAGGCTTAATCATGTGGATGTGAGGTACTATGCCTAGATTACCATATTGAAGGTGAAGGTCATGAAAAGTGAATAAATTACAATAGAAGATCATCACGATAAGCTGGAATCTACATAAAGCAAGGAAAGAAGTGACTGTTTGAACTACACATCACTTCATCATAAAGTTATTGCAAGAAATTAATGAGGTGGAGTTAGACGCACAAAGATCCACATTAAATGCACATATAACAAAAGAATTTTGTAGATTTTATGTTGCATATCAAATCCCAAGGAATTTAGGCACCATCACACCATTAATAAATCATAATTAAGTTGATAGATGAGAATAGAGGTATAAAGCAGTGAACAACTGACTGCATCTGGTTATGAACCTTGTGCTAATTTCAAATTTGAAATAGATAACTAGAGTAAAACTAGAAAACTAGAGAGCTGAACCTAGGAGACCCTACTATAGAAATAACTTAAGCACCCTGAGATGCCAAAAGTGAATGATTATGTATAGAAATGAATTGTGTTCCCTATGAGATTGGTAAAGGAAAGAAAGGTGCACAATTTAGGTGAGAACTAGGAAGCTGAAAACTAAAGTAACACCAAGGCCACAATTTTTGACACATGAAGATTGAGATTCAAATATACAATCATAGAAATTATGAATTAGTGAAGTGCCAAAGAATATTGAAGGCTTAGACAAGGTAAATATACCATAAATTTAGAATGGGGGAAAAGTAGATGAACTCAGGCCTGCAACAGGTGCATAAAGATGCCAAGAAAGCCCAAATAGTAGCAGAAGTCACTTCTATGAAAATAATAACACCACTAGTAGGAGTGAGTGTCTCCCAAATTGATTAGGATGAGCTTGAGAAGATGTTCTATTGAGACATGCATTTTTCCAAAGTGGTGTTGATGCGAGAAAATTAGGTATCATTCATGCAAAACTTCCACCTGAAAGAGGACAACCACTGAATCTCTAACAATGAGAATGACCTAGCACAAAAATGTATGGTAGACACCTGGGTAAAGACTACATAATGTGGAGAACTGTTTGATGTCTCTATCTAGGATAAATTAATGACCACCAATGTGATGCAACTCTATGAGTTACCCAGTTTTTAAAGGTTAGAGGAACTTGTATAGTTCCTACTCTTGCATGTCCATAGGTATAGATTATACTTTTTAGGGAGGCACATGAGCCTATCTTCAAACCTCATCAGTTAGATCACTAGACTATCAAGCTATGGCATAGGCATCCTCTGGATGATGGTAGATGACAATAAAGTTGAAAGGGTTGGGAAACTCCTAGGTTACAAAAAAGGAGGTTTTACATTCCCAATGAAGGACATAAATGAGGGAATTTATGCAGTTAGTGAGTTTAAAATCATGCCCTGATAGCTAAGAGGTAGATGTAATAAAGGCCTACCTCTGCATTGTATACCACATGGAATATGGTATGAAATTCAACATCACCAAGTTTATCATAGAGGATATAATTAAGAACGCACTCAAATTTCAAATGGTGCGCAAGGCATTCTAATGTGAGTCCTTGCTGATCTTGATTGTGATGGAGGAGATTGATTTGCTTGATGGTGATGAGGATGACCTATGGGTATTCCCAACACACAATGACTCCTTACTGCTAATATACTAGAACTAATCTTTCCCCGCTACCTTCACCCTGAAGTATAAACCCTGAGTAATGGGATGGTGCATGCAATATATTTAAGCATTAAAAAAATATTGGTGCATCCTAGAGAAACTCCCCTAGAGACAATTTGTAATGGTAAGTTTCATTGTTATATAATTCAACATCGTTCAATTGTTTCTCATAGATGGGAATCACTTTGGTTGGCTAAAATTGCCTTATTCATTTTTAGCTAGGTAATTTAGAGAATCACTACAAAGAATCCTGAATTCATAATAGGTGAATATCCTGGTGAATACCGTGGATGCATAAATATAAAGTTTGAGGCACCAATACATGCACTAGGGGGAAAATCAACTAAATATGAGAGGATGATTTGAATCCTACCAAAATATATCCCCTAAAAAAGAAGTCATACTTGGGCACATCCATAGGTTCTTATATGAGATGAATTAAAGGAATAAGGACATGCCCTAGGATAAATATTATGACCTCCCCCTTCACGTTTGAAAATAAGGAGAATTGGCACCAATAACACCAAGTAAATCCCCTTAGAAGAATAAGGAATATACCCTGAAGGAAATACAAGAGCACCTCTGATTGAAGATCACCTCTAAGGATGATGCTACCCCCTCTATGTAAAAGAATAAATGCATGATATTTATGACAAGGATTTAATAACCCAAGCTAAGGGAAATGAAAAATAATAATTCCAAAGGGCTACTGGTGATGGCCATGATAACCTTGGTAGAGATGGAGGTGCAAGAGGCACGAGAAGAATAAGAAGACCAAGAAGGATGGATGAAAGTATATATCATCCCAAAAAAAGAGATGGAGGAAAATACCAACATAAAATAAAGTTATGAGGATCTCCAAGGTGGAACTGCTACCATGCTTGAGGAAGAAGAACCTTCAAGCACCCCAACCATAGAGCCTACAATGTAACCTCTACAAACTAAAGAAGAGAAGAGGCACTGATGGGTAGAAATGGGCCCAATAAAGAGTAGATAGAAGTAGCACTAGAGTTACATCAAAAAAATGTAGGCCATCAAGGACAAAGTCATGAACCAAGTAGAGATTGACAAAGCTAAGAACGAGGAGACAAGGGCCAAGGAGAAAAAGGCAATGCGATACTGAATAAGGGGAAAACAGAGATAAAGAAAGCTAAAAAGGAAAAGGATAGGAGATACATGGAATAAAACAGGGTTGTTGTAAGGGTGGAACCCATAAAATAAAAATTAGTAGAGGCACCAAGTGCCCCCACCAGCATAGTGGAGGAAGATGAGCCTCAAGCATCCATAAGCAGTGAAGGGGCACCTAGAAACAAGGAAGGTGATACTAGCGACTTATAAAATCAAACAAAGAGCATAGTTGAAATCTAATAGACTTGAGAGGGTGAAGTTGGTGTTGAAGAGAGGAAAAAAGTGGATGAAGGGGAAAATTTTGAGGAAGAACCCCCACTAGAGAAATAAGACACATCGGGGAATTTTTTTGAATAAGGTACTAGTTTTAACAATGAATAGTTAGAATAGATGAAGCTAACCATCCAAGAGGAGGAATTTGAGTTTTGCTTGTGAGAGAAGGCACATAATGGTTTCATGAAAAAAACTATTACATGAGGGAGTACATTCCCCAAGGATCTACCATGAAAATAACATGCCATAAACTATCCTTTGTCTTCAATAGTTATATGGATAATCCTCAGTTTGAGGTAATGTGGAAGGTGGTCTTTAGCATAAACCAACTAGAGGAAGGGTAGAATTCACTTATTGTTAAACCTTATGTAATGAATCTATAAAGGTCAATTCATGCCCTCCTTTTAATGAATATATAAGTAGCACACAAGAACATCATCAATGATCATAGATCCTAAGGCTAGATGAAGATCACATTGGAAGAATAAAAAAACAAAGCCATAAGATTCAAGTTGTAGCAACTAGTCAAGAAAATGAAGGTTACTAAGCCATCCCTCGTAGATGGCATCATCACTTCATTTTTTTTGGAGGTTGGCAAGGTGTGTGCACTAGTGGATAAAATGCTCCCAAGTCTAAAGGCAAAATTGAAGCTAGAGGAAGAAGATGACACTTGCGTTGACATCAAGCAAGAGATCATCATGAAACTCAAAGGGGTGGAGTACCTCTTCACAAAGCTAGAAGAGGGTACATAATTATTTGATGAATTTTTTTAAAACTTCTCCACCAAAGTGTCAGTCATCAATACATGCCTTAAAAAGGAAAAAGGAGAGAAGGATGAACTAATGGCATATACATACACTATGATCAGGGTTGAGCGCACTTAGATAATGGCATAGGTCAACACTTTGAGTGCCCAAATCAATACCTAGGAGTAAGACATGGAAGAAATACTTCATTCATTACAAAAAAAGGCATATGAGGAAGGAAAGATCCTTGACATAGGCATAATAAAGCCAAAGGAAAGGTTACAAGCCTTTAGGAAAGAGTTAGAGTAAAGAGATGTGTTTGACCTCAACATCACCTTCACATAAGTAGACAACATAGTATAAGAAATCAAGATCACATTTTAGGGTTTTGAGGAGTTCAAGGTGGAACTGAAGGAACATGAGCCTAGGTTTTAAACACAAAAGGAACTAGAAGTTTAGTTCAAGGATAGACTAGTAATTTTGTATGGGATAATATTGGGCCCCATATCCATCTAAATATAGAATCCATGATGACACAATAGACACTAGGTATGAGGCAATCACTTGTCATGATTATTATTTTTTCATCTAGTAGTGATGTTTGATAGGTAGATAAATAACTCATTTTTGACTCAACCATCATTGGGAAGTGGGCACATGCAATAGTGATGGCTCATTAAAGGCAACATAGTGGAAATAATATAATGAGTACCTCTAGTGCCATCTCAGTGATTGATGTTCTCCATTTCCCATGATTCTAAGATGATCTAAAGCTCTATAAAAGCAAGTTGAGTCAAATTAGCAAAAAGGGGAGGATTGGAGAAGCGAAGCCTGTGTAGATTGGTTCTAGGTGTTATATTAGCCATTAGAACTTAGATTTAGTTTAGGTTGCCTTTATTGCTCCCCTTTGTAATTCCTAAGCTCTCCTGTGAGCCTCTTGGCCTTTGATAGCTCAAAACGAGATTTTTCTTAGTTCCGAATAATATAGATATATTTTTTTTTAAATCTGTTAATGATAAAAGCTTTTTGCAATGTTTAATGGATTGAATGATTAAGTCTATAGTATGTATGTTGATCTATTGTGAGCTTCTAACCTAACTAATCTATGGTGTGTCTATACCTCAAGAGGACTCCCATGCTAGATATAGGAAAAGTATAATAATGGGTAAGACCCTATACCTCAAAATGAGACCTGCATTTAAGTGCAAACCTAGCCTAAGGCCCTCAACTAGGTACCTAATGACCCCTCAAGCACCTAAATATTGTTAAGCCAAGGTTACGAAAGGCTTTCTCTCACCAAGATATAAACCTACTTCATGTGTACCTATGCTTGATATAAAATTATTTTCCCACACCCCAAGATGGATTACACCAATGAATGCATGATCACCATTCAACTAACCAATGTCCCTGAAGGACAGAGTTGCACCATGGCACAACTAGCCTAAAATAGACCTTGTTCCCTTATCCAATGCACTTTGTGTGTGTAACTAAGGCTTGTGCCTTATGCAAAGTGATGAAATATAGTCAAGTGTCAAATGTTGAGTTTCATTGGATTACTTAAGACTTGCACCCCATTGGAACCAACCTATATTTGACCTAGACAACTAGATAAGTGCCAAACTAGGCCCATGAGCAAAACACCTAATTTTATGCAACAATATAAGAATTTAAATCAAGATCACATGAAAATAAATGTCTAATAAAAATTGAAAAATCTCATTACATCAAAACCTAGTGCAAAAGAAAGATTTTCCTCTATTAAGTGTTTTCAAATCACTAGGCAATGACCATTAGAGTTACAATTTGCACCTATGTTTGTATCTTTGTCTTGATAAAGTTTTATTTATTTTGTGATGGTAACTTGTATACTATTTATCTTTTCCATTTTATTCAAATTCCAATATGGTAAACTATGCAATAGACTTTGCTCCTTCCTCCATTACAAACGGTTCCTCTAATTTTTCCCAAGAAGTAATAGAAATGCTACCAAGTTTGAAAATGCTCCCCTCTTAGTTGTTTAAGACACAAGTTATTTGGTGGAGAGACTACCACTCAAGGTCTTGCAATAAATTTATTTAACATTTACAAATTATTTAATTTTATTTGGGTAATCATTTTAGTATATATTTTTTTATTTATGGAATGTGTAGACTCCACATAATTTGTAAATGCTAACTAAATTTAGTTAGTTTTATACATATTTCCCAAATAGTATCTAAAAATAAGGTGAAATCATCCTAATTAAGCATATTTTCACATCCCTCACATATTATTCTAACATTAAATCTTTCTTTTATTGTAAGAGCTCTCAGATTTTTAAGAGATTTAAGATATTGAGTTTTTTAAAAAGAAAACCCAAAGGAATATGTCATTCAAAAATAGGTTTTGTATGTGGTTGTTATTGGGTAGAGTTGTATCGAATTTACCCACTCAAACTAAGGTCAATTGGGGACACATTTTTGTGGTAAATGGAATAGGAAGATACTATCCTCCTGATAGATTGAGAAATTGACAATGGTCGATTTATATACAATCAGGCATCGATTTAACATCTTTACTCGTATTTATAATATACAATGGAAATTAGTATCAAATACTAAAATTAGTATATGAGAAAGATCATTATATTTGTGTAACCATGCCTTGACCAAGAGGGTAAAGGATGACAAGGCCATTAATATAGTGAACCACCACCAATGCCATTAATATTAAGTGGGTGTTCCTTATGAAAACATTATTGTTTGCACTCTTTTATTATTTCCATACTTGTCAAACTAGAAGGGTCACTAATAGATAATATTATTTTGAAAATTTTGCAGGTATTCTTTATGGAAATAATTTGAAAACATTGATTTTCATAGTTTTTAATTATTTCTATCCTTGTCAAGATAGAAATACCACTAATAGATTAAATTATTTTGAAATACTTTTAAGTAGTGAAGCCTCATTTCAAAAGGGTTGAGGATGAATTTATAATTGATCTTTATTTTAGTGACCACATTTTTTTATGGTTCCTTATCATTAAAAACACCAACATCCCTCTAGCTGATATGTTGGCTAGTATAAAATATTTTCAGCTTTTTAAGTTTAACTCAGGGTTTTATTTCCTCTCAAGATTGGATCTCTTAGAATGATCTTAAAATTAAATATATATTATTGAATGCAGAGTTGATTTCTACTCATCAAATTCAAGAGTCAATACTAGATGTCATGATTCATAATATGGGTGTGTAACTCATATTAGCTAAGTGGAAAGATTGGAGGTGGAACAACAATATTGCATTCCAAAATTATTCTCTTGGAATACTCTATTAGATTTTGAGGCTCTTTACATTGGTTTTGGGTAATCTTAATCAGTGATGGAATCTTAACAGCTCTCTCGAAATATGGCTTGTTAGAGTTAACATGATTTAGAATGCTAAACTCAAGGCTAAACAAGTTTACTTTCTTTGATGTCTAGTTTATCAAGGTCTTCCTCTTGGGGAGAGGCTCAAGCACATTGGATTTCCTAACCACAAGTAACTAGCCAACTATCAACTCAAAGCCTCTAGGCACCCTTTTAAGATATGCCTAGGAGCCCAGAAAAATAATAATGGATTAAAAGCTTATTTAGTTCTTATCACACGTAACCATTTGATTGGCGGATGGCATTTTTTGATGACAATACTAAATAGCTTCCATATATTGCATTTTTATAGAAAATTTCCATAGCTACTATTCTATTTCAATAATGGAAGTTCAAAAATTAGGCCACTATTTTACAATGAAAATCTTTCTAACCATTTCTCTATCAATGGTAAAGTTCTTGTCATTTCTTTAGTATTTCTATATATCTAATTCTAGAATCTTAAGGAGCATCTCAACAATTGGGCAAGTGCTCTTTATACCACGAATCATGTTTGTGTTGACCAATCCTTGAATGGCATTGCTTTGCTAGCACCCACATGTCAGTGGAGTTGAACCTGCAACTATTTCTTGTCAGCTCCTCATCAACTAGGGGTTGTGGACGGGGGCGAGGGGAGGTTATTAGGGCATGGTGATTGTCATCACATGGAAAAATCTCTTTAGTCCCATCTCAATGGACTATTTTTTTTTGTGCAGAGTGGTGATTGAGTGGAGTATAATGTGTTGCCACCTCTTTGTTGGAGTTTCCTTCAGAGACCATTGAGGATGGGACCTTGATCTTCCTTTGATTTAGCCCTCTTTTGAGGTTGCTCAATCCCCAATGATGATCTTAACTCACATCCTTTGGGTGCTACTACCTGTGTTAGGTATCTCACTTGCCTTGTGATTTGATACTTTAATTTTACTTTTGCATTTTTGTACTCAACTGACATTTTTGTTTTGTAGTTTTGAACTATATATTTTTATTACATATCAACTAGCCATGTTTTTGTTATAATCATCTATTTAATTTTTTATATTCAAATTAATAAATATATTGATAAGTTTCAATAAATTTTAGTGATGAAAGATGATATGTGATTCGAAATATTAATTCCCAATAAATCGATAATTTTTTAAATTATTATTTTAATATTCATAATATTATTTTTTTAAATTTTTAATATCGATTATAAAATAAAGCATCTAATAAAAATCATTTTCTTTCAACTTAAAAAACCATAAAAACATGTTTATTATAAATTAAATAATATTTGTTTTCTATACAACTAATAAAAGTTACGAAAGATATAGCAAATAAAAAAATAATGTGGTGGATAGACTAATGGCAGCTGTAACCAGTAATAAATTGGTCGACTCCATTGTCGAAGAATCATACAAATCATAATATATTAAAAATCTATCGTTAATTATTAAAATAAAATATAATTATATAATTATTAATGCGTGCTGGTTGCATCTATATAAGTCATTGTCTGCTCATTTTGGCATTCTTTTTTTCAGATCCAGATAACATGATTCGACCAAAGTTTGAAAATGAATGGCATTACTTAAGCCCGAATTAATCATACAGTGGCTCCCACAAGCCGAAGGGATCCGCAACATATATTAAAACGAATATTTCATAGCATTGGCATCATTTCTTTCACTGTATGTGTGGCCGACATTCGATGTAGTCTGTTCTCACTGTATTACAAGATTCACTGTCGTTGCAAGTTGTGATTGAAGATGTGATATTTGTTTCTTAGACAAGGCCATTCAGTTTGGCAGTTGGTTCAATAACATGCCTGGCAGTTGCTTCATACAACATGTTTCTGACCGCATCTTCCCTCTTCTCATCTGAAATCACTTGTACAAACACAAGAAACGTTGCGCAGACAAGACAAACCTTCCAAAACCACAGAAAACGTGATGGAAGCGATTGAAACGCTGGTTCGCGTTGCAGATTTGGTTTCCTCCATTTTAACACGCAACCACTGCTATCCGTCATACAACTGCAAACAAACTGAAACACCAAAACAGGTGAGAAAATGCGCCCCTCTTATTTGCAATATAAGACAAGTTATGTGGTTGACACTCTACAATCCAGGTTTTTGCACTTGTTTCCCAAACACCATCTAAAAGTGAGTTCACCACATAAACATATTTTCACATCCTCTTCTTTTACCATTACATCTTCTTCTACCATCGAATCTTTCATTTATTGTAAGGGTTTTATAAGAGATTTGAGAAATGGAGTTTTTGAAACAGTAAGATAAACGAGTAAGACATTGGAAAACAGATTTTGTACCTGGTGGGTGTTGACGGTGCAGAATTGAGTGGTGTTATACCAGATGCATTCTAGAGCACTTTGTACAATAAACTCTGAAATTTTATCATCTTATAGATAAATAAAATGTAAAGATGCCAAGTGTTGACAGATAAATCTCATAGAGACTTTTTGAGAGGACTTTGTGAGACCTTGAACATTCCAAGAAATGATATTCATTAGGAAACATCATCCGTCAGGAGCTACCCCAATCCATCTTCAAAATCTTCAAAATATGCAAAACTATTATGCTAGTTTTGCAAGAAAAAGTCTCCAAAGTGAAATGGAGAGGATTTTAGCCCCATTTCCCCCTTGGGGAGAGTCATTGCCAAGAGGTGGGTTTCACAAAATATTAGAGAAGGAACCACTTGCAAAGGATATCTCAGTGACAGAAGATCTCACTTGAGGGTGTGAAACTTGTTAGACATGGTTGTATTGGGCCACATGTATGATAAGATAATCAGTTTGGGGAGTGGAGTTGCATGCCACTAAAAAGGGTTTGATTACAAGGAATGCTATGATTGAGGGGGTGGATATAGAAATGAATGATGAATTTTTGTTGGTAACTATAATCCAACCACTATTTTTTTCTGCTGCCTTGGGCTTCTCAGATTGCATAGGTTCAAATGAAGGTTTCAAACAACCCATGAGAGCAATCTTTGATCCAATGGTTAAGGGACTAACAATGATAATAATTTTTGGGGATAATGAAATATACAACTTGTTATGCCCAGCACTCGATGCCAACTTTAATATCAATTGATTCCTTTAAATCCTTGGTCAAGTCAACCTCAATGTAGGCTCGCCTATTAGGGTGCATAAAGTAAAACTTATGAGCCTCGTGCCATAAGATACCCTATGGGCTGGACAATCTCCTCAAGAAAGGACCATAGAGGGATTAGAAGGCTAGGGAGTTCAATCTAAATAGATACCTAAAGGGAAGCTTGGTCGCTGACTTTAAATTCATGAGTCCTTTTTAATAGAATTAAAAACTTGTTTCTAAGGAACCAACAACTTGATTTTGCAAGAAGATATTGGACTTAGATGACTCCTTAAAAGATAAAAGAAAAAAAAACACTACTAAGGTTTCAAACACCAGTGACATAAATACCCGAGGGCTCCCATTGGCACCAAAACTAGGCATTAAATGACTCTATAAGGGGATTCAGGCAACAAAGTAAGAAATAAGATATTTATTTTCATACCACTTGCACACACTACCAATGGCATCATGATTTAAATATATCTTAGGCTGAGAGGGAGAGTCAAAAGAGTTATGTCATCATAGACTTTCAACACCGATTTCCCATCTCACTTCAGTGCCATCCTTCCCGTTACCCACAACAAAAATTGCAGTAGAGAAGGTGGAGTCCAGTTTATAGAAAGAACCCACCCAAATGGCAGTGCACCAAATAAAATAAGTGCATAGCTATCCTTGATAATTTCACAGACATGGTATGATAAGGAAGGAAGTTAAGAAATTAGGAAAACAATATGGATGACATAAAAATAACCTTAAAAACACAAGCAAAACAAGCTTCCTCTCATGCATAGCTCTTATCCATTAGGTTATTTTATTATTCTTCAAAATTAGGGTTTTGTAAAATAAAGAAATGTAATTTAATAGTCACACCTCACTTGAAATCCATGATCACTGATCCCATCTCATCTTATGTGCACAAAGGATTGAGCAATAATAATCTTATATTTATGGTGGAAGTGATGGTAGAAAATGAAGTTATGTGTTTCTTCATATGGTATAGAAATGTTGTATCGATGGAAAAAACATTCCATTTCACAATGAGCTTGAGCAATGACAAGGTGGTGGGGAAGGACAAGGACTAAGCCATACAAAACATGTAAGTAGTGAAAGATTTCAAATTGAGTTAGGTAGTGATGGTGAGGAGCAATGACATGGTATTTAAGTGATAGACAATCCTATCAAAATACATGTTCAAAGTTTAGTGGCATGGTATATCTTTAAATGCAATCTATAACTTCCACCAGAGTATTTCAGTTTATATTTATAATAGCGACTTTTTTTTGAGACCTGCCAATCATGGGTGGGAGGAATCTACTCAAATAAATAATGAAAATGTGCACTTAGAGAGATGGAAAGGTACATGTAGAGGATTTTTAATTATTATTTAATTTTTTAATTATTTTTTAATATATTATGAATTTGATTTTCAGTAAAGAAGTGAATGTATTGTTTTTATTTATGTAATTCCTTTATATGTATAATGATTGACGTATTTCTTTAAATTTCATATGTTTTAATTTATTTAGTTATTTGTATTTATTTTTTATTTTTAATTATTTTTTTTAAATTTTGAAAGACTTAAAAATTTAATATTTAATTTGATTAAAGAACATGAATTATATGAATGTAGAGATTTGTTAAAATTTAAAGTTTGAGATTTAATTTAATTAAATAAAAGTGTTTATAAAGTATATGGATTAGGATCAGAACAAGATCTTATATATATATATATATATATATATATATATATATATATATATATATATATATATATATATATAATCATTTTTTTTGAAAATTATTTGAATAACACACTAAAAATATATTTAAACACATATTTGATTAGAGAGAGAGAGAGAGAGTACATATGACGTGAGTTTCTCTACATCTAAATGCGTTTTGCATAATTAAAGTCAACTAACTCAAAGATTATGTGTTATCATAAAGTTTATATAGTGTACATTAACAATTATTGTAAAATAATTGGCATCTCAAAAATTATTTTATAGTTTTATATGACATTATATATTTTTTATTTAAATTTGTCCTAATGACATGTTAAACTACAATCATGATCACTAAGTATTAAATTTGATGGTCAACCCTACTTTTAACACTGCCCTTCAAATACCATAACAACTCATTATAAGAGAAAATATAAAATACATATATTTTTAAATGTATATAATTTTTAACAATTTGTCAAAACTCACATCTAACGTAGTGTACAACCCTAAATAAACTTTGACAATATTTTAGGTTTTAAATTTTTTAAATATCAATATATAATCATAGAATTTAATTTCTAATAGTTATTATTATTTTAAAAAACAATCCCTCTTTATTTATTTAATTTTTATAACTATATTTCTTTTTTGAACAAATATAAATTTATTCAACATATACATATCTTATTTTAACTTTATAAATAAAAAATTTAAATCAGAATCACATAATAATAAGTGTCCAATAAAAATTGAAGCATTCCATTATACCAAAACCCAATGTAATACAAATCTTTTCCTCAATTAAAAGTTTTCGAATCATTATGCAATGGTCATTAATGTTACTATTTGCTCATATCTTTGTCTTGATGAAGTTTTCTTTTATTGTGATGGGAACCATTGAACAAGTGTATACTCTTTATCTTTTCCATTTTTTACAAATTCCAATATAGAAAAATCTGCAATAGACCCGGCTCCTTCACTACAAGCAACGCCTCTAGTTTTTCCCAAGAAGCAATGAAAACACCTCTGCGTCGCTTTTAGTTGTTTAAGACACAAGTTATGTGGTAGAGATTATCCATGGAGAGTGTGAACCCTACATAATTTGTGAGTAATTAATTAAGTTTAATCATTTTCACCTCTCCACTAGTGCCCACATATCATTGGAGTCGTTTTCACAATTATTTCTCATCACTTCCTTCTTAATTGAGAGGGAAGGAGGTGGATGGGGGCAAAGGGTGGTTGTTGTCATGTGGAAAGACTTCTTTGGTCCCATCTGAGTGGACTAGTTTTATTGTGTAGAGTGGTGAGTCAGTGGAGTATTATGTGTTGTTGCCTCATTGTTGGGGAATTGCAATTTTTTTTTCCCCTTTAGAAACCACTTGGGATGGGATCCTAATCTTCCTTCAATTTAACCCTCCTCTTAAGTTGTTCATCCTCCTAAGAATGATTCTAACCCACATATTTTGGGTGTTACTATATGTACTTAGGTATCTAACTCACCTTGTGATTTGATACTTTAGTTTTGCTTTTGAGAGTCGATATTTAATCGATATTTTTGTTTTGTAGTTTCAAACTGTATATTTTTATTATATCCCAATTGATGACCTTTTTATTGTAACCATCTGTATTTTTTTTAGTATATTAAAATTATTAGATGTATTGATGAATTATAATAAATTTTAATGATGAAAAACAATACATGATTTGAAATGTTGATTTTTGATCGATTTATAATTTTTTTAATCTTTAAATTTTATTTTAATATACATAATATTAATGTTATTAAATTTTTAATATCAATTGTAAAACAAAACATTTAATAATTTTTTTTCTTCAACCAAAATACCATTAAAAAATATGTTTAATATAAATTAAATAATATTTTTTTTGTAAAATTAAAAGCTATATCTTATATAACTAAGATAAAACAATAAGGTGGACTAATGGCAACTTTAACAAGTAATAAATTGATAAATTGGTGGACTTCACTGTTCATGAATCATACAAATCATACTAAAAAGTATTAAATTTATATTTAAAATCTATCATTAATTATTAATGCGTGCTAGTTGCATCTATATAAGGAATTGTCTGCTCATTTTGGCATACATTTTTCAGATCCAGAAACATGATTCGACCAAAGCGTGAAAATGACTGGCATTACTTAAGCCCAAATTAATCATAGAGTGGCTCCCACAAGCCGACGGGATCCGCAACATCGAAAACGAATAATGTCATCAGCATTGGCCGACATTCGATGTAGTCCTGTTTTGACTGTATTACAAGACTCACCCCTGACAAATGCAAGATTAGCACGCCTTTTCATAAGCTCTGCTTCAGTCGTTGCAAGTTGTGATTGAAGACGTGATATTTGTTTTTCCAGTTGATACACTACGCCTCTGCAACTTCAGACACCATGCTTGTGACCGCATCTTCCCTCTCCTCAACTGAAATCACTTGCACAAACAAAAGAACCGTTGCGCAGACACGAGAAACCTTGCGAAACCACAGAAAACGTGATGACAGCGATTGAAACGCTGGCTCGCGTTGCAGATCTAGTTTCCTGCATTTTAACACGCAACCATTGCTATCCGTCAGACAACTGGAAACAACCTGAAGCAAAACAGCTTAAAAAATGGCCCCCTCTTAGTTGCATAAGACACAAGTTATGTGATGGAGACTTCACAACCCAGGTTTAAGCACTTGTTTCCCAAACACCATCTAAAAATGAGTTCACCACATAAACATATTTTCACATCTTCTTATTTTTCCATCACATATTCTTCTACCATCGAATCTTTCATTTATTGTAAAGGTTATATAAGAGATTTGAGATATGGAGTTTTTGAAACAGGAAGCCAAAGGAATAAGTCATTGGAAAACAGATTTCCTACCTGGTAGGTGTTGAGGTGTAAAATTTTACCCGATCCGCCCATTCCAACTAAAATCGATGGGGAACACATTTTGTTGGTGAACGGAATAGGAAAGAGACTATCCTGCCAGTAGGTTGACAAATTGACAACATTCAAGCGTATATTTAACATCTTTACGTGTGCATAGTGAGTTGGGAAGGTATCTGCAACTTAAAACGGAAGTTAGTATCAGTGGATGAAAAAGATCATTCGATTTACGCAACCAGGCCTTTACCAAGAAGACAAAGGAATGCAAGATTGGTGCGCTCCAGCTCTTTGGATTGTATGAACAATAATTTATTTCAGGATAGACACGATCCATCAAAATCCGGTTGTAAAGAAAGCACCAGGCTAGCGGTCGACAGTAAAATTTTAAAAATAAAAAATAAAGCGATAATGTTTACGCGTGTCCAGGATTTTTTGCATTGAAAACATGGATTTTGATGTTTTTATTTTGATTGAAAGCTTGCACTAATGTATAGGTTAAGAATATATTATTTCTTTTCCAATAAAAGTTGATGAAATGAAAGTACACTATCGTATTAGTGTTAACTCAGGAAAAAATCAAAGTTATTATTTTAGCCTCACAACAATATTAGTATAAAATTATATAAGTGATAATAGAAAAAATCATAAAAAATAAGAAATAATATATTAATTTAATGCTATAAGTAATCTTGCGAAAGGAGGAGGAAGTAATGGGTTATCTGACATATCTTCCCAACCATTTATATGGGGGTATAGATTATTGGATGGACCTTTAGTCATTATGTTCAGTGTTTTTTTAAATATCTTTTATTTTCTACTGATGATGAGGTGAGATAGCATGAAATAATCTAGACATTTTGATTGCCTATCCCAACCAAAATGCACAAAACTAAAACACCCATTACTTGTCTACAATGAAGATCACCCTCCATGGCCCCCCAATGATGAGAATCAATAATAGAAAGGATGAAGCATTATGGAGAAGATAGATCAACTTCATAACCTATGTGAACCTCTACCTCTATCCATTCACTCTTGATTCCTACTAGGAGGGTCTTGGTGAGGGGAATTTAGAAGCACCCTAATAATAGTTCAAGGGGTGTTGCCCTAGTGGCCAATGGAAGTGAGGAGGTGATCCACCTCTAACACCATTTTCTTTGGTTGGACTTAGATCTGTAGCATGACATTGGACAAAGTAGTATTTTTTTTAGTAGTAGAGAGATCTCTATTAATATGTTCTTTATTAAATATACCAAAATTTATATCCTTTCAAGAAGAAAGAAAATCTCAATACCAAAAATATACCAAATTTTCTTGAATCTCGTAGGGAGCATAAAAGAATACCTAAAAGAACCATGTACCAAGAAAAGGGCTTTGGTGTAAATGGATGAGAAAAGGAATGGATCCACCTCCATGCTTTTTGGGCTTTAACAAAACTAAAAAATGTGTTTTAAGAGCCTTAGTTTGTCCTCATAATCAAAAAATGCTTTTAAGAGACTCAATTTGTAGATAAGTAAGGATTTTGGGAGATGGGATCCTCATAGGAAGCAACATGTCACCCACTCGAATAACTTGGTAGATAATACATCATTCAAAAAAAAATAAAATTAGGCTCTACATCACAAATCAAATAGTTTGAAATCTTTTTTCCAGAGAAAAGTAGAGCTAATAAGATTCCATTATTTGTTGAGCACTTCCTAGGGTACAATGTTGTAACTTAGACATTGATAACCAAAGTGGGGTTTGTAATAAAGTAAAGGAGTGGATACACTCTAGTTCCAATCTTTCCACCATTTTAAGAGAGCCTCTAATTCTAATATTTTTTTCAAATCATAGTCTAGTACAATGATTTGAGTCTCAATAATGGATTCGAAACCTTGGTTGTTGAGTTTGAATTTAGTCTTTAAAACTTTCCAATTGGATCAAGTTATATATAATTTTTCAAATACAATCCTAATGACATGAATGCCTTTATGTAAAATTTGAACGACTTTGATTTTAGGAAATTTAGAAAAGGTTTTTAATTATCAATAATAACTGGGGACCACTATAGTGAATGCAAATTAATTAAAAGACTTGATTCAAATCCATCCAATTTCCAAACCATCCTAGGATTAATGGTCTACTAGGCCTTCCATATGATTTTATTCATAAAGGTAATTATCAGTTTTCTAGGAACAAGTCCAACAAGTAATTATGAAAACCCAAAGTTCTTTTAGGATCCTCCTCCATAAGGAATAGAAAAGGAGATGCAATGCCTAGGAATAAATTTTTAAGCTTGTTTCCCTTCAATGATTTTGGGAATGTGTTTAACACAAAGGAAAGTTCCTTGCAAGGAAATAAAAACTATCCCACCAATCTCTCTACGTCTACAATATAAGTCCCATGCTACTCTGTGAAATCCTTTTCTAATTTCAAAATTTTCCCAAAGAAAGTATAGTAACAACTTTTCAAGATTCTTGTAGGAAAATTTAAAATGAGCCAAAAAATAAGAGTAATAAAGTTCATGGTAACCATAACTTTAGGTCAAATTTAAAACTTAATTAAGAGAGAGTGAGGTTTATAAATCCAATACGAAATTCTTTTATCCACTTTAATGAAAACATAGTTCCATATATTGACTTGAGAAGATTGAAAAACAAAAGGAATGCCGAAAAGTTTTAATATTTCCTCACGATAAATCTATTTTCACTAATTAGCCTCAAGCTAACTAATTTTAAATCCATAATATTGTGAATAAAATTGAGTCTTGGCTCACTGAAATTTGGAGCCAAAACCCATGAAAATGCCCTTAGGGTATTTCATGGTGTTGTGAACCAAAATATATTCTATTAGATTAGTAAGAAATGAGACATCAACAAAATTGCCCTTACGAAATTGGTCTTAAGATGAATGGAGTAGATAAATTCCTTTAACTAACAATAAGCTAGTAGAATCCCCCTTAAAATAGTTAAACCCTTTCATGATTTAAACATAAAAAAGGATTTGAGGGGAAGCCTTGCATGACGGATCATATAAGACAAAAGTTCTCAAGACCATTAATGGTGAGAGAATAAGAATCATCTTAAAATAGAGTCTATACAAAGCGAAAATCCTTTGACAAAAACACAAGGTTTGCAACATAAAAAGAATGAAGGGTTATTAAATCCTATCATATGCCTTTGCAAAGTTAGTTTTAATAAACAAATATTTCTGCTTGGATGTGTGAATTCATTCCACCCCTTCCTAAACTGTAATGATGTTATACATGAAATATTACCTTAAATAGATCTATTTTTCTCTAGCCTAACCACTAAGAGAAGTGTTGAGATTTAAAATTTAAATAATTAACTAATCTACTCATTTACCTATTATGAATGTCAAAATAAAATATTACTAGTCTAATCATAGAGACCTACTAACTAAAATATTAACACTTAGGCATGCACAAGGAGAATTTATTTGTCAAAAATTTCAAATTTTAAATTTATAAAATGAACATAACAAAATATAGAAAATTAAATATCAATCCAAAGTAACTATCAACTCATGTTTTGAAATTTTAATAATAAAAGGATATAAATCAATATATATTAGAACATTATCCCTCAAAATAATTCCCAATCAGAGTCAACTATTAATATGAGCATGTATCTAATCATTTCACTTTTAGATTCCAAATTTTTAATTATCCATATCTGATAGAGTGGAGTGTATAGTAAAAGACAACCTCTTACAAGGTCGAAATGAATATAATTGAATATTTCGATGTACATATTTTCTATATCATGCATATTTATCTTTGTTTCTCATTCATCAGAATTCATCTTAATTTCAACTAAAATCAATTGAATAGAATAGGGTTTTTTTCGTAAATTTAAGAAAATAAATAATTTATCAAGAGAAAACTAAGGATACTATAAAAATAAAGGAAACTGCTTAAAATAAGAAAATTTTTAAGAGATACTCAAAAATAAAAGAAACTAAATTTACACAAAGTACATTAAAACTAGTATAAATATACATATTAGAGAAAAAAGAAAGTACAGAATTAAAAATCATAATACTACTGGTGATTGAATTAATTATAATAAAAAATATAGTGATATGTGTGGTGAGTTGCATGATGAAAGAGTGTCAAGAAAGGGTGATAGTGGAAATTAGGCACCTCTAAATTTTTCTCATCTAGGCAATTTTTTTCTTCAAAAGGTTTAGGTTTTGTTTCAAGTGCATCATAGGTTTGTCTTTCCTCTATTGTTGATTCAATCCAAGATGAATGCCCAAGGGGGGTTCATGCCAAAATTTTCCTTTCAAGAAAATGGTGGTATGGGCACCAATTTCATTTATAGAGGTGTAAATTAATTCCCTAATGAATTCCATATGGAAGAAGAAGGAGCAAGATCCATGTAAGGGATGCAAAAAACCATACATGCATGCAGTCAAGATGAATCCAATAGTTATGTTTGACCTATCGAAGACTAGGAGTAATATTTAAGTGTTGTACAGGAGAATCCTTATCTATAAATTTATGTGGGACCAATTATCCATAGAAGAGTTGGATGCATGGAGAAGGATGAGGAAAACTAATATGGGGTATAAATTAAGAATTAAGAATCTGCGTAGAAGATTATTTCATGGGTGTCTTCACCAATGAATGAGATAAGGACAAAGTGTTTTAAGGAGGTCCGTAATTCTTTCATAATGTAGTACTTTCCATGTAATACTAGCATATCACATTTAGGTCAAAATAGGATCTTCTAAATATAACATCGGTTTGGATCAAGATGTATGTGTTTTCCACAATAATTTTGGTCCATGGATGTATTTTAAACTATTACCAATATTCTACTTTCTCCATTATATATTTCTAAGCCGCATCATCTAGCTATACTAGAGTTTGTGTGTAACTTGACCTCTCATAGCCCATGCCAATTAATATTACCTTAAAAATCATTATAACTATAATCAATACAAGATCAAGAGTATGAAATCATCTTGTTCCATTTTAGAAGATGTTATGAATATGAACACCTAATTTGGGAATGCTTTCTACTTTAGAAAATTAGTAGTCTTAAAAACATTCATGAAACATATGAAAAAGGCTCTGAGTGTTTCATCAAACATAAGAGAAAGAATGTAGTGAAGATTCAAAATAAAATGGTTAAGAAATATATCCCCAAGGAGGATATTAATAAATATGAGACAAATGTGCCCCCACAAGAAGATATGAAAGGAATCCCATAAACACAACCATATGGAGAGAAGACTAATCAAGAAAAAGAAGATATTACTACAGATTATGGATTTAAATAAGGCTTGGATAATCTCCTCAAAGAGCTATAATTATGGATGTAAGATATACATAGTAAATGAGGGGGCCAAGGTCAACATAAAAAAGACAAATCTATAGCAAAAGTCCAAATAGAAAAATATAATTAGATGAACATGGATGGAGATAAGGAAATAAAGTTAGGAACAAATGAGCAAAATGTAGGAATATCACAAACCCAGAACATGATAAAAAAATTAAATGTAGGAACAAAAAAGAGAGAGATAATGAGTAAAAAATAGTATAAAATACCATGGAGGATATTGGTTCATGAACTCAATATCAAATTGATATACTCTTAGTGATCACAAAGAAAAATAAAATTTCTTGATGCAGTTGGTCTCTTGGAACTTCAGAGGCCTTAACACCCCATCCGAAAGAAGTATTTTAAAAAATTAGTAAGAGAACACAAATCTAAGCTAATTATAATTCAATAAAATAATATAAGGTCTCTATAATGTCATTATAGAATCCTTTCTAGAAATATGGGAAGGGGAGTAATGGGTAGGAATGCAACAGGTTCGGCAGGAGGATTGAATATCCTTTGGTACACTAATGAAGTTACTTTGGATATTTTAATAAATCATAACTAATTTCTAATATGTAATATTGAGGTGAGAAAACAAAATCTCTTTCTTTTTGGTCAACCTTTATGGTTCTCAAAAAGGCAAGGAGAGAGAGAGAGATGGCATGATAACAAATAGAAAAATAAATGGTAGTAAAGAAGGACACACCTTAGGAGAGGAATTCAATGCCAGGAAGGATAACTCAGAGAATTAGAGAGGAATGGAGAGTGAGAATATTAACATATCCTTTCTCAATTTAATTGTCAATTTGGATCTTTGTGATATCAAAACCAAGAAAAGTTAGTTTACATTAATTAACAAAAGGTTAGGAAGAGATCTCATAATGGAACATCTTGATAAATTTATGATCTCAAGTACATGGGTTGAGAAAAACTTCATCTTGGAGTCTGAGGTTCTTAATACATCATGATCATATCACTATCCCATATCCATACACATATTTAAAGATACCCAACCTTGAAATGTTCCCTTGAGGTCTAAGAAGATGTGGGTAGAGCACCTAGAGCTAAATGACTTTATAACTCCACATTAGCAAGGTATAAATAGTTTTTATGATACAAATAGTTAAATTTTTTAGTAAAAATTGAAATCTCTCAGAAGGGATTTAAGGAAATGGAATGATGTTACCTTCAAAAATATATTCTAGGAAAAGATATATCTAGAAATAAGAAGTGAGGAAATCCAAGGAAATTAGATGGAGGGGGGAATCTCCTCAAGCTTCAATGGGAAGAATAAAAAGAGACCATACAAATAGAGAAAATTTATAAGAATGAATAAATTTATTAGAGATAAAATTATAGGATAAAATGTCTAAAATAAGTAGACAAGAACGCTAGTTTCTTCCACCTCTCATACATGATCAGAAGGAAACAAAATTACATTACCAAACTAGAAACCTTGGAAGCCATGATTTTTTTTTATCCTAATGAAATTAGACACCTTATTCTCATGTATTAGAATGATATGTTAGGTTATTATAATGATGGGAACCATTCTACTTAATATGATTTTTAGAGTTAAAATCATAATTTGGTCTCTGATTCATAAAATCAAATGTTGCTTAATGATATGTCTTTGGGGAAAACTAGAATTATAATATTTTAAATGGTAGGAGACCATACACTTGGGTCAAAATCTAGGTAAGTGGTGCAAGAATCCAAGGACTCCAAGGGGATTCTTAAAGTACTTAATATGACCTTCCTAGTACTTATTCCTAGAAATCCAATAGCAGGTCTCCTAAAGACTTTTGACCTATATCCTTATGAAATTATATCAATTAAATCATTTCAAAACTAATCACAAATAGGCTTCAAGTTCTCTTACCAAAATTGAATTTAGTTAAATAAGGAGGTTTTATAAAAGGTATGTACATTTCAAATGACATAATTATAGTGCATGCGATTATTCATTCCCTTCAAGCTATTAATAAGATAGGCATGTTAGTAAAAATTTATAATGCCAAGGCCTATGATAGAGTTAACTGGGCTTTCATAGATGGGGCTCTTGAAATATTTATATTCAATCAAGCTTGGTGAAGTTGGATATGAAACTATTACTTCTCCCCTAAATTCCAAGTTGTGGTTAATGGATCCCCAGAAGGTTTTTTCTCAGCATCCATATGATTAAGGTAGGTGGATCAAATCTCTCCCTACCTATTTATCATAATGGTGGTTTCCCTTAGTAGACACATCATGGTTCTCAATATTTAAGGTAAAATAAAGGCATTAAAATAACTGATGAAGAAGAGGCTTTTACTCATCAACAATTTATGGACAACACGATGCTCTTTGTTAACCCATCCTAGCAAGAGGTTAAATAAATCATAGATATGTTATCAAATTATGAAAAATTATCAATCCATGTGGCCAATAAAATAAAATCCAAGATCCTCTAAACTAATATGTCCCCTAATCTTCAATCCTTCTGCAATAGGTACATGGGATTTGGAATATTCCCCTGGCTAGATGTTTATTTTGGATTTCCTCTATCATGTGGGGTAGGAAGAAAGAAACTTTGGGAGGAAGTGATAAATAAGTTGAGAATAAAAATTTGTATATGGAAGGGTAAATATCTAACTTATGCTAACATATTCATCCTCATCAAATTGATTCTTCAAGTGTCAACTAATTATTAGTTCTCTATGTTAAAGGCTCTAGTAGCTATTATCCGTGAAAAGTAAAAGACTCTCAAGAATTTCATTTGGAAAGATACATGGGATAAAATAAAATTTCCCCTATTAGCATGGAATAAATTTTGTAAATCCATTTCCCAAGGAGGATTAGGCATAAGGTACTTAGATAAGGTCAATAGGGTTATTTTTGATAAATTTATTTGGAGAATAAATGCTAATCCAAGATAAATATGGAGTGAGGTGCTTCAAATTGTGTATTTGGATAATAGTACCCCACATAAAAAAATTATGTTGGCGGATTTACCCATAGTCACCACTATTTGGGATAGTATGAGGGAAATTATGGGATTGTTATTTAAAAGCATTTTTATTAATGTTTGAAATGGGGAAGTAATGGAGTCTTGGGAGGATAGACAGATCTTTGAAAACCCACTCAGAATGGATCCTAATGTAGTTGGAGTAAGAGAAGAAAGGACCATGATACCACCTCAAAGGATTCTATAAAATGATTTTTGAGAGTACTACGTCAAAGCATAATCTAGAAGAATAAGGGGCAGGTGTTATTATCAAAGATAATAAGGGACAAATTTTTTCCTTTAAAGTAGTCTATACTGGGAACAACAGCAATCATATTGTTGAGGTTGAAGGTTTGTTTTTGGGGTTGAGACTATAAATTGAAGCTAAGATAAGGAGACTTATAATGGAAGGTGACTCAAAATAATTTTTTTATGCCTTGGAGAAACAAATTAATTATAATTTGATGATATATAACATAATAGGAGAAGTGAAGATGATGAAGGTTTAATTTAAATTTCTCCAATGAAATCACATTCCTCGTGAAGAGAACAGGGTGGCCGATTTGCTCACTAACCTAGGCATATCTTTGAATGAAACTGATAAACAACTAAATATGGAAACTATCTCATATGGTGATTATATGAAGCAGTTGAAAAGTATTATAAATTAATAATATTATGTAAAATAAATTTAAATAATGATATTTACCATGCAAAGAAGGAGTCTGGGAAAAAGAAAGGTTGTTCAATAAAATATTAAGGATTTTTCAGTTCCAAAAAAGGAGGGAGAATCTAAGAAGGAATGTAATGTTTTTATTCTAAAAATGTTAAATGAAATAGTGGGGTTTGCATGCATCATGCATGAAATTCCATATTAAAAATCTATGTAAAGGATAAAATTTCATGTAAAATCATTAAACTTGTTAAAGGAATGCTTATTCTTTTTATAAAGTTTGTTCAGGCTAGATTCTCAAGGAAGAATTTAAAAAATTAGATTTTTACTAAAGCTAGCTTCTTGTTGTATTTATAAGTTTCCTTATTAGTATTTTTGATATCAATAAAAAATTTAATTATATACATAGGTCATTAAGACCAACACAAAAAAGATTGCATAAATTTTAGAAATCAGATTATTAGGATCAAATGTTATAGATAAATCTGGTCTCATCATTATTTCTATAAAATTATGGTTATAAATTTATAAGGTAAGGAGCTACCATGAAAAACAACAAATAGAGTGTTCATTATTGAATGGAAAATTACATAGTCATAAACCACATGTGAATACAATATCCAACATCCCTAAATACTTAAACTAAATCAATATTGTAATATAATTTGACTATTATTATAATATAGACTAGATATAAATGTGTGTATCAATGTAAACTCATCCACTAGAAAGTGTGTCCCTTGGTCTTCCTACAATATCTAACGTCCCTGAAAACTTAAACGAAATAAATATTGTAATATAATTTGACTATAATGATAATATAGACTAGATATAAATTTGTGTATCATAGTAAATTCATCCACTAGAAAGTGTGTCCTTTGGTCTTCCTACATACCATGATCTAACTTAAAAGAATGTTCTCACATAAATTTGCAAGTAGATGAAAAATTAAAGAGCAAAGTTATTTATTCTAATAGGTAGAATATTTTGTAAATAAGTAAAAAATAATAATTTTTATAAATAGTACAAGGGATAAGAAGTCCCTCCTTTATTATCAAGAGAAGCTCCATTTACTGAAAATTTTGAAAAGGTAGAAAATTGAATATTTACAAGTTTGTATATTCAAGATTGTTTTATGGGGGTGTTTTAATAACATAGAAATAATATATATTTGAATGAATATTGAACATAAGAAATATAAATTTAAAATATAGGGGAAAGAAATAAATAAATAACAAGAATATGTGATTAAATAGACTCAAATTTTAATCACTTCTATATACTAGAAGTAGTGAACATCAAGACCAATTTAACATTGAACATTTTGATATGAAGGAGATACAAATATTTAATGAAAGATAAAAATAATAAATATAATCATTCACCAACCACAATGTCTTATCAATTCTTCTTATAATAATCTTTGAAAAATAATATAAAGTTTCCTTCTTTCTTTCTCTACTGTAAATATTTTCTTTCTTAAAAAAAATACTTGTTTACAATGAGAAAACATGAATATTTAGCTTTGAGGGCGAGTAAGTACCTCATAACTTCATATAACTAAATTTTTTGGAAAAGGTTTCTATTATGTTATCTACTTTTTGAAATTATTTCATAGACTAAAAATAAAGATATTTCAAATTATAATAATTTTATGAAAAATTATAACAAAGAAATAGAAAAAATAAGAGAGATAATTAAAGGAGAGAGAGAGAGATAAGAAGCATAATGTTTTATTTAATGAGTTATAAAGTGTCTCAAAGAGACCATCTTCTCTTGCTCCCTAGTTTGTATTGATTTCAACCTGAATGCTCTGAAATTTTCAACCATTATGCAAAAAAATTAATGGTTTGGAATCATTGTATTTGATAGCCTAATTAGCCAATAAATCATCATCTCAGTTATTAATTAATTATTTTTGAAGAAGTTTGGAAGATTTATATTGTATATGTTAAGGGCACTATGGATATCACTCAACTAGTTCATGGCCTCCAGATTGAAATTATCTGCACTGAATAATTCTTCGTTAATCATATTTTAGAATTGTTATTTAAATTTAGTGCTTTAAAATGGTTCAATGCCTCCATTTTTTATTAGTTCATATTGAATATTCCATATATTTTTAAATATTTCAATTATGATTTTATCACAAAGTTTCTATATTATTTAAAATCTTTTTGGGCTTCTTCAAGAACACTTATTTTCCATTCTATGCTCTTAAAACATATGAATGACATATTCTCATACAAATTATTAAATATTTGTGCTGATATGAGAATTTTCTCATAAAAATGGGCCATATCTTGTAAACATATGAATACATTCTTCAACATTTCACTTTATTTCAAAATTGTATTTATTTCTTCTGAGATCTTAATTTTATCTTCATGTAGAAGTCCATATCCTATTGTTATTTCACCAAATAATTTGAGGCCATCAATGACAAGTATCTCAACCTAATTTTTAATCACTCTTTTATGATTATTATATTTATGAATGTTTGAAACAATAATATCATCAATATCATCAATGGGAACAAATTCTAGAAGTGAATCTATTGGAACACTGTCTTGACTCATAAATGTATTTATGTGTGTTGAAAGTTTATGTACCTATTACTTAATTTGTTAATGGGTCTACTTCCCAAATTATTTTATTTTGAGTAATTTCTCTATAGTGATTTAAAAATTATGAATATCCACTTCATGGGTAGATTCCCCAATATGTATTGTATTAAAGCTATAATATATTGGGGTCATATCTTCTTCATCTTTATTAGTTACATGATTAGAAATTTCAAAAAACAATGCACCTAAAGGTTCAAATATCAAACCTATGTTTTTTTTTGTTTTTTTTACATTTTTAGTTGGTGGTATTTGCAAGAGGTTGGCTACTACATAGAAATAAAAATCAATAGCCTTTGAACCACTTTTCTTCCACTTGCTTGTTATATGATGAACCCAAGGGAAGGATGAACTACTCAAAGAAATGAAAAGTTTAGTATTTTATGCATTCAATGACCCATTTAAATAAATATATTATTGAGAGGCATTTTTTTGGATCCCCATTAATATCAAATTATTGTGTGAGTGGTGAAGGAGGAGGGGGATAAGGAAGTGGAGGAGGATGTCCAACATGAGGATGAGATGTAACCGAGACATGATAACATGAAAGAGGTTATGGAAGTGGAATGGAAGAAAATAAAGGCACTTACACAAGATCAATATGAGATACAAGTTGTGCTTGTGTTGAGTCAATAGAGGAAATAAAAGGTAATTGCATCAAAATAGTACAAAAAACATGAGATGTTTGCATTAAGCCAATATAATATGTAATCAGTGTTACTGATAAACCAAAGTCTGAATCAAGGAGATATTAAGCCATTTTTTAAATGAGAAAATATTGATATGTTTATTTTGAGGATGGATCATCACTTGAAGAAACTAAGGAAGGAGATACACACCTCTTAGTCAAAATTTTCATAGATATTTTTATATGTACATTGACACAAATTAATTTGGTAGTTTTTTCTTCTTTATATCCTTAACAATTCCTTCACTTGTTAATTTACTTGCCCAAGGTATTTTTGTATAAATATTATTGATAGACTATCGAGTAACATGGGCTACCTTTTATTGATAATAGATTTTGGATTATCCAATATCATTTGAGCTTCCTTCATCCATATACTCAAAAAATTTATTGTTAAACTCTACCATTGATCTTTCTAAAATAATTTTTTTATGTTCAATCAAATAAAAATATTATTTGATTGACAAAGAAAAAGTGTAATAGGTAAAATATACACTTTATCAAATATATGACCAATCATGTCTAATTCATCATCTACAATCTAATAAGTCACCCATTCTAATATGAATTCTTTAATTCATTCCAAGGTCATCCTTCGTTAGTAAATTTTTTTGACCCCAAATTCATCTTCATAATCTTTTGAAGAGTTTTCAAATTCTAGGAAATTTAGGTATCCAAGACTAAACATGATGTTGTTCTTCAAAAAACACTTATTGTCAAAGGGGGATATTTTTATGACATTTCATTGGAAATTGAATCATGGATTTTTTAATATTGGATTTATATCAAGTTTATTTACACATATAATAAATGATACCAATATTATTTGATTGATTTTCAAATACAGTAACTCAAGAAAATATTATTTGTGTGTTCACTCAAATCAAAATATTATTTTATTGACAAAACAATAAGTTTAAAAGAGGAAAAATGTGCACTTTATCAAATAGATCATTAAGCATTTATGATCTATATTCTACAATCCACTAAGTCAACCATTCTAATATGAATGCTTTGATTTTTTCCAAGGTCATCCTTGAATAGTTAATTTTTCTAACCTCATATTCATCTTCATAATCTTCTGAAGAGTCTTTGAATTTTAGGACATTTAGGTATCCAGGACCAAGCAAGATGTTATTCTTCACAAAAATTTTACTATCAAAGTGGAATATTTTTTTATGACATTTCATTGGAAATTCAATCATGGATTTCTCAATATTGGAGGTATCTCATGATAATTTTCTAATACAATGACTCAGGACAATATGAAATCAGATTCCCCCACATGTTTCTCATCACTTTTTTTTTGAAACTCACTTAATTTCTTGTATAACTCAATGAGAATGATTTTTTATTTGTGTATCTCATAAATTTATATGGGAGACCTAAGAACCCTCCAACACTAATGTATGTGAACATGTGAAATTAAGTAAAGTAACTTACATATTTCTTTACGAAGGCAAAAAATTCATTTAAATTTCATGATTTTGTGTTGCCCTTCAAATTATTCATAACTAACATAGTGAAAACATCGTTCACACTTAATTTTTTTTTATTTCCTTGCTAATAACTGAGTTGTGGCAATTTATCATATATTATCTTTTGTGGGAAGTCTTGTCCTTCCACTTTAAGTCCTAACCACTATCTCAAATCAACAATACAATATATCAATTCTAAATTCATATATAATGATTTGGTTGAATCAATCCCTATTAAGTGATCATGGATATTTTCACTTATTACCTCTCCACATTTAATGAAATGTTTTCCCACACAAACAACATTGATGCAGAGACACATCCATTACAGATATACCAATGGTTTGAATTAACTAGAGATCTATTCAATAGAGTTATGATATACAATAATTATTCATGAAATTATCACCTAGATAGGGTCTTAAGAAATTTTTATGGTCCTCTTATTTTTTTCTTAATGTAAGTTTGGTTGATCATTTTCAAACATTTATCATTATTTTGGTTTCAATAGTTCAATGTAATACTATTATTTATATTTGTTATTTCATAATGCCTAGGGATCTTGAATATTGTATTGATTGATTAGATATCAATATGTTATAGATTATTTCCACAATCCACGGAGATAATGAAGTATATTTTTGGATTAAACTATGTGAGAAATTTTTTCATATTTCCATAGTCCATGAAGATAACGATGCAAAAATTTATCACATAGTGTAATCTATAAAAATACTTCATTATTAGTATATTATTAGAAAATTTGATCTATCTCTTCTAGGTCATAGTACTTGACACAAGTTATGACCAAATGAACACATTGGATAGATGTGGGAAAACTAGTTACATGTGCAAGCCTAATATAAAAAATGTGTTTTCTTAACATATTTATTTTTCCATCTACCATGCTGTGCTAAAATTATTCAATATATATGTGTCTTATATAATTTTATAAACATTTTTATTAGTAACATAAAAAATCGTAAAAACACAAACAAAACAAGTTTCCTCTCAAGTAGAGTTTTTCTTCATTGTCTTATTTTATTATTCTTCACATGTGGGGTTTTGTAAAGTGAAATAATCTAAATTAATAGTCATACCTCACTCGAAACCTATGACCACCAACCCCATCTCACCTTTTGTGCATGAAAGGTTAAGCAACACTAATATTATATTTCTGGTGGAGTTGATTATAGAAAATGAGGTTGTATGTTAGTTCATATGGTGTGACAATGAACTATGTAAAGAGGAGACTTTCCATTTCACGATAAGATTGAGTAATGGAAAAGTGTTGGGGAAGGACAATGTTATATAAAACATGCAAGTGGTGATTTACTTCAAGGTGAGTTGGGTGGTGATGGTGAGAGGAAATGATGTTTTTAAGTGATAGACTTGCATAAGCTAGGAGAATTACATGCGCAAAGTTTAGTGACATGGTATATCTATAAATGCAATTTTTAGCTTCCAACAGACTATTTTAGTTATCGTGTGTGTGTGATTGTGTGTGTGTGTGAAATTATTATATATAATAAATGATATTAATATTATATTACTAGGATGAAAAATGGAGATGGCTTCAAATTATCTAGTAATTTATTAATTGGATGTAAATTCGGTTAAATCACATTAAGGAAATGCATGCAATCATCATATAACATTAAACAACTCTATATTTGGTGGCATCCTAGATAGCCATCTCTTTGAATCCAATGATAAAGAAGCCTAGTGTTATGGCCATCAGTTGATATTAGCCTAGCTAAAAGAGAATTGTACCTTTCCAAAAGGTGGAATTATAGGTGGACATTAAAACCTTATGCAATTACACATTCTGAATTATATGGTGAAAAAACATGAAGTAAATCATGGGATTGAATCACTGTGAGTCTTGGCCAGTGCATTTACTATGGGTTTTGAGTGTTGAGTTCAATTAGATTTGGTTGTCGATCGAAATTATAAGTCAACAATTTGAAACCAAAACATAAATCTTGCTGATATGAGCTACATTTTCCATGCATATTATTTAAACAACAATAGATTTCACTTTCTTGTATAGTTTGTGCATATGTATTCAATACAATAATGGTATAGTATAATGAAGAAGTGAAAGAAGGCTTAAAATTATCTCGAATGAAAATGTAGTATTGTTTTGAAGTAAGCATGGCAGAGAGACTCTGAAGAGAAAAGTGAAAGGTAATAATGTGAATGTGATTGAGGGGTTGTCAGTGAAGAAGCGGCTTAAATAAGGCAATTAATTCATATGTTTTCGGAGAGACCATTGATAAGGTAAAGGCATTGTACAAATGACTTCATCATTATAAACTTCACAAGTCTAAAGTAAGAAAATAAAATATTTATTTACATTTATAATATAAAAATCGAATCAAATTTTAAAAATATTCAAGTGAAATTACATACTAAATATATTTATTTTATGTTTATGACCAACCAATTTCTCAGTGTAAGCTTTCTTGATTATTGACTATAATTTTCCATTTCAATTTTAATTTTCGGTAGTCTTTCTTTCCAAACTGATATAAAATTACAATGAACAGAAAAATTCAAATAAAATTACAAGCTATATAATATATTTATATTTGATGTTTATGACAGACAAATTTCTTCTTCAACAACTTCATTTTCGATTTTTGGTAGTCGAGAATTTTTTTCTCCAAACTACAAATTTTTGTTTTTAACCATCAATCATAGAAATAAACAGCAAGGTTAGACTTTCGTAATAATAAAAATGAAGATCACGATAGCATCTCTCTCTCTTTTTAAAGACCTGCAAATCATAGGTGGGACGAATCTTCACGAATAAATAAAATAATGAAAAAGTGTATTTAGAGAGTTTTTTATTATTATTTAGCTTTTAGATCATTTTTTAATATATTGTAATTTTAATTTTCAATAAAGAGTTAAACGAGTTGTTTTTATCTATACAGTTCTTTGACATGTATAATAATAATCTGTATGTGTATTTAAATTTCACATTTTCAAAATAATTTAATTTAATTATCCGTGTTCATTTTTTTATAATTTTAATTAATTTTTTATATAATTTAATCTGATTATTTATATTTATTTTTGTGACCTTTAATTAATTTTTCTTAAAATTTTAAATAATTAAAAATTTGAGATTTAATTTGATTGAAGAATGGGAATTATATGAATACATGAATTTGTTAAAATTAAAACAGTGATTGTATGAGTGCAAGGATTATGTAAAACAAAGCTTCATGTCTATATTACCAATGCTTGAGAAAAATATCTCAACAATACTATATTTAGGGGTATGTCCTATTATTAAAAGTCAATTTAAAAATAAAAATAAAAATACCGTACACGCAATAGAAATCTAACATTGGTGAGTTCCTCGACATGTAAATGCCTCGTCCATAATTAAAATCAAATAACTGAAATTAAAAATGTGTTAGCATAAATATTTTATAATTAACATTTCAAAGAGTATTTTATAATTTTATATAACATTATATTTTTTTCATTTAATTTTTTCCTTAATAACATGTTAAACTGCAATCACTCTCAGATCAGACAAAAAATTTGATGGTCGACCCATCCTTCAACACTGCCCTTCAAATATCATAATAACTTATTACAAGAGGAAATATAAAATATATCTTTTCGTAAAAATATATAAAATTTAACAATCTGTCAAAACTTGCACACATTATAGTATAAAGCCTTAAATAGTATTTCAGATTTTTAAAAAACTTAAATACAAGTATATGGCTACGGAAGTTGATTTTTGGTAGTCATTATTTTTTTTCTAAAAATGAGGATTATTTTTTTAATTATTATTTTTAACTAAAAGAGGGGTAAAAATTTATTGAAAAAATGGAACAGGAAACAATGAAAATTACATATCTTTGTCTTGGTCGACAAGCTGGGCCAGCGTTTGAGAAAGATTCAGAGGAAACATTGTCTGATCAAGAATGTTCCAATCCCGGCCGTGTTCAGAAGCCCATTTAGCTAAACTATCTGCAACACCATTCCACTCACAGGGGATGTGCTTGAAGGTCACAGTTTCCAATGAAGTACATAGTTGGAGGATCTGAAGAACAATCGCAGATGAATGCCAATCCGTAGCACTGAAGTTCCTTTTGTTCAGTAAGTTGACAATGACCTGGGAGTCCGATTCACAAATGATTCTGAGCCACCCATGTTGACAGCACTGCTGCACCACATCCAAGATCGCCATGGCTTCCATGACGTTGTTTGTGTGGATGCCCTTGTCAATAGAAAAACAAAAGTGAATATTACCATCACTGTCCCAACCGACTCCTCCAGTGCCAGCCATGCCTAGGTTTCCCTGTGAGGATCTGTTTGTATTAACTTTTAAAACTCCATTCAATTGTGGATTCCAGTGCCCCACGTGCTTAACAGGCTGCATCTGCTGGCCGGAACCATTCGTTGGGGGCGTGGGAGGAGCCGCAAAGGTGTTGCCAAGGTCATCCAAAGAGAGACGCGAGCAAATGGAAGCATCTACAGTGTTCAGACCCCCACCCCTGTCACACTTAACTTGAATAGTTTCCTGAAGAGAATTGATAACTCTCCCCCACAGAAGCCTGAGCGCTAAATGCTTATCCAGGAAGATCATTGTGTTCCTCTCCAGTCAAATATTCCACAGAATAAAGGATGGGCCGATGACCTAGGCTGCCTGAAGGAGTGCAGCCTTGGAGGGAGGGTGGCCTAATTGATCCCAAAAATCAATTAGAGAGGCCGTCTGCCAGCAGGAATATCCCCATGCCTGCCACTAGAATGCCAAATCTGTTTTGCAAAAGAGCACTAAAATAAAAGGTGAGAGATCGTCTCTTCACTGTTGCGACATAAACTACATATGGATGGCCCCTAGAAGCCCAGTTTACAGAGATTATCCCAGGTAAGACACCTATTGTGGGATAACGCCCAGAGAAAAGAATTGCACTTGGGCCACAAAAATAGGTTCCATACTTTCTTAGCCCAAGAGATCTCTGTTACACCAAGACATTATTTCGTCAGTGCCAGGTACCCTAAGGAAATAGAATACTTCCTTGAAGGAGCACCTCCCCAAGCCAAGACATCACGCTCCTACAAGGAACTACACCTTTTAGAGTCCAGAATGCCTCTTGAAGGCCAGTCTGAAGAATTCTTCCACTGGAAGCCCATAGCCATACCCAAGTCGAAGGCCTCCTTGTAATGGGCCACTGAATCCCACCCGGCTGCTAGGAGAGCATCACTAAGAGGTTGGAGGTGTGGGTGGGAGGATAAGAGAGGGGGAGATCAGTCCCAGGAGTCGCTAGAAAAAGAGAGCATCGGTGCCACTGTTACAAATCCAGAAGAGACTGCGCTTAACCAGCTAAGCTCCTACCTTGAGGGTGTACCACACCATAGATCCTGTCCCTTCCAACGGCATTCTGGGAATAATAGTAGAATCAATGTCCAAGAATTACTTATAATGCAGGATATGGGCCCACAAGCAAGAGGGGATAGAACACCAGTGCAAATAAAGTTTGGCTGCGAGAGCCTGATTGCAAAGGATAGCTGAGCGCAGCCCAAGACCTCCATCCTTCTTTGGCTGGCACATAGTATTCCAGTTAATTAGGATCCATTTGGTATTTTACAAGTTACCGCTCCACAGGAATTGATGGGAGAGAGTATCAAATTCCTTGAGATAGTACACTGGGGAAGCCTGTACCATACGTTGGTATATAGGAAAGGCATGAATCATGGCTTGCAGAAGTATTACCCTACCAGCTGTAGAGAGCCATCTATGCATCCAGTGGTTAATTTTTTTGGGAGTTTATCAAGAACATTCTGCCAGAACCTTCTAGGCTGTCTTCCCACCACAATAAACACTCCCAGATAAGTCAAATGAAGCAATTCCATCTAAAATCTGAGGATAGCTGCAATCCTCCACTGGATCAGATCAGGAGCATTGAAAAAATATATAAAATATTTTTGGTCATTAATTTTTTGACCAGAAGTAGCCATATATGTATCCAGGGTGAGCTGGAATGCCTCCACTTCATGGCTTCTAGCTCTCCCAGTGAGAGCTGTATCGTCAATGAACTGGAGGTGGGTCAAGGCAGGCAGTTTGGTCCCCCATTTCCATCCCTGAAGCAAATTCTAAGAGACACGGGACTTGATAAGTCATCTGAGCCCCTCCGTCAAGATGATAAACAAATATGGAGAGAGCGGATCTCCTTGGTGCAGGCCTCTCGAAGCACTGAAAATATTTGAGGGTTCGCCAATGATAAAGACCGAGTAAGAGTGGGTAGTGACATAGCTCAGAACCCACCGTACCCAAGCCTGACTGAAACCAAAAGCCAAAAGGACCTTGTGTAGGAAACTCCATTTGACTCTATCATAATCCTTAGCCATATCAAGCTTAATGACCATGACCCACTCCTAGGAAATACTCATAGAATGGATAGCCTCAGACACAATGACCACCCCATCCAAAATTTGTCTACCTTCCACAAAATCCCCTTGTTTTTTTGAAATAACCATGGGAAAACAAACTTTGAGCCTCTCCACAAGGAGCTTAGAAATGATTTTATAGACCACATTAAAAAGGGCAATAAGCCTAAATTGATCCAACTAGTTCACCTATTCCTTCTTCAAAATAAGGACTAAGAAAGTGGCATTCAATGCCCTGAGCATTTCATTGTTGGCATAGGATTCCTGAATCACCTCCAAAAGATCATGATTGATAATATTCCAAAAGTCCTCAAAGAATTCTGTAGGGAAACCATCTAGTCCTGGTGCTTTGCCTCTATGAAAGCTAAAGACCACTCCCTCCAGTTTTGTCCTACCAATTGGCTACATGAGAGACTCATTCTATTCCATCATCACGGCCACGGGGATACAAGAAAGGACTATATTCTCATCTGCCCCATCTGGGTGGTGATCTTTTGAAAAAAGAGCAGAATAAAACTAAGTAGCTTCCCTGGATATAGCTTGAGAGGAATTCAGATTTGTACCATCCAAAGTAACAAGGGAGGAAATGAAGTTCCCATTACGACGAGCCTGCATAGAATTATGGAAGAAAGTAGTGTTCTTGTCTCCTTCCTAGAGCCAGTCTATTCAGGCCTTCTGTTTCTAGTAATTTTCTTCACGAAGCTCCCACTCAGCAAGATCGGTAGATGCCTTAGATCCCTTTATGCTAAGATATTTTGACAGGCCTTGGTCTTGAATCTACCTGGTAACATCATCTAGCCTGTCTTGTGCCCTCCTCTTCATTGTATGGAGGTTACCAAAGCAATTTCTATTTCAAAATTTTAGCTTCCTTTTGACATACTGAAATTTTTTGGAAAAAGAGAACATAGCGGTTTTGTAGGCCGGGCCCCTATCTCCACCAATGCATCATTAAATCATGGAGAGAAGAATCACAAAGCCACATCAGCGAAAACTTGAATGGAGACTACTTGGGGACAGCAATATAACTGGTACACAGTTTGATAAGCCAGTGATCAGATCCTCTCCAGTCAAGAATTTCAGTAGAGAGGTGAAAGGAATTGGAAAGCCAGAAGCACGAAACAAGGAACCTATCTAGGTGCTCTAAAATGGCAGCTTTCCAATCCTTCTATTATTCCAAGTAAAGAGCCCATTCAAGGGTTTAACATCTGAGAGATGTAAAAGAGAAATATTTTGTTGAAGAAGCTCAAAAGAAGGGCCCAAGTGAGCCATCCCACCTCTCTTTTCCTTCACGCTAAGAACACCATTGAATTCTCCAACCATAATCCAAGGTAGGAAGGGATGGCAGCTTCTAACATATCGGATATGATCCCAAAGCCTGAGCTATTTGGGTGAGTCAACAGGAGCATAAACATTGGTAATAAGAATCCGTTCACCAGTATCATGAGATGAGGCTATCATTGACAGGGCCAAGATGTTGGAGATCCAATGCAGAGGTGTAACTTTCCTAGGATCCCACCACATAGCAAGCCCATCAGAGTTTCCCAGAGCACCCACGCATTGGCACTGGCGACGAAGCCAAATATTAGTGGCGCAGGAAAACATGGAATCCACTGGGAGCTTGGTCTCTTGAATATATAAAATATTAGGAGAATGTTCCAACAACAATTTGTGCATAGATTTTTGTCTAGGATGTTATTCAACCCCCTCACATTCCATGATATAAAAATCATTGAGTAGAGTGGGGAAAGTGTTCATCCAAGGGCTTCACAACCCCCGACACTACCAGCAGATCACCTGTGAGTTTAATTTTGTCTTGGTCCTTCTTGCACCCAGCTCTGGAAGGGTAGTAAAGGAAACTTTCTTGAATGGTATTTACATTAGGCCCAAAGTGGATAAGGGTCCTTTTTCTTTGCTAGAATCTCTCGTACCTTTAACCATATCTGCCTAGTGGACGTCCTTGTCTTGTGAGATAAGAGGCACCACGAGGATCCCATCATCAGGGCCGAGAGAGGTCTCTGTGGTTTGATGGTCATCCATATCCTATGTGCCAAAAAGAGTATATTTCCTCCCATCTGACTCAATCAATGCTCCCTAATCTGCTACAGGTATGCCATCCTCTATGAGCATGCAATCAAGAGATTCAAACTGGTTGAAACACGGGTTTGCCTGCCGGTCTAGAGGAGGCCGCTTTTGTCCATGTCCCTTAGCCTTATGGTGGACCAAAATGAAACCATCCCTATCAAGGGAATTTGACATAGATGGTGCTTGTCCCATATTGGAATTACTCAGGTGCACCTTTCCTTTTGCTGCACCTTCAGGTTGCCTATTGCCATTACCCATAAAGTTGGGTTGCCCATTGCCTACATCCTCATTGGTCAGCCGAGGTCCAGAAGACCTACCCAAAGCATCACCATCTCTGAAAACAAGAGGGAATTGGTGATGTAAGTGCCCATACACATGGAATATTCAATAACGAAAGGGGATGGCATCATAGTCTAGCTGTTGGACCCATGACAAAGCACGCAGGCATATTTCGATAGAATCTGGTAGAGGGTTATTTAAATCAATATCGACATAGATGAAGGTATAGGAAATTACATTTTTGTCCAATGATTGATTCGAGATTGCATCAGGTATCCCAATCATAGCTGTAATCTACTGTAGGATATCCTCACACCAAAATTCTAAAGGTAATCTCGGAAGATGGACCCAAATAGGAACGTGGGATGGGAGACCCTCCACAGAGTTAAACCCCACATGCCATGGCTTGATAAATAGTTTGATGTGATCATAAAAATAAGGACCCCCCTCAAATTTTTGATTCCTATCTGCCATAGATGAGAAATTCACCATAAAGTAGCTATTTTTGGCTAGCATAATGTCAAAATCACCCTCCATGTGCCATGTCCGACGAATCTAGGCTTCCAAGGCCGCCATGGAGATTTGTATGCCCAGAAACATACAAATCAAAGCATGTGATGTCAAATAGTCCATATCTTCCTTAACTGCCTCAGGCGAAATAACTAGCACCGGTCTCTCCTGGCTGTGCGATAGGCAGCCATTAACTTTGTTGAGCTTGGAGCATTCACTGACATAGAACGTGTCCTTACCCTAAGAATTTGATCCACCTGCAGTTTGGTCTACTATGGGGGTTCTAGATGGGGATAAACTCCTGGCTCCTCTGCCTACAATCCTCACTCCATCGCATCCCAACCAGCCAAAACCACCTAAATTTTTTCCACACTAATATCATCATCATTTTTTTAATTATTCAATTTTTATAATTATGTTTATTTTTAAATAAATTTGGTTTATATATATATATATATATATATATATATCTAACTTTTTAATCTTACATATATGTTGGGTCCTAAATCCGTTTAAATATAGAATGTGCGCTGACACAACAAACACTAGGCATGAGGTAATCACTTGTCACAATTGTTGTTTTCTCATTTAGTCACCCTAGTTGACAGAGGGTTAACTAATTCCTTTTTGAATCAACCATCATAAGGAAGTGGGTACATGGGACAGTCATGACTTATTAAAGGAAACGTAGTAGAGATGATGGAATGAGTACCTCCAACACTAGCTCAGCGATCGATGTCCTAAATTCCCCATTATTCTAAGATGCTCTAAAGCTCTATATAAACACATTGAGTCTAGTTAGTGAGAAAGGGAGGATTGGAGAAGCAAAGCTTTGGTGGATTGGTTCTAGGTGTTATATTAGCCATTAGAACTTAGATTTAGTTAAGGATGCCTTTAATACTCCACTTTGTAATGCCCAAGCTCGCTTGTCAGCCTTTGGGCGTTTGATAGCTCAAGACAAGATTTTTTTTTAACTCTGTTAATGATGAAACCTTTATGCAATGTTTAATGGATTAAATGCTTAAGTCTATAGTATGTTGAGCTCTTGCAAGCTTCTAACCTAACTCATCTATGGGATGCCTTTAGTTCATGAGGACTCCCACACCAGATATAGGAAAACTCTAAGTATGGGTAAGATCCTATGCCTCATAATGATGCCTACTTCTAATAATAAATGTAGCCTAAACCCCTCAATGAGGTACTTAATGACACCTCGAGTGCCTGAATGTTGTTAAGACAAGGTTACCAAAGGATTGCACTCCTGAATTTATAGACCCAATTCATGTCCACCTCCACCTAATAGATAGTCATTTTCCCACACCCTAGGATGGCTTGGGCCAATGAATGGACCACCACCATTACACTAACCAAAGTCCTTAAACGACAGAGTTATAGCATGGCACAACTAGCCTAATACAAACCCCTATCCCTTATCTATTGCACTTCGAGTGAGAACATGAGGCTTGTGCCTTATGTGAAGTGATGTCAGCAAAGTTGAGCGTCAATTGTTGAGTGCCATAGGATTAGTCAAGACTTGCACCTTGTTGAACCCAACCTAAAAGTACCTGATTAGGCCCATGACTGAAAAACCTAATTTTCTACAATAATCTGGTTATGTTGCTAGGAAGTGTTAATTTTTTTGTTACAATGGTGCATTAGGATAATGATCTGAATCTTCTTCAAGGAAAATGAGTCATCCAACTTGTAGAGGATAGAACCCAAGGAAATGGTTCTAGAACCACTTGTATGATGTCCTATACGAGGTTTTATTTTATGAAATACCAAAGCAAGTATACCAATGGTTGGATACATATGTGACACATAGAAGTCAGAGCTATGAACAATGCCTCAAGTGGATGGAAGGGTGCCTAGAAAAGCATGAGAACTTAGATTTCAATTGGACTAAAGCTATTGACAAATGGTGATAAGGGGCACTAAACAACTACACGCTTGAGTTCATAGTATTAATAAACTCCTACCCTGAAGAAGTAGAATGTTAGTTCTTGTGTAAACCCAAAGGCACATTTGTGAAAGAACTCAACATTGAGCTCAAGAAACTGATGGTGGATTAAGAATTTAAAATAATTAGGATGGAAGGTTAAATTCCTCTCACATATGAGTAGTACAACTAGAAATAAGATGATGTATAAGGGAGGTGTAATGGAAGGAGACGAGTAAATTAATACCTAAGAGATTAGGAGATAGGCTTATAATAAGAGTAAGTGTGGGATGATGGAAGATCTAGAACTTTCAAGTGCTAAAAGGACCCATAGTGAGTGAGAAAGTCATGGAGAAAGATCTCGTGAATGGAAACAATGCTCAAAGGAAGGAACCCTTGAGGCCATAGAAGAAGATCCATAGTTGACAGGTGAATCCTTGAGGTCCCTATATAAACTAACCATTGGATATGTGTCACATACACATACCCCCTTTAAAATTGAGGTGTGAGATCATGGGTTGAAACCCCCATAAGAAGATAAAATATTAACAATTGACCTCATTGTCGACTTAGAATCTGACTGGTTTGTAGAGTTGGACCATAAGTTTATGATTGAACAAGTTATTCCTTATGAGGAGATATGGGACGATACCTCTAGACCTTAAGGTGCTAGCTCGATTAAATAGAACATGGACACAAGTACCCTAGCCTAGCTAATGTCAGCTACATAGCTTGGGTAAAAACCTAGAAGAAGTGGCCCTTCACCATTAGTCAATAGTACAATGCTATTATCTTCTGTAGCACCAATAGTAACCATGAGACCAGTGCCTTCCCTAGTGGATGGAGGCCTTGGACGACCAACACTAGGACAAGTACCAGGGGGAAAAGTGCCTTAGACACTTAATACTCCCCCTTCCTAGATTTATTATGAGATGGCCATACATTTTCCTGAGTAGCAATGCATAGAGATGTCATATAGCATGTGCTCAAGTGTGAATTATAATGGCACATTTAAAGAATAACCTAGTTTGAGCACAAAGGCAACCCAATTTGTGATAATACTGGTTCATCTTTCCCATACTTGGTATAGTAAATTTTATCCTAACTAGGAAATGGTTAATTATGACACCCTGAAGAGAACCTTCTTGAAGAAATTCAATATACCTGAGTTTGAGTAGCAGAGCATTGCCACACTCAAGGAGATCAACCATGCATTATCACAGAGTGTGCACTTATACGATGCTATATTTAAATCTCTCTTTTCCAAGGTCCCTTACAATATTCACCCTTACCAACATGCACAATGGTTTGTTGGAGGATTGCTAGTACCTTTTAGAAGTGTGTTGTCCATGAAAACATTCACAGACCCTCAAGAATCACTTGAAGCCATGTTCAAAATTTAGGTGGTGGGGAGCATTGATATATGAATTAGCCCCTTCATGGAGGTATAAATTTCATCTATGGCTTCCCAACTGAAAAATTTGATATCTACTACATCACAATATGCTCAAAGTGGGTTGTTGTGTATTGATTAGAATGTGGAAGGCCATAACAAAAACAACTACCCTTAAATGAATGTGTGCACACTACTTCTCAATTATGAAGTTTGTCATGAGTTGTATGATGTTTAAAACTTCCCTTTGTTATAATGCACCAGTCAAGTTAACACAACCCTCTATTGTAAGTTGTGTGATGCCTACTCTCTCACCACAAATGACTGCTAGGTAATTGATGAGATGCAAGAAAATATTGAGAGACACACACAAGAAGAAACTACAATAGTCAAAGGGAAGGAAAACTAAGGAAATGAGGGTTATGGCAATTAAAATGATAGCTATGGGAACCAAAGAGGTGCTATAAGGTGAGGTATAGGAAACGATGGAGGAATATTATAACTTTGATGATGTTACAAGTGTGAATCAATCAATCACTATCAATATGACTGCCTGATGTATCCAATAGGTAGGTATTGTCATGGACTACATCCAGTCGAGGAATGCCTAAATTATATTAAAAAATGACCCAAGGTAGGCTTAACATAGATAGGGTCACAAGGATGATCAGGTGTGATTCTAAAGAGGTAAAATGGTCTCCAAAGGCATAGCCAACATGTATTAAGTTGATCAAACATTTAAGCAACTACTTAGAGTGGAATCACCACTCAACTTCCAATTACACCAATACCAAAGTTGCATTTGGAATATGGGATGACAAGTTTCACTAAGTGCACTACATAGCTAGAACCCAAATCCATGCATTATCCAGACCTTGCATGCCAAAGAGACATATTGCAGCAAGCTATGAGTGTGATCTAGAACCTGCAAGGAGGACTCCAATTGGTGCAAGACTTAGAGGTGCAAGTTGCTACCTCTCACAAAAATGATGGTCAAGAGGTTTAATTTCAAGATCTTATGAGGATATTTCACCTCTTATAAATAGAAGGGATTCTTCCCCTATTAAATAACTTGCTTCTTAAACATGCAAGACGATGATCAGTTAAAGTTGTCACATCATGCATGGAAAGGGCATGAGAGCTTAGGCATGTATCAAACATGGAGTATGACCAAGAACTCCTAGTGAATGCCACCATCGATGGATGGTCCATCTATGAGTTCATAATTGACATAGGTGTTGAGGTCAATATCCTGACCAACAACACATGGAAGAAGATGGGTATGCTAGCCTTGAGGCCTTCTCCCTATGTGCTCTTCATGGCCAAGAAGACTCCATCACAACTGATCAAAATTTTGAAGGGCACCATTGTAGATATTATAGGCACTAAATTCCACACTGACTTCAAGGTAGTCAAGTTGGCTAAACATGATAATTATCCAATTCTTGTAGGAAGGCCATGATGCTATGCCAACAATGTTGATATGTGCTTCAAGAAGTGATATATGACATTCAAAAATTGAAATAAGAGGGTATTTATTCCCATTTCAAGTGACCAAGGACCTCCCTATGTGGAGAGTATTGATCTAGAGGATGAGATCAACCATATATATAACATCATGTTGTAAGGCACCAAGAATCTCAACCCATCTAATCAAGGATTTCTCTCTTTCGAGAATGGGCAATCAACCTTAGAAACCACTAATGTCACTTACAATCGATGGATTAAAGAGGCTTATGAGGCCACTAGTCGTAGCTGTTGATTGGTGCATGCAAAGGTGCCTAAGCTTATGAAGACTGGTTGGATCCATATTGATCATGCTCTGAAATAATGGGTCATATATACCATATGAAGAAAGGAAATAATGTACTTCACTTGAGCAAAGGTAAGATTGCAGTGATCCTAAATTTTAAAGGGGAAAACCTAGTAGGAAGGTATGTCTTTGACCTTGAATACCTTGAGAATCACTATCGCACATTAGTGGGTAGCATAAAAATGTAACTTGCTAACTTGGATAGAGTTAAAAGTGGCCATTTACAGTAGATTTGGGAGGAGTAACAAAAATTTGGATATAGTAGTGTAATTTGGTGACTCTAATCTCATAGTGTATGTGTACTTATGTGAAGAGACATGGACTTACTATAGCATGACTTCCCTAAAAAACTTATGGATGCACATCTTTTATAAGACTCTACAGACATGGGTGTGAGCATCGTATGTAGTCAACGAGTCAAACCAAGAGACAACCAATTAGGATGACCTTAAGGACAAGTTTGTACACACATTCTTATTTTAATCATATAACTTATATTTTATTAAGCTACTATAAGGAATTTAGAGGGTGATGTTTAAAGACACCATCATCCTTAAGAAGTACATAAAATAAATGTTAAGGGAAAAAGGGTTGGTGCTCCTGATTTTCTTTTAGGAGAAAACACTCAATAATGAGTCGAGTGAAGAATATGATGAAAGTTGGAAGGATCATTACTAAAAAAACACTGATCGATAAAGAAAAGCTTGTATGCTAAGCAGATGATAAGGATCCCAACAAAGAATACCCCACTCATCTTCCTATAGGAACAACATAGGGAACTTGGTAAGTCAAGGACTCACACCAAAAGAATAATGAATAATGCCATGCCTCACTAAATACAATCAAATTGGACATCATCATAGAAAGAGAGCCAAAGATGGATATGTACTTGTTCATATGATGTAGAGCTGGCATGCATCGTAGACCTCCTAAAGGAATTCCAATACTTGTTCCCCATGACTTATCAAGATATGAAGGGAAACCACCCATTACATGGGAATATGAGAAAAAGGCTAATCGATGACACATAATTGGTCAATAAATGCCCCTAAAAAATTAATCCCAACCTCTGTGCCAAGGTTATAAAACAAATCAATGCATTGATAGCTACAAGGGTCATTTACCCTGTGCAGGATTCCAAGTGGGTGAGACTAATGGTGATAAGCATCAAGAAGGATGGACACATTCACACTTGCATCGATTATAGAGTGAAGAACACCACATACATCAATGACCCCTTCCTGACTGTATTCTTTGATGAGGTTCTAGAAGGCATCGTAGCCTACAAGATCTACACCTTCATTGATGGGTTCTCTAGATACATCCAAGTCCAGATTGAGGAAGAGGATAAGCCCAAAATAAACATTGAAACTGAATGGGTATATTTTGCTTATAATGTGATGACCTTTAGACTTAGGATTGTGCTATCCATGTTCTCTAGAAAGGAAATCACCATATTCAAATACTTCATTCATGAGTTCCTTTAGGATTACCTAGATGATATTACAGTATATGGCCTTGTCAAAGATAATTATGATAACCTGTACCTAATGTTTGAGAGGTTCATGCATATTTAGATATCCTTGAACCTAAAGAAGTGTGTCTTTGGAACACCATTTGAAACATACTCAGGCATGTCATCTGTAAGGATGGTTTACTCATCGATCCAATGAATATTAGGATCATCATTCATCCCTAGACTCCTTGCACATAAAATATGTCCATGCCATTCTTGGCTACTGTAGATATTATAGAAAATTTATAAGGAGCTATGAAAAGATTGTGCTGCTGAAAGAATAGATCTTGCACAAGGATGGCTCATTCTACTAGGGAGAGCACAAGAACATGCCTTTGAGACCATGCAACTCAGATTGGCTATCACACCTATCTTACAATTTCCTGACTGGATGATCTCATTCCATGTCCATATCAATGTTGTTTCTTTGCGATTGGCATAATATTATCATAGCCTAGTAAATGAAAAATGTATAATCCCATATCCTTTGATAACATAAAATTAACAAAGGTAGAGAATAATTATACTAAAATAAAGTGTGAGGCACTCACCATGGTCTATACCCTATAAAAATTTAGACAATATTTGTTGATGACCCCATTCATAATTTTCGTAGACTATGAGACATTTGAGTTCCTTGTGAATAAGCCTATTTTTCATTAGTGAATTTCTAAATAGATCATTCTATTTAAATAATTCCAGTTCTCCATTGTTATCAAGCCTATAAAATATAACTTAGGGCTAGATAATTTATCCTGTATAGACTTTAATGATGCAACAATGCCAATTAAGGATGATATGTTGGATGCACAACTGTATAGAATCTAGAATGACCCTAAGTAATTGGCGGAGATATCCACCTTTTGAACATTTTGATCTACACCCCAAATAATGACAATAAAATAAAAGAAACAACACACAATTCACACCGCCCTTTTTCAGTTCATCAATGGGGAACTATACATACTAGGCTGAGATGAATTTCTTCATCGATACATGTTGGATCATGAAATTCAATCCATCCTATGTGAGGTACATTACGAGATAGTAAGAGGTAATTATGAAGGATACACAATGACGTGAAAAGTGTTACACTTAGGCTTGTGGTGGCCATTTATATTTTAGGATATGAAGGATTACACCAAGGCATGTAATATATGCCAACACATAGGGAAGCCCAACCAATAGGATGACATTCATCTCATTACAATTATTTCTGAGGCATCATTTGAGAAATGAGCCACTAATTTTATTATACCCATTACCCTCATAGCATGGTGCACAAGAATGAGCTACATTCTAATAGCCACTAACTATTTCATTAAGTGGGTCAAGGCTGCGCCAACTAAAAACTACACAACCAATACAACCACAAGGTTCATATGGAAGAACATATTAAGCCACTATGGGTTCCCACTTATCTTGAATAGTGATAGGGGCACACACTTCATTAATGAAACTATGTGGATCTTACTAATAGAATACATAGTGGCACACCATAAGATAATGCCTTACCATCCCCAAGAAATAGCATGTTGAGGCATTTAAAAAGAACATAGGGATGTGCCTCAAAAAGATATGTGATGTGGGTTTCAAATATTGGGATGGTCGAGTGTAGATAGTGTTATGGGCATATCACACAACTTATAAGAACCTAAACAAGGCTACACCATTTCAAATGGTATTTGGCACTGACGTGGTCCTATTGATGGAATTCTTGGAGCCATCATTATGTATCATGTACACTAGTCAATTAGACGACCAATATTCACTAAATGTAAGGTTAGAGGACCTACATCTCTTTGATAAGGCACGTGCCCAAGCGAATTGGAGCTATCATATAGAAAAAGTTTGCCAGAATCTCTTGCATGATAAGCATATCAAGCATAAGGTGATAACAAAAGGGCACAAGTTTTACTCTATGAATCCAATTATACCAGGAACCCAGGCAAGCTGTAGACTAGGTGGATGGGTACATATGTTATCCACAACATCCTAGAGACTATTACATTCAAGTTGTGTACTTTGTCGGGTGAAATTCTCCCCAGGTATTTCAACGGATACCAATTAAAGCTTTATCATAAATAAATTGGCACTTGAGCCATTAGACACTAAATTCTTGGTCATGATTTGGTTGTATTAAGAGACCAAAATAAAGTTTAGAACAAGACAAATAAGTCCTTTTGTAAATGAATAAGTGGTGCTTTGAGGTCACTAGTAAAAAATGCCTTTAGCATTTTCATACAAAAATTCAATCCTGTGAGTCAAGCATGGATACTCTCCAAGCGCCTAAGGATAGACACCTAAGTTATGGGCATATGAAGTTTTCTAAAATTAGAAACAAGGTGCACCAGGTATTTGTGCATAAAATTCAAGAAGCAAGGTAGCTTTAGGCCTGTAGAAGGGCTAGTTCAACACTTTTAAGCATAATAATAGTTGGGTGTGTCAAGTGAGGATTTTTTCTAAGAACCTATGCTAGACACCTATGTATCTGGGTGAATGGAACTCACTAGACATAGATTAA
>JARHVA010003366.1:1930000-1977500 GCA_037957365.1 Torreya grandis
AGTATTGAAGCCTTATCTCAGAAGGGTCAAGGATGTATTTATAATATAGCTCTCTTATGATGACCTCAATCTTTGGTGGTATCTTATCATGACAAATACCAACATCCTTATGGTTGATATCTTTATCTACATAAAATATCTTTAGCGCTTTAGCTCAAAATTTTGTTTGATCTCGAGATTGGATCCCTTGACATGCTCTAAAAATTAAACATATATTATTTAATTTACACTTGATTTTTACTCATCAAAATGCAAGAGTCAACACCAAATGTCGTGTTTCATAAGATGGGTGTGTAACCTCCTATATTCTAGGTGGAAGGATTGGATGTGGAATTATAATATTGTATTTTCAAATTAGTCTCCTATACTCTTGTATTAGATTATGAGTGTTTTTCTTTGGATTTGGGTAATCTTAATAAGTGATGGAGTCTAAACTCCTCACCCAGAATGTGGCTTTTTAGAGTCAGCATGATTTAGAATGCTAAGCTTGAGCCCAAATTATCTTAGTTTTTTTTATATCTAATTTATGAAGGTGTTCTTCTTAGAGAGAGGCTGAAATGAATTGGACTTCTTAACTGTAAATGACTAGGTAACTCTCAACTCAAATCCTTTAGGCACCGTTTTTAGACATCCCTAAGAGACCATAAACTTGGGAATGGATTCATAGCTTATTTCAGGGTTATCACGTAAAACCATTCAATTGTTGAATGGATTTTTTGGGGACAATACTCAATGGTTTACATACATTGCATTTCTATAGAAAATTCAAAACTATTATTCTATTTCAACTATGAAAGTATAGAAATTAGGCCATTCTTTTACAATAAAAATCTTTCTATCAATTTATCTATCAATGATAACTTGTTACTGCTTTAGTGTTTCTACGAATCCAATCCCATAATCTTTATGAGTGCTTCAGCCACTGGGTCAATGTTCTTTGTATCATGAATCATGTTTAAGCTAATCAATACTTGAATGACAATGCTCCACTAGCACCTACACACCATTGGAGTTGTTCCCAAAACTATTTGTCATCACCTCCTCCTTAATTGGGAGGGAAGGAAGTGGATGGGGGGCACAGGGTGTTTGTTTTCATGTGGAAAGACCTCTTTGGTCCCATTTCAGTGGACTAGTTTTCTTGTGTAGAGTGGTGATCCAGTGGAATATTATTTGCTGTTGCCTCTTTGTTGGGGAATTACAATTTCTTGTTTTTTCCCTTTAGAGAGCACCTGGGATGGGATCCTAATCTTCCTTCAATTTAACCCTCTTCTTAGGCTGTTCATCCTCCTAAGAATGATCCTAACCTACATCTTTTGGGTGTTATTGTATGTATTTAAGTATCTCATTCACCTTGTGATTTGATACTTTAGTTTTACTTTTAGTTTCCATACTTAATTGATATTTTTGTTTTGTAGTTTCGAGCTGTATATTTTTATTATATCCCAATTGATCACATTTTTATTATAACCATTTATATTTTTTTTAAGCATATTAAAATTAAGAGATGTATTGATGAATTATAATAAATTTTAATGATGAAAGACAATACATGATTTGAAATGTTGATTCTTGATTAATTTATAATTTTTTTAATCTTAAAATCTTATTTTAATATACATAATATTAATCTTATTAAATTTTTAATATCAATTGTAAAATAAAACATTTAATAATTTTTTTTCTTCAACCAAAAAAACCATTAAAAAATATGTTTAATATAAATTAAATAATAACTATTTTCTATAAAATTAAAAGCTATATCTTATATAACTAAGATAAAACAATAATGTGGTGGATAGACTAATGGCAACCGTAACAAGTAATAAATTGATAAATTGGTGGACTCCACTCTTCATGAATCATACAAATCATACTAAAAAGTATTAAATTTATATTAAAAATCTGTCATTAATGATTAATGCGTGCTAGTTGCATCTATATAAGGAATTGTCTCCTCATTTTGGCATACTTTTTTCAGATCCTGATTCGACCAAAGTGTGAAAATGACTGGCATTACTTAAGCCCAAATTAATCATACGGTGGCTCCCACAAGCCGAAGGGATCCGCAACATCTAAAACGAATAATGTCATCAGCATTGGCTGACATTCGATGTAGCCCTGTTTTGACTGTATTACAAGATTCACCCCTGAAAAATTCAGGATTAGCACGACTTTTCATAAGCTCTGCTTCAGTCGTTGCAAGTTGTGATTGAAGACGTGATATTTGTTTTTCCAGTTGATACACTACGCCTCTGCAACCATAGACAGGGTCATTCAGCATGGCAGTTGCTTCATACACCATGCTTGTGACCGCATCTTCCCTCTCCTCAAATGAAATCACTTGCACAAACACAAGAACAGTTGCGAAGACACGAGAAACCTTGCGAAACCACAGAAAACGTGATGACAGCGATTGAAACGCTTGTTCGCGTTGCAGATCTGGTTTCCTGCATTTTAACACGCAGCCATTGCCATCCGTCACACAACTGGAAATAACGTGAAGCAAAACAGCTTAGAAAATGCGCCCCTCGTAGTTGCATAAGACACAAGTTATGTGATGGAGACTTCACAACCCAGGTTTTTGAACTTGTTTCCCAAACACCATCTAAAAATGAGTTCACCACATAAACATATTTTCACATCCTCTTCTTTTTCCATCACATATTCTTCTACCATCGAATGTTTCATTTATTGTAATGGTTCTATAAGAGATTGGAGATATGGAGTTTTTGAAACAGTAAGCCAAAGGAATAAGTCATTGGAAAACAGATTTCGTACCTGGTGTAAAATTTTACCCGATCCGCCATTCCAACTAAGATCGATGGGGAACACATTTTGTTGGTGAACGGAATAGGAAAGAGACTATCCTGCTAGTAGGTTGAGAAATTGACAACATTCAAACGTATATTTAACATCTTTACATGTGCATAGTGAGTTGGGCAGGTATCTGCAACATAAAACGGAAGTTAGTATCAGTGGATGAAAAAGATCGTTCGATTTACGCAACCAGGCCTTTACCAAGAGGACAAAGGAATGCAAGATTGGTGCGCTCTAGCTGATAGGATTTTATGGACAATAATTTATTTCAGGATATATATAGACACACACACACACACACACACGTGTGTGTGTGTCTAAATATAGTGCATAAACTTTAGAAATCAGAATTTAAGGATCAAACGTTATAGATAAATCTGGTCTAACCATTATTTCTATAAAATTATGGTTATAAATTTACCAGTTAGGGAGCTACCTGTTGATGTTGGAGGAGCAGCTTCGGGCTCCTACTTCCAACCCAACGTCTTGAACTTTTGATGAAGGCCGACAGGGAGATTGAAGTGTTGTGTCTCTTTGCCAACAGGGAGATTGAAAGAGATGTGTCTCTTTCCTCTCACTTGTACATATAATACTTCCTCATTGTTCAAAATAGAAATATTCAATAACAAGCATATTTATAAAGAGCAGACTTCAAAAGATTAAATCAGATTTATCTTTTTGTGTTCATTATTCATTGTGTTGCAATTTTGTTTATTTCAATTCTGATCATAAATCTAACATGGTATCAGAGCAGGTTTGAAGACGATCGTGATCAGACTTGTAATTGCAACAATACTCTCTTTTGTTATTTATATCTCTTGTCTATCCCTATCTTAGTCAAGATGGTGAACAATCTTAAAATTGAGGATAGACTCGAAGGAGCATCCAACTTCACTTCATGGAGGTTTAGATTCATGTTCACCTTGGAAGAAAATGACTTGGCTGAGTTTGTGGAAACCAAAGTTCCCGAACCATTGGAGGAAGAAGAGAAGTTGCAGTGGAAAAAGAAAGACATCAAGGCGAAGAAGATATTGGTTCACTCCATTAAAGATCATATTGTTCCAATTGTCTCCAAGTTGAAGACAGCAAGGGACATGTTTAAAACCTTGGAGGAAATGTATGAAATCAACAACACTAGCCGGGCTCTTGCACTGAAGTAACAACTACATCATGTGAAAATGGCGAAAGGAGAAATAGTTATTGCTTACTTTATGAAGATTTCAGAATTAAGAAATCAGCTCTCTATAATTGGTCATATAGTTGATGACAAAGACTTGACCATGCTTGCTCTCAATGCCCTTCCTTCATCATGGGAATCCTACATTCAAGGAATCAGTGCAAGATCGAAACTTCCCAAGTTTGATCGATTGAGGGTAGATTGCATTCAAGAAGAGGCTAGATTGGTCGCTAGAGGAATTGGTCAAAGCTCTACCAATGAAAACATTCATGTCCTTTCCTCTAAATCATTTAAGAAGAAAAGCAAGAATGAGAAGAAAGGATTCTTCAAGAGAAACAAAGATAATGAAACTGATGGTGCTCCCGCTTTCAAGAAGAAAAGGGACCTCTCCAAAATCAAATGCTTTAGGTGTGACAAGTATAGTCACATTGCCAAATATTGTCCCTCTAGGCCTAAGCAACAAGCCACCATTGTAGATGTTAATGATGACTCTCCTCAGAAGGAAACATGTGAATATTTGTTCTATTCGGCATTATCAAGCAATGTACCTACTGACACCAACACTTGGTTGATTGATAGTGGTGCATCTCGACATATCACTGGTTTTAAGAAGAATTTATGAAATTTGATGGAGAGAAATTCTTGTGAACAAGTTATCATTGGAGATGATGCTAGCTATTCAGTGAAAGGGATTGGAATCTCTACTCTCCACTTAATGTCTGGCATTACTCTAAGGTTACGTGATGTTCTTTATGTTCCAGGCATCAAATGAAATCTGGTTTCCATTTCAGCCTTGGAAGACAAGGGTTATCAAGTTGCCTTCTCCAAAGGCAAAGTTCTTGTGTGGATGAAGAATTCCAACTTCAAAACTGATCGAATAATTGGAGTTAGACATGAGAGCCTCTATAGGCTAATTACTTGTCCACTTCAGGTATTAGTACATGATTCTTAAAACTTGTGTGATCTTTGGCATAGAAGATTATCTCACCTACACTTTCAAGCTCTACCTATCATGGAGAAGATGGTCACGGGTCTTCCAAAATTCAACCAGGAGCATGAAGGTACCTACAAAGGTTGTGCCATGGGTAAGAATACTAAAAGACCATTTTATAGCTGAGAAAGTAGATCTAAATGTATTGTAGATCTCATTCATTCTGATTTATGTGGTTTAATGTCTGTTGCGTCTTTGGGCGGTTTCTTGTATTACATTACTTTTATTGATGACCACTCTAGAAAGACTTGGATTTATTTCTTGAAATCCAAAGAATCTAAAGAAGTACTTGAGAGGTTCAAAGAGTTTAAAGCTCAGGTAGAGAACTTATCTAGGAAGAGGATCAAAGTTCTGAGATGTGACAATGGAGGGGAGTATACCTCTGATGAATTTCAAAACTTTTGCATTGAAATGGGGATTAAGAGGGAGTTTTGTGTTCCTTACAACCCTCAATAGAATGGTGTTGCAGAAAGGAAGAATAGATCTATTGTAGAAGCTGCCAAAGCTATGATTCATGACCAAGATCTGCAAATTTTCCTTTGGGCTGAAGCATCTAAGACAACTGTTAATGTTCAGAATAGAAGTCCTCACCGCATTTTAGAGAACATGACTCCCGAAGAAGCTTTCACAGGGGTAAAGCTAGAAGTAAGTAATTTTAGGATCTTTGATTGTCCAGTATATTTTGACATACCAAAAGATAAAAGGACTAAGTTGAATCCTTCTGGCAAGAAGGGAATATTTGTAGGTTATAGTGAAACTTCAAAAGCCTATAAGATTTACATTCTAGGTCAGAAGTTGATTGAGATCAGTAGGGATGTTACATTTGAAGAGGATGTTGCATTCAAAAGATCTAAGAGCATTCATATGGAGATAGATAATGAAGACCAAGAGTTTCCTCAAGATATGGAAGTTGACCATACTCCTAAAATTCAGAGGGAGATTTTTGATTCAAAAGAAGATGATGTTTCAGTTAAGCCTTTGGAACCAACTGACGGACATAGTGACATTGTTATAGTACAAAAAAGGCCTCGATGGACTCAAGAAAACATGTAAGAGGCAGGAAAATATACAGGTCCCCAAAGATCTCTTAGAGAAAGCAAGAGACCTCATAAGCTCTCAAATTATGTGTTATTAATGAGTCAAATTATTGAGTCTGAGCCTTCTAGTGTTAAGGAAGCTACTAGTCAACAAGTATGGAGAGATGCTATGGCTGAAGAGTATCAATCCATCCTCAAGAATTATGTTTGGGATATTGTACCTAGACTTGAAGGAAAATATGTTGTTTCTTCTAAGTGGCTCTTCAAGATCAAGCATGCAGTTGATGGAAGCATTGAGAAGTATAAGGCTAGGTTTGTGGCTAGAGGATTCTCTCAAAAAGAGGGAGTAGATTATGAGGAAACCTTTGCTCCAGTTGCTCATTATACATCCGTTAGAACCATCATTGCTATTACAACATTTAAAGGATGGAAATTACACAAAATGGATGTGAAGACAGCATTTATAAATGGTGTAATTAAGGAAGATGTTTATATTGAGCAACCTGATGGTTTTGAGGTTCATGGGAAGGAGTCTCATGTTTGCAAACTGAAGAAGGCTTTGTATGGCCTTAAGTAGGCTCCTTGTGCTTGGTATGAAAGAATTGATCGATACTTGATGAGCTTGAATTTCTCCAAGAATGATGCTAATTCAAACCTATACTTCAAGCTAATTGATGGCAACACATTAATATTGGTTCTCTATGTTGATGATCTTCTTATTATCGGAGAAGATCACCTCATTTTCAAATGTGAGAAGGAGTTAGCTTCAAAATTTGAAATGAAGGATCTTGATCTCTTACATTACTTCCTTAGTTTAGAAGTATGGTAAAAAAATAGATGAGATCATTCTGAGTCAAGGGAAGTATTCTATTGACATATTGAAGAGATTTGGTATGATAAATTGCAAACTGATGTCTACACCGATGGAGTCAAATTTGTTGAAGTTAAAGAGGCTACAACTAGTTCAGATCTGGTGGATCCTAGCATGTATAGACAAATGATTGGTTCATTGATGTATATAGTTAATACCAGACTAGATATTTGCTATGCAGTGAGTGCACTTAGTCAGTTCATGTGTGAACTAAGACAAATACATCTAGTTGCAGTGAAGCATATCTTAAGATATTTACGTGGCACAGTTGGATATGGCTTGAGATATTCTTCTAGTGTAGACTTGAAACTACATGAATATATTGATTCTGATTCAGTAGGGTGTGTCTCTGATCGAAAGAGCACATTTGGATGTTGTTTCAATTTGGGATCTGCTATGATTTCCTGGTGCAACAGGAAACAATCATTTATAGCATTGAGTATAGTAGAGACAGAGTATATTGCAGCTTGTATGGTAGCTCGGGAAGCAGTATGGCTTCATAAGCTCCTTGTAGCATTGTTTGAACAATAAATGGAGCCTGCAATAATTCATTGTGATAAACAAAGTTGTGTGAAGATTTCTATCAATCCAATGTTTCATGATAGAACCAAGCATGTTGGAATCAAATACCATTATATCAGAGAGATGGTATTGAGGAAAGCTATTGAGTTAAGGTATATCAGCATTGATGAGCAGATGGTAGACATTCTCACCAAGCCTCTCTCCAAGTTAATGTTTTTGTACTATCGAGATAAGCTTGGTATGGTTGAGAATACAACCTTAACTAAGAAAGAGTCTTAGTATCAGTAATCCGTTGATAACGAGTTCTTCTCTGTGAGAGAAGTTCAAGGTGAAATCCCTTGATAACGAGTTCTTCTCTGAGAGAGAATTTTGAGGTGAAATCCCTTGATAACGAGTTCTTCTCTGTGAGAGAAGTTCGAGGTGAAATCCATTGATAACGAGTTCTTCTCTGAGAGAGAAGTTTGAGGTGAAATCCCCTGATAATGAGTTCTTCTCTGTGAGAGAAGTTTGAGTTAAAATCCCTTGATTTCACACTCTAAGAGATCCAGATGGATGTCATCTAGTGTGGTTGACATCACAATGAGGTGACATGTCTTATGTAGCTGGAAGTATCCTCCCTAGCTGACAGGGAGTGTTGATGTTGGAGGAGCAGCTTCGGGCTCCTACTTCCAGCCCAACGTCTTAAACTTTTGATGAAGGCTGATATGGAGATTGAAGTGTTGTGTCTCTTTGCCAACAGGGAGATTGAAGAGATGTGTCTCTATCCTCTCACTTGTATATATAATGCTTCCTCATTGTTCAAGAAAGAAATATTCAATAACAAGCATATTTATAAAGATCAGACTTCAAAAGATTAAATCAGATTTATCTTGTTGTGTTCTTTATTCATTGTGTTGCAATTTTGTTTATTTCAATTCTGATCATAAATCTAAAACTACCATGCAAAACAACACATAGAGTGTTCATTATTTGATGTAAAATTACATAGTCATAATCCACATGTGAGTACAATATCCAACATCCCTGAATACTTAAAATAAATAAATATTGTAATATAATTTGACTATAAGGATAATATAGACTAGATATAAATGTGTGTATCATATTAAACTCATCCACTAGAAAGTGTGTTCTTTGGTCTTCCTACAAACCATGATCTAACTTAAAAGAATGTTCTCACATAAATTTGCAAGTAGATGAAAAATTAAAGAGAAAATTTATTTTTTATAATAGGTAGAATATTTTGTAAATAAGCACAAAATAAGAATTTTTGTTAGTGGTACAAGGGATAAGAAGTCCCTCCTCTATTATCAAGATAAGCTCAATTTACTGAAAATTAGGAAAAGGTATAAAATTGAATATATACAATTTTGTAAATTCGAGATTGTTTTATGGGAGTGTTTTAATAACATAGAAATAATATATAGTTGACTAAATATTGGACATGAGAAATGGAAATTTAAAATAGATAAAATTAAAAAAAATAAAACAAAATAACAAGCATATGTGATTAAAAAGACTCAAATTTTAATTAGTTCTATATATTAGAAGTAGTGAACATCAAGACCAATTTAACATTGAACATTTTTTTTGAAGGAGATACAATTATTGAATGAAAGATAAACATAATAAAAATAATCATTCACCAGCCATAATGTCTTATCAAATCTTCTTATAATAATTTTTGAAAAATAATATAAAGTTTCCTTCTTTCTTTCTCTTCTGTAAATATTTTCTTTCTTATCAAAAATACTTGTTTACAATGAGAATACATGAATATTTAGCGTTGAGGGTGAGTAACTACCTCATAACTTTGTATAACTACTTTTTTTGAAAAAGGTTTTTATTATCTTATTTACTTTTTGAAATTATTTCATAAAGTAAAAATAAAGATATTTTAAATTATAATAATTTTATGAAAAAATATAAAAAATAAATAGAGAAAATAAGAGAGAGAATTAAAGGAGAGAGTGAGATAAGAAGAATAAGGTTTTATTCAATGAGTTATCGATTGTCTCGAAGTGATCATCTTCTTTTACTCCCTAGTTTGTATTGATTTCAACCTGAATGCTCTAAAAATTTCAACTGTTATGCAAATTTATTGTTGGTTTTGAATCATTGTATTTGATAGCCTATTTAGCCATGAAATCATCATCTCATTTATTATTTCATTCTTTTTGAAGAAGTTGGGAAGATTAATATTTCATCTGGTAAGGGCACTAAGGATATCACTCAACAAGTTCATGGCCTCCAGATTGAAATTATCCACATTGAATAATTCTTTATTAATCATCTTTTAGAATTGTTATTTAAATTTAGTGCTTTAAAACGGTTCATTGTCTCCATTTTTCATTAGTTTACAATGAATAGTCCACATATTTGTACATATTTCAATTATGAGTTCATCACAAAGTTTCTATATTATTTAAACTCTTTCTATGCTCTTGAAACATACAAATGACATATTTTAATCCAAATTATTGAATATTTGTGCTGATATGAGAATTTTCCCATCAAAATGGGCCATAGCTTGTAAACATGACTACATTCTTCAACATTTCACTTTATCTCAAAATTGTTTTCATTTCTTCTAAGATGTTAATTTTAATTTCATGTAGAAGGCCATATCCTATTGTTATTTCACCAAATAAGTTGAGGCCATCAATGACAAGTATCTCAACCCGATTTTCAATCACTCTTCCATGATTATTATATTTGTGAATGTTTGAAACACCATTATCATCAATATCATCAATGAGAACAAATTCTCGAAGTGAATCCATTAGAACACTGTCTTGACTCAAAAATGTATTTATATATGTTAAAAGTTTATGTACCCATTCCCGAATTTGTTATTACGTCTACTTCCCAAATTATTTTATTTTGAGTAATTTTTCTATAGTGATTTAAGATTATGAATATCCACTTCATGGGTAGATTCCCCAATACATATTCTGCTCAAGCAATAATATATTGGGGTCATATTTTCTTCATCTTTATCAATTACAGGATTAGAAATTTAAAAAAAACTATGCACCTAAAGGTTTAAATATAAATCCAAAAGTCTTTTAACATTTTTAGGTGATGGTATTTGCAAGAGATTGGATTCTACATATAAATAAAAATCAATAGCCTTTAAATCACTTTTCTTCCACTTTCTTGTTATATGATGAACCCAAGCGAAGGATGAAATACTCAAATAAATGATAAGTTGAGTATTATATGACTTAGATGACCCAACTAAAGAAATATATTATTGAGAGGCATGTTCTGGGATCACCTTTAATATCAAATTATTGTGGGAGTAGTGAAGAAGGAGGGGGATAAGGAACTAGAGGAGGATGTCCAACATGACAATGAGATGTAATGGAGACATGATAAAATGAAAGAGGTTATGGAAGTGCAATGGAAGAAAAAAAGAGGCTATTACACAAGATCAATATGAAATAAAAGTTGTGCTTGTGTTGAGTCAATAGAGGAAATAAAAGGTAATTGCATCAAAATATTGCAAAAAACATGAGATGTTTACGTAAAGCCAATATAATATGTAATCAGTGTTAATGATAAACCCAAGTCAGAATCAAGGAGATATTAAGCCATTTTATAAATGAGCAAAGAATTATATGATTATTTTGAGGATGGACATCACTTGAAGAAACTAAGGAGATACACATCTCTTAATGAAAATTTTCATAGGTATTTGTATAGGTACATTGGAACAAATTAATTTGGTAGTTTTTTCTTATTTATATCCTTTTCAATTCCTTCACTTGTTACTTTACTTAGCTAAGGTATTTTTGTATTTATGTTATTGATAGACTATTGAGTAACATGGGCAACCTTTTATTTTTTTATAGATTTTGGAATATCCAATATCCTTTGAGCTTCCTTCATCCATCTACTCAAGAAATTTATTGTTAAACTGGGCCCTTGATCTTTCTAGATTAATTTTTTTATGTTCATTCAAATCATAATATTGTTTGATTGACAAAGTGAAAGTGTAATAGGTAAAATATGCACTTTATCAAATATATGATCAGTCATGTCTAATTCAACATCTACAATCTACTAAATCACGCATTCTAATATGAATTCTTTCATTCGTTCCAAGGTCATCCTTTAATAGAAATTTTTTTTGACATCAAATTCATCTTTATAATCTTCTGAAGATTTTTTAAATTCTGGGAAATTTAGGTATCCAAGACTAAACAAGATGTTGTTCTTCAAAAAAAATCTTATTGTCAAAGGGGGATATTTTAATGACATTTCATTGGAAATTCAATATGGATTTTTTAATATTGGAGTTATATCAAGCTGATTTACACATATAATAAATCAGACCAATATTATTTGATTGATTTTCAAATACAGTAACTCTAGCAAATAAATTTTGTGTGTTCACTCAAATCAAAATATTATTTTATTGACAAATCAATAAGTGTCCAAGAGGTAAAATATACACTTTATCAAATATATGATTCAACATTTATGATCCATATTCTACAATCCGCTAAGTCAACCATTCTAATATGAATGCTTTCATTTTTTCCAAGGTCATCCTTGAATAGTCAATTTTTCTAACCTCATATTCATTTTCATAATCTTTTGAAGAGTCTTTAAATTTCAGGACATTCAGGTATCTAGGACCAAGCAAGATGTTATTCTTCACAAAAAAATTATTATTAAATGGGAATATTTTTGTATGACATTTCATTGGAAATTAAATCATGGATTTCTCAATATTGGAGGTATCTCAAGATAATTTTCAAATACAATGACTCAAGCCAATATGAAATCAGATTCCCCCACATGTTTCTCATCACTTTTTTTTATAAACTCACTTAATTTATTGTAGAACTCAATGAGAATGATTTTTTCTTGTGTATCTCATAAATTTCTATGGGAGACATAAGAACCCTTCAACTCTAATGTATGTGAATATGTGAAATTAGATAAAGTAACTTACATACTTCTTTACCAGGGCAACAAAATCATTTAAAATTCATGCATTTGTGTTTCCATTCAAATTCATCATAACTAACATAATGAAAGCATCATTCACGCTTCTAATTTTTTTATTTCCTTGCTAATAACTAAGTTGTGGCAATTTATAAAAAATTATCTTCTATGGGAAGTCTTGTCCTTCCATTTTCAATCCTAGCCACTATCTCAAATCAATAATACAATATATCAATTCTGAATTCATATATAATGATTCGGTTGAATCAATCCCTATCACGTGATCATGGATATTTTCACTTATTACCTCTCCACATTTAATGAAATTTTTTCCCACACAAATAACACTGATGTAGAGACACATCCATTTGAGAAATACCAAGGGTTTGAATTGCCTAGTGATCTATTCAATAGAGTTGTGATAGGCGATAATTATTCATGGAATTATCCCCTAGATAGGGCCTTAAGAAGTTTTTATGGTCCTTTCTTTTTTTTCTTAATCTAACTTTGGTTGATCATATTCAAACATTTATCATTATTTTGGTTTCAATAGTTTAATGTAATATTATTGTTTATGTTTGTTATTTCATTATTAAAATAAAATTACAGGTTATATAATATATTTATATTTGATGTTTATGACAGACAAATTTCTTCTTCAATAACTTCATTTTCGATTTTTGGTAGCCGAGAATTTTTTTCCCCCAAACTACAATTTTTTGTTTTTAACCATCAATCATAGAAATAAACGGTAAGGTCAGACTTTCATAGTAATAAAAATGAAGATCACGATAGCATATCTCTCTCGTTTTAAAGCCCTGCCAATCATAGGTGGGACGAATCTCCACGAACAAATAAAATAATGAAAAAGTGTATTTAGAGAGTTTTTAATTATTATTTAGCTTTCAGATTATTTTTTAATATATTGTAATATTAATTTTCAATAAAGAGTTAAACAAGTTGTTTTTATTTATACAGTTCTTTCTCGTGTATAATAATAATCTGTACGTGTATTTAAATTTCACTTTTTATAAATAATTTAATTTAATTATTTGTGTTTTTTTTTTTTTGATTTTAATTAATTTTTCATATAATTCAATATAATTATTCATATTTATTTTTATGACTTTTAATTAATTTGTCTTAAAATTTTAAAAAATTAAAAATTTGTGATTTAATTTGATTGAAGAATGGTAATTATATGAATACATGAATTTGTTAAAATTAAAACAGTGATTATGTGAGTGCAAGACTTTTGTAAAACAAAGCTTGACATCTATATTACCAATCCCTGAGAAAAATATCTCAACAATACCATATTTAGGGATGTGTCCGATTATTAAAAGTCAATTTAAAAATAAAAATAAAAATACCTTACACACGACAGAAATCTAACATCGATGAGTTCCTCAACATGTAAATGCCTCTCCCATGATTAAAATCAAATAACTCAGATTAAAAATGTGTTAGCATAAATATTTTATAATTAACATTTCAAAGAGTATTTTATAATTTTATATAACATTATATTTTTTTCATTTAAATTTTTCCTAATAACATGTTAAACTGCAATCACTATCAGATCAGACAATAAATTTGATGGTCGACCCATCCTTCAACACTGCCCTTCCAATATATTTTAAGAGGAAATATAAAACATTTAATATATATTTTGACATTCAAATACCATAATAACTTAATACAAGAGGAAATATAAAATATATTTTTTCGTAAACATATATAAATTTTAACAATCTATCAAAACTAGCACATAGTATAGTGTAATGCCTTAAATAGTATTTCAGATTTTAAAAAAACTTAAATACAAGTATATGGCTACGGAATTTGATTTTGGGTAGTCATAATTTTTTTTTCCTAAAAATGAATATTATCTTTTTAATTATTAAATTTTTATAATCATATTTCTTTTTAAATAAATTCGGTTTATATATATATATATATATATATATATATATATATATATATATATATATATATATAATTTTACATATATGTTCGGTCTCAAATCCGTTTAAATATAGAATTTGGGTCGACATAGCAAACACTAGGCATGAGGCAATCACTTGTCACAATTGTTGTTTTGTCATCTAGTTGCACCAGTTGATAGGGGGTTAACTAATTACTTTTTGAATCAACTATCATTGGGAAGTGGGTACACGAGACAGTGACGGCTCATTAAAGCCAACATAGTGGAGACAATGGAATGAGTACCTCTATCACTAGCTTAGCGATTGATGTGTTCCATTCCCCATGATCTAAGATGTTCTGAAGCTCTATAAAAACACGTTGAGTCCAGTTAGTGAGAAAGGGAGGATTGCAGTAGTGAAGCCTTGGTGGATTGGTTCTAGGTGTTATATTAGCCTCTAGAGCTTAGAGTTAGTTTGGGATGCCCTTAATACTCCCCTTTGTAATGCCCAAGCTTACTTGAGATCCTTTGGGCCTTTGATAGCTCAAGACAAGATTTTGCTCTGTTCCTAGTCATATGGTGTATTGTTGTTGAACTCTATTAATGATGAAAGCTTTGTGCAATGTTTAATGGATTGAATGCTTAAGTCTATAGTATGTATGTTGAGTTCTTGCAAGCTTGTAACCTAACTCATCTATGGCATGCCTGTAGTTCATGAGGACTCCCGCCTCAGGTATAGAAAAACTCTAATTATGGATAAGACCCTGTGCCTCATAATAATCCCTGGATCTGAGTGTGAACCTAGCCTAAGCCCCTCAATGAGGTACCCAATGACCCCTTAATTAATTTAATGTTGTTCAGCCAAGGTTACCAAAGGTATGCACTCATGAAGCTATATACCTACTTCATGTCCACCTGCACCTAATAGATAGTCATTTTCCCATATCCTAGGATGGCTTGCACCAATGAATACACCACCACCATTATACTAACCAAAGTCCCTCAAAGATAGAGTTACACCATGGCAAAACTAGCCCAATACAAACCCATGTCCCTTCTCTGTTTCACTTTGAGTGAGAACATGGGGATTGTGCCGTATCTGAAGTGATGTCAACATAGACAAGTGCCAAATTTTGAGTTCCATAAGATTAATCAAGTCATGTACCTTGTTGAACCCAGCCTAAATCTGACTTGAATAGCTAGATAAGTGCCTAGTTAGGCCCATGATTGAAAAACCTAATTTTATACAATAATTTGGTTCTATTGCCAATAAGTGTTAAATTTTGTTGCTACAATGGTGCACTAGGATAATGCTCTGACTCTTATTAGAGAACATCAAGTGCTAGCTGAAACAAGTGAAAGACAACTTTACAATGAGGCATCCAACTTGTAGAGGAGAGAACCCAAGGAAGTGGGTCCAAAACCACTTGTATGATGCCCTATATGAGGTTCTTTTTACGAAATACTAGAGTAATTATATCGATGGTTGGTTGCGTGTGTGACATATAGAAGTTTGATCTATGAACAATTCCTCAAGTGGATGAAAGAGTGCCTAGAAAGGTTTGAGAACTTAGATTTCACTTGGACTAGAAATGTCGACAAATGGTGGTAAGGGACACTGAACATCTACACACTTGAGTTCATAGTATCGATATACTCCTACCTTAAAGAAGTAGAATGTCAATTCTTGTGCAAACCCAAAGGCACATTTGTGAAATAACTTAGCACTAACCTCAAGAAATTAATGGTGGATTATGGCTTTGAAATAATGAGGATGGAAGGTTAAAGTCCTCTCACGTATGAGTAGTATAACTAGAAATAAGAGGATGTGTAGGGGACATGCAATGGAAAGAGATGAACAAATTAATAACTAAGAGCTTAGGATAAAGGCTTATAAAAAGAGGAGGTGTGGGCTGATGGAAGATATAAAACTTTGAAGTGAGGAAAGCACCCATAGTGAGTAGGAAGGCCATGGAGAAAGATAAATTTGAATGGAAACAATGCTCAGAGGAAGGAACCCTTGAGGCCATAGAAGAAGCTTCACATTTAACAGATGAATGGTCAAGGTCCCTATAGAAATGAACCATTAGAGATGTGTTAGATACACCTACCCCCTTTAAACTTATGGTGCAAGATCATACACTGAATCCCCCATAGAAAGATAAAATATTGACAATTGACCTCATTATTGACTTAAAAGTTTACTAGATTACAGAGTTGAACCATAAGTTTATGACTAAACAAGTAAATACTTATGAGGAGATAAGGGAGGATACCTCTAAAACTTAAGGTTCTAGCTCTATAAGATAAAACATGATCACAAGCACCCTAGCCCAGCTAATGTTAGTTACATAGCCTCAGCAACAAACTTGAAGAAGTGGCCCTGCACCATTAGTTGGTAGTACAATTCCATCATCTTCTATAACACCAATAGTAGCGATGAGACCAGTGCCTTACCTAGTGGCTAGAGGCCTTGAAGGACCAACACTAGGACAAGTACCATGGGGACAAGTGCCTTAAACAATGACTACTCCCCTTCCCTATATTTATTATGAGATGGCCATATGTTTGCTTGAGAATTAATGCATATATAATGTCATATAGCATGTGCTCAAGTGTGAATTATAATGGCACATTCAAAGAATAACCTAGTTTGAGCACAAATGCAACCCAATTTGCGATAATCTTGCTTGATCTTGGCCATACATGGTATAGTAAATTTTATCCTAACTAGGCAATGGTTGCTTATAACACCCTGAAGAGAGCCTTAATGAAGGAATTTGATATACCTGAGTTTGAATAGCAGAGCATTTCCACACTCAATGAGATCAATCATAGTTTATCAGAGAGTGTGCACTTATACGACGCTACATTTAAAACTCTCTTTTCTAATCTCCCTTACAATATTCACCCTTCCCAACATGCACAATGGTTCACTAGAAGATTTATAGTATGTTTTATAAGGGCATTGTCCATGATAACATTCACAGACCTTGAAGAAGCACCTTAAGCCATGTTCAAAACCGAGGTGGTGGGGAGCACCTATATAGGAATTATCCCCTTCATGGAGGTATAAATTTCGTCTATGGCCTCCCAACCAAAAAATTTTACTTCTAGTTCATCACAATATTCTCAAAGTGGGTTGTGGTGCACTGATTACAAGTTGTAAGGCCATAACAAAAAAAACTACCCTCAAAAGAATGTGTGCACACTACTTCTCAATTATGAAGTTTGTCGTGAGTTTCATGATGTTTACAACTTCAATTTGTTATAATGCACCACTAAAGTTAACACAACCCTCTATTGTAAGTTGTGTGATTCCTAAACTCACACCACAAATGACTTCTAGGTAATTGATGAGATGTACCAAAATATTGAGAGATGCGCAGAACAAGAAACTACAAGAGTCAAAGGGAAGGCAAATTAAGGAAATGAGGGTTATAGACATTAAATTTCTAGCTATGGGAGCCAAAGAGGTGCTAGAAGGTGAGGTAGAGGACATGATGGAGGAAGATTTCAAGTTTGATGATGTTACAAGTGCGAATCGATTGAGCGCTATCAATATGATTGCCTAATGCATCCAATAGGTAGGTATTATCATGGACTACATCTAGTCAAGAAATACCTAAATTATATTAAAAAATGACCCAAGGTAAGATTGACATGGATAGGGTCACAAGGATGATCAAGTGTGAGTCTAAAGAGGTAAAATGGGCTCCAAAGGCATAGCCAATATGCATGAAGTCGATCAAATATTTTAAAAACCACTCAGAGTGGACTCACCACTCAAATGCTACTTACCAATACCAAAGTTGCATCTATAATATGGGATGACAAGTTTCACTAAGTGGATTACGTAGCTATCACACAAATCCATGCATTATCTAGACCTTGCATGCTAAAAAGACATATTGCAGCAAGCTATGAGTGTGATCTAGAATTTGCAAGGAGAAGTCCAACCAGTGTAAGACTTAGAGGTGAAAATTACTACCTATAACAAAAAGGATGTTCAAGAGGTTGAAGTTAAATAGCCTATGAAGATCTTACGCCTCCTATAAATAGAAGGGATACTTCCCCTATTAAATAAATTGCTTCTTGAACATGGAAGATAGTCATCAGTTACAGTTATCACATCATGCATGGAAAGGGCATAATAGGTGAGGCATACATCAAACATGGAGTATGACCAAGAACTCCTAGTTAATGCCACCATTGATGGATGGTCCATCTATGAGGTCCTAATCAACACAGGTTCTAAGGTTAATATCCTAACCAAAAACACATGGAAGAAGATGGGTAGGCCAGCCTTGAGGCCTTCTTCCCATGCAATCTTCATGGCCAACAAGACTCCATCACATCTGATCAAAAATTTTAAAGGCCCCATTGTAACATGATAACCATCCAATTCTTCTAGGAAGTCCATGATGCTATGCCAACATTGTTGATATGTGCTTAAACAAGTGATATATGACCTTCAAAAATGGAAAGAAAAGGGTAGTGATTCCCCTTTCAAGTGACCAATGACCTCTCTATGTGGAGAGTATTGATCTAGAGGATGAGATCAACCATATATATAACATCATGGTGTAAGGCACTGAGCATCTCAACCCTTCTAATCAAGGATTTATCTCTTGGGGGAATGGGAAATGAGCCTTGGACACCATCAATGTCATTTACGATTGATGGATTGAAGAGGCTTATGAGGTAACTAGTCATATCTATTGATTGGTGCATGCAAAGGTGCCTAAGCCTATGAAGACTAGTTGGGTCCATATTGATCATGCTCCAAAATAATGGGTCTTGTATCATATGAAGAAACAAAATAATGTACTCCACTTGAACAAAAATAAGATTATAGTGCTCCTAAAATTTGAATGGAGCAATCTAGTAGGAAGGTATGTCCATGACCTTGAATCATGTATCCCTAAAGAAATAGAAAAAAATGGTCGCACTAGTGTATATTTTGATAATCACTATTGCACATTAGTGGGTAGCAAAAAAATGTAACTTTCCAACCTAGACAGAGGTAAAACAAACCATTTCCACTAGATTCAAGAGGAGTAACAAGATTTTGGATATATCAGTGTAATCTGGTGACTCTGATCTCATGATGTATGTGTACCTATGTGAAGAGACATGGAATTACTACAACATGACCACCCTAAAAAAATTATGGGTGCACATATTTTATATCACTTTATAGACATGGGCGTGAACATCATATGTTGTCAATGAGACACACCGAGAGACAACCAATTTATGAACACCTTCTTCTTTTCCTCATAGAACTTGGAGTTGATTAAGCCACTACAAGTAATTATGAGGGTGATGTTCAAAGCCACCATCATCCCTAAGGAGTGCATAAATAAATTTTTAGGGAAAAAGGGTTGGTGTTCCTAACTTTCTTTGAGGAACAAACACTCAATAATGACTTGAGTGAAGAATATGATGAAATTTGGAAGGATCATTACTAGAAAAACATTGATTGATAAAAGAAAGCTTATATTCTAAGTAGATGATATGGATCCCAGTAAATAATAACCCACTCATCTTCCTATAGGGACAATGAAGGGATCTTGGAAAGTCAAGGACTCACACCAGAAGAATAATGAACAATACCATGCCTCACAATGAACAATGGCATGCATCATAGGTGTCCTGAAGGAATTCCAATACTTGTTCCTCATGACATATCAAGATATGAAGGGAACCCACCCATTACATGGGAAGATGAGCATAATTCTAATCAATGACACAAAACTAGTCACAAAATGCCCTTACAGAATGAATCCCAACCTCTGTGCCAAGGTTAAAAAAGAAATCATTGCAACCATAGCTGCAAGGGTCATTTACCCTATGTAAGAGTCCAAGTGGGTGATCCTAATGGTGATAAGCATCAAGAAGGATGGGCATATTCACATTTTTATCCATTATAGAGTGATGAAAACCACATACATCAATGACCCCTTCCTGACTCCATTCTCTTCTGAGGATCTAGAAGGCATTATAGGCTATAAGATCTACACCTTCACTGATGGGTTCTCTAGATACAACCAAGTCTATATTGAGGAGGATGTGTTAGCCATGTTCTCTAGAATGGTGATCACCACATTCAAAGACATCATCTATGAATTCCTTTAGCATTACCTAGATGATAGTACAGTGTATGGCCTTGTCAAAGACCATTATGATAACTTATACATAATATTTGAGAGATTCATGCCTCTTTAGATATATTTAAGCCTAAAGAAGTGTGTATTTTTAACATCATTTGGAACACTTCTTAGGCACATCATCTTTAAGGATGGTTTACTCATTGATCTAATGAATATTATGATCCTCATTTAACCCCAGACTCCTTCGACACAATAAGATGTCCATGCCTTTCTTGGATACGATGGATATTATAGAAAATTTATAAGGATCTATGAAAAGTATGTGCTACTGATAGAAGATGTCTTGCACAAGGATGCCCCAGTCTACTAGGGAGAATACAAGAAGATGCATTTGAGACCATGCAATTTAGGTTAGCTATCACACCTATCTTATAATTTCCTTACTGGATGACCCATTCCATGTCCATATCGATGTTTTTAGCTTTGTGATTGGCATAATCTTGGGTTATCCTGGTGAATAAGAAATGGACAATCCCATATCCTTTGCTAATATAAAATTAATAAAGGCATAAAAGAACTATACTACAATCCAATGTGAGGCACACACCATGGTCTATAGCCTATATAAATTTAGACAATATTTGTTGGTGACCCCATTCATCATTTTCATAGACTATGAGGCGCTTAAGTACCTTGTGAATAATCCCATTCTCCATGGGTGAATTTGTAAATAGATCATTCTATTTCAAGAATTCTAATTCACCATTGTCATCAAGCCTAGGGAATAGAACTTGGGGCCAGAGAATTTATCTTGCATAGACTTTAATGATGCATTAATGCCAATTAAGCATGATATGTTGGTTGTGAAATTGTATAGATTCTAACATGGCCCTAAGTACTAGGTGTAGATATCCACCTTTTGAGCATTTTGTTCTGCACCCCAAATAATGACAATAAAATAAAATAAATAGCTCACAATTCACACCACCCCTTTTTAGCTCATCAATGGGGAACTATACATACTAGGTTGAGATTAATTTATTCATCAATGCATTTTATATCATGAAATGGAATCCATCCTATGCAAGGCACATGAGGAAATAGTAAGAGGTAATTATGTAGGATACGCAATGATGTGAAAAGTGTTACACTTAGGCTTGTGGTAGCCAAGCCTATTTTAGGATATGAAGGATTATGCCAAGGTATGCAATATATGCCAACACATATGGAATCCCAATTACCAGGATGAGATTCCTCTCATTACCATTATTTACCAAGCATCATTTTAGAAATAAGCCATTGAGTTTATTGGACCCATTACCCCCATAGCATGGTGCACAAGCATGAGGTACATTCTAACAGCCACTAACTATTTCACTAAGCGGGTCAAGGCTGCACTAACCAAAAATTACACAACCACTAAAACCACAATGTTCATATGGGAGAACATCACATGCCACTATGGGTTCCCACTTAGCTTGACTAGTGATAGGGGCACACACTTCATTAATGAAACTATGTGGATCTTACTAGAAGAATACATAATGGCACACCATAAGGTAGTGCCTTACCATCCCCAAGAAAATAGCATGTTGAGGCATTGAAAAATATCCTGGGGATGTACCTCAAGAGTATATGTCATGTGGGTTGTAAAGATTGGGATGATTTAGTGTCGATAGTGTTATGGGTATATCACAAAACTTACAAAAACCTAAACAAGGATACACCATTTCAAATGTTATTTGGCACTGAGATGGTCCTACTAATGGAATTCCTAGTACCATCATTGTGCATCATGTACACTAGTCAGTTAGACAACGAAGATACACTAAATGTAAGGTTGGAGGACCTAGAGTGCTTCGATGAGTCATGTTCCCAAGCAAAGTGGAGCCAACATATAAAAAATGTGTGCCAAAATCTCTTTAATAATAAGCATATCAAGCACAAGGTACTAATAGAAGGGGCACTAGTTTTACTCTATGAATCCAATTATAACAAGAACCCAAGCAAGCTATAGATAAGGTGGATAGGTGTATATGTCATCCACAATAGCCTAGAGACTGTTACATTCAATTTGTGTACTTTGTTATGTTAAATGCTCCCTAGGTATTTCAATGGCTACGCATTGAAGCTTTATTAGAAATAAGGTGGAAATTGAACCATTAGACACTGACTTCTTAGTCACAATTAGGTTGTATTAAGAGACCAGAACAAAGTTTGGAATAAGACAAATAAGTCCTTTGGTAAATGAATAAGTGGTGCTTTGAGGTCACTAGTAAAAAATGCATTTAGCATTTTCATTTATAAATACAATTGGGTGAGTTGAGCATGGATACTCTCCAAGTGCCTAAGGCTAGACACCTAAGTTATGGGCATATGAAGTTTTCTAAAATTAGACACAAGGTGCACTAGATATTTGTGCATCAAATTCAAGAAGCAAGGTATTTTTAGGCCTACATAAGGGCTAGTTCAACACTTTTAAGCGTAATACCAATCGGGTGTGTCAAGTGAGGTTATTTTATAAGAACCTACCTAGACACCTATGGATCTAGGTGCAGGAAACTCCCTAGACCTAGATTAAATGTGAACCAAGAGATTTGCAAAAGATATATGTGTGAAAAGGATAGAGTGAAGACACATAACATGATCATGTGCGAGAGATAAAATAAGAATGTTGTGTTGGATGGCCAATGCAATGGATTTATATGGGGTAGGAAAGCCCAAGGCAAGAAAATAAAAGTGTAGTAAAATCAACCAGGATAGACCAGCAAGCTTGAAATAATGGTACAGCTGGAAAAGGAAATGGGACCAAGGAGGCTTAATCATGTGCATGTGAGGTGCTATGCCTAGATTACCATATTGAAGGTGAAGGTCGTGCAAAGTGAATAAAGTATAATAGAAGATCATCAGGATAAGCTAGAATCTACCTAAATCAACGAAGGAAGTGAGTGTTTGAACTACACGTCACATCATCAAAAATTCATTGCATGAAATTAATGAGGTGGTGTTGGAGGCACAAATATTGACATTGAATGCACATATAACAAAATATTTATGTATATTTTATGTTGCACATCAAATACCTAGGAATTTAGGCACCATCACACCATTAATCAATAATAATTAAGGTGATAGATGAGAATAGAGGTATAAAGTAGTGAACAACTGACTGCATCTGGTTATGAAACTTGTGCTAATTTTAAATTATAAATAGATAACTAGAGTAAAACTAGAAAATAGAGAGCTGAACCAAGGAGACCCTACTATATAAAAAAATTAAGCACCTTGAGATGCCAAAAGAGAATGATTATGTAGAGAAATGAATTGTGTTCCTTATGAGATTGGAAAAGGAAAGAAAGGTGCACAAGTTAGGTGAGAACTAGGAAGTTGAAAACTAAAGTGACACCAAGGCAACCATTTATGACACATGAAGCTTGAGAGCCAAATATATAGTCATAGACCTTATGACTTAGTGAAGTGCCAAATAATATTGAAGGCTTCAACAAGATAAATATACCATAATTTAGCACCAATACATTTAGATGATCTCGGGCCTGCAACAGGTGCAAAAAGATGCCAAGAAATCTCAACTAGTAGTAGAATTCACTGCTATGAAAATAATTACACCACTAGTAGGAGTGTCTCCCAAATCCATTAGGAGGAGCTTGAGAAGATGTTTTATTGAGACCTAGAGTTTCGTAAAGAGGTGTTGATGGCAGAAAATTGGGTGTCATTCATGCAAAACTTCCACCTAAAAGAGCACATCCACTGAATATCTAGCAATGTGAATGACCTAGCACGAAAATGAATGGTAGACACATGGGTAAAGACTAAAAAATGTGGAGCACTATTTGAAGTCTCTATCTAGGATAAACTGATGACCACCAATGTGATGCAGCTCTATGAGTTGCCCAATTTTGTAAAGTGAGGTTTTTCCATATGTATAGATTATAATTTTTAGGGAGGCACATGAGGATATCTCCAAACCTCATCTTTTAAATCACTAGACTATCAAGCTCTGGTATAGACATCTTCTAGATGATGGTAGATGATACTAAAGTTTCAAGGGTTGGGAAGCTCCTAGGTTACAAAAAATGATGTTTTACATTCCTGATGAAGGACATATATGATCTTTAGATGAGGGAAGTTATGCACTTGGTGAGTTCAAAATTATGATCTAAAAGTTAATAGGTTGCTATAATAAAGGCCTACCTCTGCATTGCATACCACATGGCATAGGGTATGAAATTCAACATCACCATGTTTATCATAGAGGATATAATTAAGAGTGAACTCAAATGCCATACGGTGTGTAAGACATTATAATGTGAGTCTTTGATAATCTTGGTTGTGATGGAGGATATTGATGTGCTTGATGGTGATAAGGATGGCTTGTGGGTATTCCTAGCACACAATGACTCCTTGGCACTAAAATACCATAACTACACTTGTCCCACTACATTCACCCCGAAGTATAGAGCTTAAGTAATGGGATGGTACGTACATTATATTGAAGCATTCTAAAAATATTAAGGAATCTAGATAAACTCCCCTAGAGACTATTTATAATGGTAACTTTCATTGTTATGAAGGACATCAACATTGTTCAATTGGTACTCATAGATGGGAATCACTTTGGTTAGCTAAAATTGCCTTATGCATTTTTATCTAGGTAATTTAGAGAATCATTACAAAGAATCCTCAATGCATAATAGGTGGATATCCTGGTGAAGACTATGGATGCATAAATATGAAGTTTGAGGCACCAACACATGCACCTAGGGGGAAAATTAACCAAAGCTGAGAGGATGATTTGAATGCTACCAACATTTATCCCCTAAAAAGAGAATTCATACTTGCACACATCCATAGGATCTTATATTAGATGAATTAAAGGAATAAGGGCATGCCCTGGGATAAAAATGATGACCTCCCCCTTCATGTTTGCAAAGAAGGAGAATTTGCACTAGTAACACTAAGTAAATCTCCTTAGAAGAAGAAGGAAGATACCCTGAAGGAAATACAAGAACACCTCTAATTGAAGATCACCTCCGAGGATGAAGCTACCCCCTCTATGGTAAAGAATAAATGTATGATATTTATGACAAGGATTGAATCACCCAAGATAAGGGAAATTAAAAATAATAAGTCCAAATGGCTAGTGGTGATGCCCATGATATCCTTGGTAGAGATGGAGGAGCAAGTGGCAAGAGAGGAAGAAGAAGAAGGATGGATGAAAGTATATATCATCCAAGAAGAAAATATAGAGTAAAATCCCAACATTAATGAAATTTATGAGGATCTCCAAGGTGGAACTACTACAATGATTGAGGAAGAAGAACTTTCAAGCACCCCAACCATAGAACCTACAATGCAGCCTCTACAAACTGAAGAAGAGAAGAGGCTCTGATGGGTAGAAATGGGCCCAATAAAGAGTAGATAAAAGTAGCACTATAGTTACATCAAAAAAAGGGAGGCTATGAGGGACGAATGTATGACCCAATTAGAGATTGAAAAAATTGAGAATGAGGAGACAAGGGCTAAGGAGAAAAAGGCAACGTGATACTGAAGAAGGGGAAAGTAGAGATAAAGAAAGCTAAAAATGAAAAGGATAGGAGATAAATGGAAGAAAAAAGGGTTATTGTAAGGGTGGAACCCATAAAGGAAAAATTAGTAGAGGCACCTAGTGCCTCCATGATAATAGTGGAGGAAGTTGAAACACAGCCATGCCTCAGTAATGAAGGGTCACATGAAGACAAGGAAGGTGATACTAGCGACTTATAGAAGCAAACAAAGAGCACATTTGAAATCTATTAGAATCGAGAGGGTGAAGTTAGTGTTGAAGAAAGGAAATAAGTGGATGAAGGGGAAAAGTCTAAGGAAGAACCCCCATTGGAAAAATAAGACAAATCAGAGAATTTTTTTGAATAAGGTACTAGTTCTAACAAAGAAGAGTTGGAATATATGGAGCTAGCCATCCAAGAGGAAAAAGTTGAGTTGAGCTTGTGAGATAAGGCACATAAGGGGTTCGTGAAAAAATTTATTACATGATGGAGTACATGCCCCAAGGATCTACCATGAAACTAACATGCCATAAACTATCCTTTGTCATCAATAGTTATTTCAACAATCCTTAATTCAAGGTGATGTGGAAGGTGATCTTTATCATAGAACAATGAAAGGAAGGGTAGGACTAACGTATTGTTAACCCTTATGTAATGAATCTATAAAGGTCATCTCATGTCGTCCTTTGAATGAATTTATAATTAGCACGAAAAAACATCATCAATGATGATAAATCCTTAAGCTAGATGAAGATCATGCTCGAAGATTTAAAAAAATAAAATAAAAACCATAACATTCAATTTTTAGCAACTAGTCGAGCACATGAAGGTTACAAACCCATCCCTCGTAGATGGCATCATCACTTGAAATATTTTTGAGGTTGACAAGGTGTGTGAACTAGTGGAGAAAATGCTCCCAAGTTTGAAGGCAAAACTGGAGCCAGAAGAAGAAGACAATCCTTGCATTGACATCAAGCAAGAGATCATCATGAAACTTAAAGTGATAGAATACCTCTTCACAAACATAGAAGAGGGTAAGGAAGTAGTGGATGCAATGTTTAAAAATTATCCACCCAAGTGTCAATCATTAATACATGCCTTAAGAAAGAAAATGGAGAGAATGATGAACTAGTGGCATAGGCATACACTATGATCAGGGTTGAGTGCACTTCGATAATGGCACAACTCAACACATTGAGTGCCCAAATCAAGACCTAGGAGTAAGACATGGAAGAAATATTTCATGCATTACAAACAAAGGCCTATGAGTAAGGAAATATCCTTGATAGAGGCATAATGAAGGTAAATGAAAGGTTACAGGCCTTTAGCAAATATTTAGAGCAAAGTGACGTGTTTTCCCTCAATATCGCCTTCATAGAAGTAGACAACATTGTACAAGAAATCAAAACCACAATTTAGGGTTTTGAGGACTTCAAGGTAGAACTAAAGGAATGTGAGCTTGAGTTTTACACACAAAATATACTGGAAGGTTAGTTTAAGGATATACTAATAATTTTATATGGGATAATATTGGGCCCCATATCCATCTAAATATAGAATCCACGCTGACACAATAGACACCAAGCATGAGGCAATTGCTTGTAATGATTGTTATTTTGTTATATATTAATGATGTTTGGCATGTAGATAACTAACTCATTTTTTACTCAACCATCATTGGGAAGTGGGAACATGGGATAGTGATGGCTCATTAAAGGAAGCATAGTCGAGATGATAGAATGAGTACCTCTAGTGCCATCTTAGTGATCGACATACTCCATTTCCCATTATTCTAAGATGCTCTGAAGATCTATAAAAGCACGTTGAGTCTAATTAGTGAAAAGGGGAGGATTAGAGTAGCGAAGCCTTGGTAGATTGGTTCTAGGTGTTATATTATCCATTAGAACATAGAGTTAGTTTGGGATGCCCTTATTGCTCCCCTTTGTAATGTTCAAGCTCACCTATGAGCCTCTTGGCCTTTAATATCTCAAGATGAGATTTTGTTTAGTTCCTAGTAATATAGATGTATTTTTTTTGAACTATGTTAATGATAAAAGCTTTGTGCAATGTTTATTAGATTGAATGCTTAGGTCTATAGTATGTATGTTGATCTCTTTCAACCTTCTAACCTAACTCATCTATGGTGTGCCTATATCTCATGAGGACTCCCATGCTAAATATAAGAAAAATATAAGAATGGGTAAGACCCTATACCTCGTAATGATACCTGTAGCTAAGTGCAAACCTAACCTAAGGCCATCAACTAGGTACCCAGTGACCCCTCAAGCACCTATATATTGTAAATCCAAGGTTACCAAAGGATTGCACTCATGAATCTATAGAAATACTTCATGTCTACCTATGATTGATAGAAAACTATTTACCCACACCCTAGGATGGATTACACTAATGAATGCACCATCACCATTGAACTAACCCAAGTCCCTGAGGGATAGATTTGCACCATGGCACAACTAGCCCAGCACAGACCTTATTCCCTTATCCAATGCACTTTGGGTGAGTACATAAGGCTTGTGACTTATGTGAAGTGATGAAACATAGTAAAGTGTCAAATATTGAGTTCCATTGGGTTACTCAAGACTTGTGCCCCACTGGAACCAACCTAAATCTGACCTAGACAATTAGATAAGTGCCAAACTAGGCCCATGACCAAAACACCTACTTTTATATAACAATCTAAGAATTTAAATTAAGATCACATGATAATAGATGTCTAATAAAATTTGAATCACCTCGTTACACCAAAACCTAGTGCTACACAAAGATTTTCCTCTATTAAGAGTTTTCAAATCGCTATGCAATGACCATTAGAGTTGCAATTTGTACTTATGTTTGTATCTTTATCTTGATGATGTTTTATTTATTTTGTGATGGGAACCATTCAACAACTATATACTCTTTATCTTTTCCATTTTATTCAAATTCCAATATGGACAAATTAGTAACAGACCTAGCTCCTTCCTCCATTACAAGTAGTTCCTCTAATTTTTCCCAAGAAGTAATAGAAATACCTCCAACTTTGAAAATGCTCCTGTCTTAGTTGTTTAAGACACAAGTTATGTCATGGAGATACTGCCACTCAAGTTTTTGCAATAAATTTATTTAACATTTAAAAAATCTTTAATTTTATTTGGGAAATCATTTTAGTGTATATTTTATTATTTGTGGAATGTGTAGACTACACACAATTTGTAAATGCTAACTAAATTTAGTTATTTTTATACTTATTTCCAAAATACTAACTAAAAATAAGGTGAACTCATCCTAATTAACCATATTTTCACATCACTCACATCTTCCTATTCTAACATCAAATCTTTCATTTATTGTAAGGGCTCTCAGATTTTTTAGATATTTGCGATATTGAGTTTTTTAAATAATAGACAAAAGGAATATGTCATTTGAAAATAGGTTTTGTACGTGGTCATTTTTGGGTAGAATTGTATTGAATTTACCCACTCCAAATAAGGTCAATTTGGGAAACATTTATTTGGTGAATGGAATAGGAAGATATTATCCTTCTGATAGGTTGAGAAATTGACAATGGTTGATCTATATACAATCAAGCATAGATTTAACATCTTTACTTGTATTTATAGTATACAGTGGAAACTAATCTAAACGACTAAAATGAGTAGATGAAAAAGATCATTCTATTTGTGTAACCATGCCTTGACCAAGAGGGTAAAGGATGGCAAGGCCATTAATTTAGTGAACCACCACCAATGCCATTAATATTAAGTGGGTGTTCCTTATGAAAACATTGTTGTTCACACTCTTTTATTATTCTATCCTTGTCAAACTAGAAGGGTCACTAATAGATAATATTATTTTGAAAATTTTATATGTATTCTTTATGGAAAGAATTTTAAAACATTGATTTTCATAGTTTTTAATTACTTCTATCCTTGTCAAGATAGAAATACCAGTAGTAGATAAAATTATTTTGAAATATTTTTAAGTAGTGAAGCCTCATTTCAAAAGGGTTGAGGGTGAATTTATAATTTATCTTTATTTTATTGACCACTAATTTTTATGGTTCCTTATAAAAAAAAACAACATTCCTCTAGTTGATATGTTGGCTGGTATAAAATATTTTCAGCTCTTTAAGTTTAATTCAGGATTTTATTTCCTCTCAAGATTGGATCCCTTATAATTCTCTAAAAATTAAATATATATTATTGAATAGAGACTTGATTTCTACTCATCAAATTCAAGAGTCAATATTAAATGTCATGCTTCATAAGATGGGTGTGTAACTCATATTGGCTAAGTGGAAGGATTGGAGGTGGAACTACAATATTTCATTAAAAAATTATTCTCTTGGAATACTCTATTAGATTTTGAGGCTTTTTACTTTGGGTTTGGGTAATCTTAATCAGTGATGGAGTCTAAACTCCTCACCTAAAATATGGCTTGTTAGAGTTAACATGATTTAGAATGCTAAAAAAGCTTACTTTCTTTGATGTCTAGTTTATCAAGGTCTTCCTCTTGGGGAGAGGCTCAATCACATTGGATTTCCTAACCCCATGTAACTAGCCAACTATCAACTCAACCCCTCTAGGCACCCTTTTTAGACATGCCTAAGAGCCTAGAAAAATACCAATGGATTAATAGCTTATTTAGTTCTTGTCACATATAACCATTTCATTGGCGAATGGCATTTTTTGGGGACCATACTAAATGGCTTCCATACATTGCATTTTTATAGAAAAATTTCATAGTTACTATTCTATTTCAACTATGGAAGTTCAGAAATTAGGCCACTCTTTTACAATGAAAATATTTCTATCCATTTCTCTATCAATGGTAAAGTTCTTGTCATTTCTTTAGTATTTATATATATCTAATTCCAAAATCTTAAGGATCTTCTCAACCATTGGGCAAGCGCTCTTTATACCATGAATAACGTTTGTTCTGAACAATCTTTGAGTGACATTGCTTTGTTAGCACCCACACATCATTGGAGTTGAACCTGCAACTATTTCTTGTCACCTCCTCATCAACTAGGGGTTGGGGACGGGGGTGATGGGAGTATTGTAGGGCATGGTGATTCTCATCACATGGAAAAATCTCTTTAGTCCCATCTCAATGGACAATTTTTTTTTGTGTAGAGTGGTGATCGAGTGGAGTTTAATGTGTTGCCACCTCTTTGTTGGGGTTTCCTTAAGAGACCATTGAGGATGGGACCTTGATCTTCGTTTGATTTAGCCCTCTTTTGAGATTCCTCAACCCCCAATGATGATCTTAACCCGCATCATTTGGGTGCTACTACCTGTGTTTAGGTATCTCACTTGCCTTATTATTTGATACTTTAGTTTTGCTTTTGTGTTTTTGTACTCAACTGACATTTTTGTTTTGTAGTTTTGAACTATATATTTTTATTACATATCAACTAGCCACATTTTTGTTATTATCATCTATGTAATTTTTTATGTTGGAATCAATAGATATATGGATGAGTTCCAATAAATTTTAGTGATGAAATATGATATGTGATTCGATATATTAATTCCTGATAAATTGATAATTTTTTTAAATATTAATTTAATATACATAATATTATTTTATCAAATTTTTAATATCGATTATAAAATAAAACATCTAATAAGAATCATTTTATTTCGACCCAAAAGAAAACCTTAAAAACATGTTTATTATAATTTAAATAATAATTGTTTTCTATACAACTCCTAAAAGCTAGATAAGATATAGCAAATAAAAAAATAATGTGGTGGATAGACTAATGGCAGCTGTAACCAGTAATAAAATAATGGCATTACTTCAGCCCAAATTAATCATACAGTGGCTCCCACAAGCCGAAGGGATCCGCAACATATATAAAAACGAATATGTCATAGGATTGGCATCATTTCTTTCACTGTATGTGTGGCCGACACTCGACGTAGTCTGTTTATCACTGTATTACAAGATTTACTAGCACGCGTCTTCATAAGCTCTGCTTCCGTCGTTGCAAGTTGTGATTCAAGACGTGATATTTGTTTCTACAGTTCATCCACTATGCCTGTGCAATCTTAGACAAGGTCAATCAGCTTGGCAGTTGCTTCATACAACATGTTTGTGACCGCATCTTCCTTCATCACATCTGAAATCACTTGTACAAACACAAGAAACGTTGCGGAGACACGACAAACCTTCCGAAACCACAGAAAACGTGATGGAAGCGATTGAAACGCTGGTTCGCGTTGCAGATTTGGTTTCCTGCATTTTAACACGCAACCACTGCTATCCGTCACACAACTCCAAACAAACTGAAGCACCAAAACAGCTTAGAAAATGCGTCCCTCTTATTTGCAATATATGACAAGTTATGTGGTGGAGACTCAACAACCCAGTTTTTTGCACTTGTTTCCCAAACACCATCTAAAAGTGAGTTCACCACAACATCATATTTTCACATCCGCTTCTTTTACCATTACATCGTCTTATACCATCGAATCTTTCATTTATTATAAGGGTTATATAAGAGATTTGAGATATGGAGTTTTTGAAACAGTAAGCTAAACGAGTAAGACATTGGAAAACAGATTTTGTACGTGGTGGGTGTTGAGGGTGGAGAACTGAGTGGTGTTATACCAGATGCATTCTAGAGCACTTTGTAAAAAAGACCCTGAAATTTTATCTTCTTACAAATAAATAAAATGTAAAGATGGCAAGTGTTGACAGATAAATCTCATAGAGACGTTTTGAGAGGACTCTGTGACACCTCGAACATTCCAAGATATGATATTTATTAGGAAACATCATCCGTTAGGAGCTACCCCAATCCATCTTCAAAATCTTAAAAGTATGCAAAACTATTACTCTAGTTTGGCAAGACAATGTCTCCAATGTGAAATGGAGATTATTTTAATCAAACCACTATTTTTTTCTACCGCCTTGGGCTTCTTAGATTGCATAGGTTCAAATAAAGGTTTCAACCAACTCATGAGAACAATCTTTGATCCAATGGTCAAGGGACTAACAACGATAATAAGTTTTCAGGATAATGAAATATATAACTTGTTATACCCAGCACTCGATGCCAACATTAATACCAATTGATTCCTTTAAATCTTTGGTCAAGTCAACCTGAATACATGCTTGCATGTTAGGGTGCATATAGTAAAACTTATGAGCCTCATGGCATAAGATGCCCTCTGGGGTGGATAATCTCCTCGAGAAAGGGCCATAGAGGGATTAGAAGGCTAGGGAGTTCAATCTAAATAAACACCTAAAGGGAATCTTGGTTGGTGACTTTAAATTCATGAGTCCTTTTTAATAGAATCAAAAACATGTTTTTAAACAACCAACAACTGAATTTTACAAGAAGATGTTGGACTTAGATGAATCATTAAAAGATAAAAGAAAAAAAACTCTACTAAGGTTTCAAACACTAGTGACATGGATACCCGAGGGCTCCCATTGGTACAAAAACTAGGCATTGAAAGACTCTATAATGGGATTTATCCAACAAAGTAATCAATAAGAAATTTATTTTCATACCACTTCCACACACTACTAATGGCATCATGATTTAAATATATCTTAGGCTAAGAGGGAGAGTCAAAAGAGTTATGTCATCATGGACTATCATCACTGATTTCCCAGCTCACTCCAGTGCCATCCTTCCCATTGTCTACAACAACAATTGTAGTAGAGAAGGTGGAGTCCAGTTTATAAAAAGCACCCACCAAAATGGCAGTGCACCAAACAAAATAATTATGTAGTTATCCTAGATAATTTCACAGATATGGTATGATAAGGAAGGTAAGAAATTAGAAAAAAATATGGATGACATAAAAAGAACCTTAAAAACACAACCAAAACAAGTTTCCTCTCATGCAGAGCTCTTATCCATTGGGTTATTTTATTATTCTTAAAAATTAGGGTTTTGTAAGATAAAGGAATGTAAATTAATAGTCATACCTCACTCAAAATCCATGATCACTGACCCCATCTCATCTTTTGTACACAAAGTGTTGAGCAATAATAATCTTATATTTATGATGGAGGTGATGGTAGAAAATGAAGTTGTGTGTTTCTTCATACGGTATAGAAATGCACTATCAAGGGAGGAAACATTCCATTTCACAATAATCTTGAGCAATGGCAAAGTGGTGGGGAAGGACAAGGACAAGGCCATACAAAACATGTAAGTAGTGAAATATTTCAAAGTGAGTGGGGCGGTGATGGTGAGGAGCAATGACATGGTATTTAAGTGATAGAATTGAAGAAGCCATAGAAAATACATGTTCAAAGTTTAGTAGCATGGTAGATTTGTAAATGCAATCTATATCTTCCACCGAACTATTTCAGTTACTATATATATAACGATGTGTTTTATGGAAATTTCAAAATGAAAAGTTGCATCGGACTTTCAAAATAATGATAAGGATAATGATAGCAACTTTTTTTTTTAAAACCTACCAATCATGGGTGGGAGGAATCTAACCAAATAAATAATGAAAATGTGCACTTAGAGAGATGAAAAGGTACACTTAGAGAGTTTTTAATTATTATTTAACTTTTTGATTATTTTTTAATATATTATGAATTTGATTTTCAGTAAAGAAGTGAATGTATTGTTTTTATTTAGGTAATTCCTTTATATGTATAATGATAGACATATTTCTTCAAATTTCATATCTTTTAATTTATTTAGTTATTTGTATTTATTTTTTGTTTTTTACTTATTTATTTTTAAATTTTGAAAGACTTAAAAATTTAAGATTTAATTTGATTAATGAACATTAATTGTATGAATGTATAGATTTGTTAAAATTTAAAGTTTGAGATTTAATTTAATTAAATAATAGTGTTTATAAAGTATATGGATTATGAGTAGAACAAGAATATATATATATATATATATATATCAATTTTTTTGAAAAATCTTTGAATAATACAACAAAAATATATATATTATCAATTAAGAATAGAACGAGACCTTTTATATAATATCAATTCTCTCTCTCTCTCTCTATATATATATATACATATACATATACATATACATATACATATACATATACATATACATATACATATACATATACATATATATATATATATATGACAACTTTACATTTGACATGAGTTTCTCTACATATAAATGTGTTTTGCATAATTAAAATCAAATAACTCAAAGATTCAAAATGTGTTATCATAAAGATTTTATATTGTACATTAACAATTATCATAACTTAATTGGCATCTGAAAAAGTCTTTTATAGTTTTATATGGCATTATTATTATTTTTTTAATTTAAATTTATCTTAATGAAATGTTAAACCAAAATCACTATCATCAAGTATTAAATTTAATGGTCGAACCTACTTTCAAAGCTGCCCTTCAAATACTATATTAGCTCATTATAAGAGAAAATATAAAATATATATATATATTTGTAAATGCATATAATTTTTAACACTCTGTCAAAACATACATCTAGCATAGTGTACAACCCTAAATAAACTTTGATAGTATTTTAGGTTTTAAAAATTTTACATATAAATATATGATCATGGAATTATTATTATTATTATTATTATTATTATTATTATTATTATTATTATTATTATTATTATTGAATTCCTCCTTATTTATTTAATTTTTATAACTATATTTCTTTTTTAAATAAATATGGATTTATAAAACATATAAATATCATATTTTAACTTTATAAATTAAAAATTTAAATCAGAATCACATAATAATAAGTGTCCAACAAAAATTGAAGCATTACATTATGCCAAAACCCAATGTAATACAAAGCTTTTCCTCTATTAAGAATTTTTGAATCACTATGCAATGGTCGTTAATTTTACTATTTGCTCATATCTTTGTCGTGATGAAGTTTTATTTTATTGTGATGGGAACCATTGAAAAAATGTATACTCTTTATCTTTATAGAATAGGAAGATATTATCCAGTTGATAGGTTGAGAAATTGACAACAGCTGATTTGTATAGAATCAGGTAATATTTAACATCGTTACGTACACATACTGAGTTGGGTAGGCATCTTCAATATTCAATAGAAGCTAATCTTAACTAGAAAAATTAGTGGATGAAAAATATCATTCAATATGTGTAACCAAGCCTTAACGAAGAGGGTAAACGATGGCACGTTCATTAATTTAGTGAACCACAAACAATGTCATTAATATTATGTAGGTGTTCACACTCTTTTATTATTTCTATCTGATCAAGATAGAAAGGCCACTAATAGATAAGGTTATTTAAAAAAATTGTAGGTGTTTCTTAAGACAAGAATTTTAAAACATTGATTTTTAAATTATTTTATTATTTCAATCTTTGTCAAAATAGAAGGGTCGTTAATAGATAAGATTATTTTGAAAGATTTTTAAGTAGTGAAGCTTTATCTCAAAAGGATCGAGGATGTATTTATAATAGATATCTCTTATGATGACCACAATGTTTTGTGGTCCCTTATCATAACAAATATCAACATCTTTGTGCTTGGTATGTTGGTCGACATAAAATCTCTTCAGCTCTTTAACTCAAAATTTGGTTTGATCTTGAGATTGGATCCCTTGACATGCTCTAAAAATTAAACATATATTATTGAATTTAGACTTGATTTATGCTCATCAAATTCAAGAGTCAATACCAAATGTCATGTTTCATAATATGGGTGTGTAACCTCCTATTTTCTAGGTGGAAGGATTGGAGGTGGAATTGTAATATTGTATTTTCAAATTACTCTCCCAGACTCTTCTATTAGATTATGAGTGTTTTTCTTTGGATTTGGGTAATCTTAATAAGTGATGGAGTCTAAACTCCTCACTCGAAATGTGGCTTCTTAGAGTCAGCATGATTTGGAATGCTAAGCTTGAGCCCAAAATATCTTACTTTCTCTGATCTCTGATTTATCAAGGTGTTCTTCTTAGAGAGAGGCTCAAATGAATTGAACTTCTTAACCGTAAGTGACCAGGTAACTCTCAACTCAAAGCCTTTAGCCACCCTTTTTGGACATCCCTAACTTGGGAATGGATTCATAACTTGTTTCAGGGCTATCAAGTAGAACCATTTAATTGGTGAATGGGTTTTTTGTGGACAATACTAAATGGCTTCCATACATTGCATTTCTATAGAAAAATTTAGAACTATTATTGTGTTTCAACTATGAAAGTCTAGAAATTAGGCCATTCTTTTAAAATAAAAACCTTTTTATTCATTTATCTATCAATGATAAGGTTCTTGTTACTTATTTATTGTTTCTACAGATCCAATCCCAAAATCATAAGGAGCTCTTCAACCACTAGGTAAGTGCTCCTTGTATCATGAATCATGTTTATGCTAATCAATCCTTGAATGACACTGCTCCACTAGTGCCCACACACCATTGGAGTCTTTCCCACAACTGTTTCTCATCACCTCCTCCTTAATTGGGAGGGAAGGAGGTGGATGGGGGGCATAGGGTGGTTGTTGTCATGTGGAAAGACCTCTTTGGTCCCATTTGAGTGGACTAGTTTTCTTGTGTAGAGTGGTGAGCCAGTGGAGTATTATGTGTTGTTGCCTCTTTGTTGGGGAATTACAATTTTGTTTTCCCCTTTAGAAACCACTTGGGATGGGATCCTAATCTTCCTTCAATTTAACCCTCTTCTTAGGTTGTTCATCCTCTTAAGAATGATCCTAACCCACATATTTTGGGTCTTACTATATGTATTTAGGTATCTAACTCACCTTGTGATTTGATACTTTAGTTTGGTTTTGAGTTTCGATATCTAATCGATATTTTTGTTTTGTAGTTTCAAACTGTATATTTTTATTATATCCCAATTGACGACCTTGTTATTGTAACCATCTATAATTTTTTTAGTATATTAAAATTATGACATGTATTGATGAATTATAACAATTTTTAATGATGACAAATAATACATGATTTGAAATGTTGATTTTTGATCGATTTATAATTTTTTTAGTCTTAAACTCTTATTTTAATATACATAATATTAATCTTATTAAATTTTTAATATCAATTGTAAAATAAAACATTTAATAATTTTTTTTCTTCAACCAAAACACCATTAAAAAATATGTTTAATATAAATGAAATAATAATTTTCTATAAAATTAAAAGCTATATCTTATATAACTAAGTTAAAACAATAAGGTGGTGGATAGACTAATGGCAACTGTAACAAGTAATAAATTGATAAACTGGTGGACTCCACTCTTCATGAATCATACAAATCATACTAAAAAGTATTAAATTTATATTAAAAATCTATCATTAATTATTAATGCGTGCTAGATGCATCTATATAAGGAATTGTCTGCTCATTTTGGCATACTTTTTTCAGATCCAGAAACATGATTCGACCAAAGTGTGAAAATGGCTGGCATTACTTAAGCCCAAATTAATCATACAGTGGCTCCCACAAATCGAAGGGATCCGCAACATCTAAAACGAATAATGTCATCACCATTGGCCGACATTCGATGTAGTCCTGTTTTGACTGTATTACAAGATTCACCCCTGACAAATGCAAGATTAGCTCTGCTTCAGTCGTTGCAAGTTGTGATTGAAGACGTGATATTTGTTTTTCCAGTTGATACACTATGCCTCTGCAACCATAGACAGGGTCATTCAGCATGGCAGTTGCTTCATACACCATGCTTGTGACCGCATCTTCCCTCTCCTCAACTGAAATCACTTGCACAAACACAAGAGCAGTTGCGTAGACACGAGAAACATTGCGAAACCACAGAAAAAATGATGACAGCGATTGAAACGCTGGTTCGCGTTGCAGATCTGGTTTCCTCCATTTTAACACGCAACCATTGCTATACGTCACACAACTGGAAACAACCTGAAGAAAAACAGATTAAAAAATGCGCCCCTCTTAGTTGCATAAGACACAAGTTATGTGATGGAGACTTCACAACCCAGGTTTTTGCACTTGTTTCCCAAATACCATCTAAAAATGAGTTCACCACATAAACACATTTTCACATCCTCTTCTTTTTCCATCACATATTCTTCTACCATCGAATCTTTCATTTATTGTAATGGTTATATAAGAGATTTGAGATATGGAGTTTTTGAAACAGTAAGCCAAAGGAATAAGTCATTGGAAAACAGATTTCGTACCTGGTGGGTGTTGAGGTGTAAAATTTTACCCGATCCGCCCATTCCAACTAAGATCGATGGGGAACACATTTTGTTGGTGAACGGAATAGGAAAGAGACTAACCTGCCACTAGGTTGAGAAATTCACAACATTCAAGCGTATATTTAACATCTTTACGTGTGCATAGTGAGTTGAGCAGGTATCTGCAACATGAAACGGAAGTTAGTGTCGGTGGATAAAAAGGAATGCAAGATTGGTGCGCTCTAGCTCTTTGGATTGTATGGACAATAATTTATTTCAGGATACACACGATCCATCAAAATCCGGTTGTGAAAGAAAAAGCACCAGGCTAGCGGTCGACAGTAAAATTTAAAAAATAAAAAATAAAGCGATAATGTTTACGCGTGTCCAGGATTTTTTGCATTGAAAACATGGATTTTGATGTCTTTATTTTGATTGAAAGCTTGCATTAATGTATAGGTTAAGAATATATTATTTCTTTTCTAATAAAAGTTGATGAAATGAAAGTACACTAACTATCGTATTAGTATTAACTCACGAAAAAATCAAAGTTATTATTTTAGGCTCACAAAAATATTAGTGTAAAATTATATAAGTGATAATAGAAAAGATCATAAAAAGTAAGAAATAATACATTAATTTAACGTTGTAAGTAATTTTACGAAAGGAGGAGGATGTAGTAGGTTATTTGACATATCTTCACAACCATTTATATGGGAGTATAGATTATTGGATGGATCTTTAGTCATCTTATTCAGTGTTTTTTTAAACATCTTTTATTTTCTACTGATGACGAGGTGAGATAGCATGAAATAATCTAGACATTTTTTTTGCCTATCCCAACCAAAATACATAAAACTAAAACACCCATTACTAGTCTACAATGAAGACCACCCTCCATAGCCCCCCAATGATGAGAATTGATAACATGAAGGATGAAGCATTATGGAGAAGATAAATCAGCTTCATAACCTATGTCAACGTCTACTTCTATCCCTTCACTCTTGATTCCTACTAGGATGCTCTTGATAAGGGGAATTTAAAATCACCCTAATAATAGTTCAAGGGGTGTTGCCCTAGTGGCGAATGGAAGTGAGGAGTTGATCCACCTCCAACACCGTTTTCTCTTCTTGCACTTAGATCTGTAGCATGACATTTGATAAAGTAGTATTTTTGTTAGTAGTAGAGAGATCTATGTAAATATGTTCTTTATTAAATATAGCAAAATTTATATCCTTTCAAGAGGAAAGAAAATCTCAATACCAAAAATATACCACATTTCCTTGAATCTCGTAGGGAGCATAAAAGAATCCCTAAAAGAATCATGTACCAAGAAAAGGGCTTTTGTGTAAATGGATGAAAATAGGTATGGATCCACCTTCATGCTTTATGGGTTCTAACACAACTAAAAAATGTGTTTAAGAGCCTTAGTTTGTCCTCATAATCAAAAAATATTTTTAAGAGACTCAACTCGTAGATAAGCAAGGCTTTTGGGAGATGGGATCCTCATAGGAAGCAACATGTCACCCACTAGAATACCTTGGTAGATAATGCATCATTCAAAAAAAAAAAAAGTTTGGGCTCTAAATCACAAATCAAATAGTTCGAAATATTTTTTCTAGAGAAAACTAGAGGTAATAAGATTCCATTATTTGTTGAGCACTTCCTAGGGCACAATGTTGTGAGTTAGACATTGATAACCAAAGTGGGGTTTGTAATAAATTAAAGGAGTGGATACACTCTAGTTCCAATCTTTCCACCATTTTAAGAGAGCCTCTAATTCTAATTTTTTTTGCAAAGCACAGTGTATTACGATGACTTGAGTCTCAATAATGGATTTAAAACCTTGGTTGTTGAGTTTGAATTTAGTCTTTAAAGCTTTCCAATTGGATCAAGGTATATATAATTTTTCAAATACAATCCTGATGACATGAATGCATTTATGTAAAATTTGAAGGACTTTGATTGTAGGAAATTTAGAAAAGGGTTTTTAATTATCAATAATAATTGGGGACCACTATAGTGAGTGCAAATTGATTAAAAGCCTCGAGTCAAAGCCATCCAACTTCCAAATCATCCTAGGATTAATGGCCTCCTAGGTCTTCCATATGATTTTATCCATAAAGGTAATGATAAGTTTGCTAGGAACAAGTGCAACAACTATGATTAAAACCCCAAGTTATTTTAGGATCCTCCTCCATAAGGAATAGAAAAGGAGATGTAGTGCCTAGGAATAAATTTCCAAGCTTGTTTCCCTTCAATGATTTTGGGAATGTGTTTTATGCAAAGTGTAGTTCCTTGTAAAGAAATAAAAATAAGCACTAGCCAACCAATCTCTATAGGTCTACAATAGAAGTCCCATGCTACTATGTGAAAGCCTTTTCTACCTTCAAAATTTTCCGAAAGAAAGTTTAGCAACTAATTTTCAAGATTCTTATAGGAAAATTTAGAATGAGCCCAACAAGAAGATTAATAAAGTTGATGGTAACCATAACTTTAGGTCAAATTTAAAACTTGAATGAGAGAGAGTGAGGTTTATAAATCCAATATGAAATTTTTTTATCGACTTTAATGAAAACATAGTTCCATATCTCAGCTTGGGAAGATTGAAAAATAAAAGGAATGCCCAAAATTTTTAATATTTCCTCATGATAAATCTATTTTCAATAATTAGCCTTAGGATAATGAATTTTAAATCCATAATATTTTAAATAAAATTGAGTCTTAGCTGACTGAATGTTGGATCCAAAACCCATGAAAATAACCTTAGGGTATTTCATGGTGTTGTGAACCACAATTTATTCTACTAGATTAGTTAGAAATGAGACATCAACAAAATGGCCCTTATGAAATTGTTCTTGAGGTTAATGGAGTAGATAAACTCCTTTAACTAATGCTAAGCTAGTAGAATTCCCCCTAAAATAGTTAAAACCTTTCATAATTAAAACATAAAAAAGGAGTTGATGGGAAACCTTGGGTGATGGATCAAATAAGAAAAAAGTTCTCAAGACCATTAATGGTGAGAGAATAAGAATCATCTTAAAATAGAGTCTATACAAAGTAAAAACCTATGACAAAAACACAAGGCTTGGAACATAAAAAGAATGAAGGGATATTAAATCTTATCATATGCTTTTTCAAAGTTAGTTTTAGTAAATAAATCTTTCTACTTAGATGCATGAATTCATTCCACCCCTTCCTAAACTGTAATGATGTTATAGATGATATATTACCTTAAGTAGATCTATTTTTATCTAGCCTAACCACTAAGAGAAGCATTGACATTCAAAATTTAAACGATTAACCAATCTACTCATTTGCCTATCATGAATTTCAAAATAAAATATTACTAGTCTAATCATAGAGACATACTAACTAAAATATTAGCACTTAGGCATGCACAAGGGGAATTTAAGTGTCAAAAATTTAAGATTTTAAATTTATAAAATGAACATAATAAAATATATAAAGTTAATTATCAATCCAATGTAACTATCAGCTCAAGTTTTGAAAATTTAATAATAAAAGGATATAAATCAATATATATTCCAACATTATCCCTCAAAATAATTCCCAATCAGAGTCAACTATTTATATGAGCACGTATATGATCATTTCACTTTTAGTTTCAAATGTTTTAATTATTCATATCTGATAGAGTGGACCATATAGTAAAAGATAACCTCTTAGAGGGTCTAAATTAATATAATTGAATATTTCAGTGTACATATTTTTATATCATGCATATTTATCTTTATTTCTCATTCATCATAATTCATATTAATTTCAATTAAAATCAATTGAATAGAGTAGGATTTTTTTTATTTTTTTATTTTTTGTAAATTTAAGAAAGTAAATAATTGCTCAAAAGAAAACTAAGGATACTACAAAAATAAAAATAAAATAAAGGAAAGGACACTGCTTAAAATAAGAAAAGTTTTAAGAGATACTCAAAAATAAAAGAAACTAAATTTACACAAAGTACATTAAAATTAGTATAAATATACATTTTAGAGAGAAAAAAGTACAAAATTAAAAATCATAATACTATTGGTCATGGAATTGATGCTAATAAAAAATATAGTGATATGTGTGGTGAGTTGCATGGTAAAAGAGTGTCAAGAAAGGGTGATAGTGGAAATTGGGCAACTATAAATTTTGCTCATCTAGGCACATTTTTTCTTCAAAAGGTTTAGGTTTTGTTTCAAGTGCATCCTTGATTTTTATTTCCTCTATTGTTGATTCAATCCAAGATGAATCCCCAAAGTGGGGCTCATGCCAAAATATTCCTTTCAATAAAATGGTGGTAGGGGAACCAACTTCATTTGTAGAACTATAAATTAATTCCCTAATGAATTCCATAGGGAAGAAGAAGGAGCAAGATCCAAGTAAGGGTTGCAAAAAACCATACATGTATGTAGTCAAGATGAATCCAATAGCTATGTTGGACCTATCTAAGACTATGAGTAATATTTAAGTGTTGTACAGTAGAAGCTTTAGTTATAAATTTATGGGGGCTCAATTATCCATGGAAGGCTGCATGCATATATAAGAAGGAGGTGGAAAAAAAATATAGAGTTTGAATAAAGAATCTATGTAGAATTTTATTTCATGGGTGTCTTCACCAATGAATGAGACAAGGACAAAGTGTTTTGAGGAGGATTGTATTTCTTCCATAATGTAGTACTTTCCATGTAATACTAGCATATCACATTTAGGCTAACATATGATCTTCTAAATATAACATCAATTTGGATCAAGATATATGTGCTTTCCACAATAATTTTATAACATGTATGTATTTTAAACTATTAACAACATTATACTTGCTCCAATATATATATATATATATATATATATATATATATATATATATATATATATATATATATATATATATATATATATATATAAACCACATCATCTAGATATACTAGAATTTGTGTCTAAATTGACCTCTCATAGATAATTCCAATTAATATTAGCTTAAAAATCATCAGAACTATAATCGATATAAGATCAAAAGTATGAAAGCATCATGTTCCATTTTAGAAGATGTTATGAATATGAACACTTAATTTGGGAATGCTCGCTACTTTAGAAAATTATTAGTCTTAAAAACATTCATGAAACATATGAGAAAGACTCTAAGGGTTTCATAAAACACAAGAGAAAGAATGTAGATAAGATTCAAAATAAAATGGTCAAGAAATATATCCCCAAGGAGGCTATTAATAAATCTGAGACAAATGTGCCCCCACAAGAAGATATGGAAGGATTCCCATAAACACAACCATATGGAGAGAAGGATAATCATGAAAAGGAAGATATTACTAGAGATTATGGATTTAAAGAAGGCTTGGATGATCTCCTCAAAGAGATAAAATTATGGATGTAGGATATACAAAGTAAATGAGGGGGACAAGGTCAAGATAGACAAATCTATAGACAAATTACAAATATAAATAGATGATTAGATGAACATGGATGAAGACAAGGAAATAAAGTCAGGGACAAATGAGGTAAGTGTAGGAATATCACAAGCCCAGAACATGATTAAAAAAAAAACTGTAGGAAAAACATAGAGAGGGAGACTGAGTAAAAAATAATAGAAAAGACCATGGAGGATATTAGTGTATGAACTCAATATCAAATTGATATACTCTTGGTGATCACCAAGAAAAATAACCTTTCTTAATGTAGTTGATCTCTTGGAATATCAAAGGCCTTAACACCCCATCTAAAAGAAATATTTTAAAAAACTAATAAGAGAACACAAATTTGAACTAATTCTGGTTCAATAAACTAAGCTAACATGTATATAATGTCATTATAGAAGCCTTTGTATAAATATGGGAAGGGGAGTAGTGTGTAGGAGTGCAAAAGGTTCGGAAGGAGAATTGACTATCCTTTAGTACACCAATGAAGTTACTTTGGATCTTTTACAAAATCATAACTAATCTCTAATATGTAATATTGAGGTGAGAAAACAAAATCTCTTTCTTTTTGGTCGGCTTTTATGGCTCTCAAAATGTCAAAGAGAGAGATGGCCTAAGAACAAATAGAAAAATAAATGGTAGTAAAGAAGGACACACCTTAGATTATAGTAGTGGAATTTAATGCTAGGAAGGATAACTCAAAGAAGTAGGGAGGAATGGGGAGTGAGAATATTACTGTCTCCTTTCTTAATTTCATTGTCAATTGTGATCTTTGTGATATCAAAACCAAGAAATGTTGGTTTACATGAATTAACAAAAGGTTAGGAAGAGATCTCATATTGGAAAGTCTTGATAGATTTATGATCTCAAGTACATGGATTGAGGGCAAGTTCATCTTGGAGTCCGAGGTGCTTAATACATCAGGGTCAGATCACTAGCCCATATCTATACACATATTTGAAGATAAATAACCTTGAAATGTTCCCTTGAGGTCTTAGAAGATGTGGCTAGAGCACGTAGAGATAGATGACTTTATAACTCCACATTAACAAGGTCCAAAAAGTTTTTATGGTATAAATATATACATTTTTTTAGTAAAAATTGAAATCACTCAAAAGTGATTTAAGGAAATGGAATGAAGTTACCTTTAAAAATATTTTCTATGAAAAGATAGAGCTAGAAAGAAGAAGTGAGGAGATCCAAGGAAATTAGATGGAGGTGGAGATCTTCCCGAGCTTCAATGAGAAGAATAAAAAGTGGCCATATCACTAGAGAAAATGTATAAGCATGATTAAATTTATTGGAGATAAAATAATAGGATAAAATGGATAAAATAAGTAGACAAGAATGCTAGTTTCTTCCACCTCTCATGCAGGATCAGAAGGAAAAAAATTACATTAGCAAACTAGAAACCTTGGAAGCTACAAATTTTTTTGATCCTAAGGTAACTAGAGACATTATTTTCATCTATTATAATGATATGTTAGGTCAGATAATGATGGGAACCATTGTACATAAGATGATTTTTAGAATCAGAATCCTAATTTGGTCTTTGATTAAGAAAATCAAATGTTGCTTAATGATATCTTTTTGGAGGAAACTATAATGATAATATTTTAAATGGTAGGAGACCATACACCTAGGTCAAAAGGTTTCCCTAATTTATTCTTTCCTCACTTCTAGGACATCATAAGGGAGGAGGCTAGGGAAGTGGTGCAAGGATCCAAGGACTCCTAGGGGATTCTTAAATCACTTAATATGACCTTCCTAGTCCTTATTCCTTAAAATCCAATAGCAGGTCTCCTGAAGATTTTTAACCTATATTATTATGAAATACTATCCATTAGATCATTTCAAAACTCATCCCAAATAGGATTCAAGGTCTCATACCAAAATTAACTTTAGTTGAGTAATGAGGTTTTATAAAAGGTAAGTACATTTCAAATGGCATAATTATAGTGCATGAGATTATTCATTCCCTTCAAGATAGTAATAAGATAGGCATGTTAGTAAAACTTGATAATGCCAAGGCCTATGATAGATTTAACTGGTCTTTCCTAGATGGGATTCTTGTAATATTTAGATTCAATCAATCTTGGTGAAGTTGTATATGAAATTGTTACTCCTCCCCTAAATTCCAAGTTATGGTTAATGGCTCCCCATAACATTTTTTCTTAGCATCCATATGATTAAGGTAAGTGGATCTAATATCTCACTACCTATTTATCTTAATGGTTGTGGCCCCTAGTAGACACATCATGTCTCTCAATATTTAAGGTAAAATAAAAGGCATTAAGACAACTGATGAAGAAGAGGCTTTTACTCATCAATAATTTATGGATAGCACCATGCTCTTTGTTAACCCATCCTAGGAAGAGGTTAAATAAATCATAGATATGAAATCTAATTATGAGAAATTATCAATCCATGTGGCTAATAAAATAAAATCCAAAATCCTCTACACTAATATGTCCCCTAATCTTCAATCCTTCCTTAATAGGTACCTGGGATTTGGAATATTCCCCTAGCTAGATGTTTATTTGGGCTTTCCTCTATTTTGTTGGGTTGGAAGAAAGAAACTTTTGGAGAAAGTGGTAAATAAGTTGGGAAGGAAAATTGGTAGATGGAAGGGTAAATATCTAACTTATTCTAGCATAACCATCCTCATAAAATTGATTCTTCAAGTGTCAACTAATTATTGATTCTCAATGTTGAAGGCTCTGGTAGCTATTATTTGTGAAAATTAAAATACTTTCAACAATTTCCATTGGCAAGGTACATGGGATAAAATGAAATTTCCCCTATTAGCATGGAAGAAATTTTGTAAACCGATTTCTCAAGGAGGATTAGGCATAAGGTACTTAGATAAGGTCAATAGGGTTATTGGTTACTAAATTTATTTGGAGAATAGATGAAAATCCAAGAGAAACATGGA
>JARHVA010003366.1:1982500-1985000 GCA_037957365.1 Torreya grandis
TTAAAAAAAAAATCTATTATCTTATTTACTTTTTGAAATTATTTCATAGTGTAAAAATAAAGATATTTCAAATTATAATAATTTTATGAAAAATTATAACAAAGATATAGAAAAAATTAGGGAGAGAATTAAAGGAGAGAGAGAGAATAATCATAAGGTTTTATTTAATGAGTTATCTATTGTCTTGAATTGACCATCTTCTCTTGATCCCTAGTTTGTATTGATTTCAACTTGAATTCTTTGTTATTTTCAACCGTTACACAAATTTATTGTGGGTTTTAATCATTGTATTTGGTAACCTAGTTAGCCAAGAAATCATCATATCATTTATTAATTAATTATTTTTAAAAAAGTTAGGAAGATTTATATTTCATCTGGTAAGGGCACTAAGGATATCACTCAACTAGTTCATGGCCTCTAGATTGAAATTATCTGCACTAAATAATTCTTTGTTAATCATATTTTAGAATTTTTATTTAAATTTAGTGATTTAAAATGGTTCAATGTCTCCATTTTTCATTAGTTCACAAAGAATAGTCCTTATATTTCCACATATTTCAAATATTAGTTCATCACAAAGTCTCTATATTATTTAAAATCTTTTTGGGCTTCTTCAAGAACATTTATTTTCCATTCTATGCTCTTAAAAAATACAAATGACATATTTTCATCCACATTATTGAATATTTGTGCTGATATGATAATTTTATCATCAAAATGGGCCATATTTTGTAAACATATAACTACATTCTTCAATATTTCATTTTATTTGAAAATTGTTTTTGTTTATCCTGAGATATTAATTTTATCTTCATGTAGAAAACCATATCCTATTGTTATTTCACCAAATAATTTTCTGCGATCAATGAAAAGTATCTCAACCCAATTTTCAGTCACTCTTCCATGATTATTATATTTCTGAATGTTTAGATCAACATTATCATCAATATCATCAATGGGAACAAATTCTAGAAGTAAATCCATTGGAACATTGCCTTGACTCAAAAATGTATTTACATATGTTGAAAGTTTATGTACCTATTCCTCAATTTTTTATTAGGTCTACTTCCTAAGTTATTTTATTTTAAGTAGTTTTTTTGTACTGATTTAATAATTATGAATATCCACTTCATGGGTAGACTCCCCAATATGTATTCTACTCAAGCTCTAATATATTGGGGTCATATCTTCTTCATCTTTATCGTTTATAGGATTAGAAATTTCAAAAAACTATGCACCTAAAGGTTTAAATATCAATCCTAAATTTGTTTTAGAATTTTTAGGTGGTGGTATTTGTAAGAGATTGGCTACTACATATAAATAAAAATCAATAGCCTTTAAACCACTTTTATTCTACTTGCTTGTTATATGATGAACCCAAGGGAATGATAAAGTACTCAAAGAATTGATAAGTAGAGTATTGTATGAATTAGATGACCCAGCTAAAGAAATATATTGTTGAGACGCAAGCTCTGGGATTCCCTATAATATCAAATTATTATGGGAGTGGTGAAGGAGGAGGGGGATAAGGAAGTGGAGGAGGATGTCCAACATGAGGATGAGATGTAATGGAGACATGATAAAATGAAAAAGGTTATGGAAGTGCAATGGAAGAGAAAAAAAGGCACTTAAACAAGATCAATATGAGATACAAGTTATGCTTGTGTTGAGACAATAAAGGAAATAAAAGACAATTGCATCAGAATAGTACAAAAAACATGAGATGTTTGAATGAAGCCAATATAATATGTAATCAGTGTTACTGATACTAATAAACCCAAGTTAGAATCAAGGAGATATAGAGCCATTTTTTAAATGAGAAAAGAATGATTTTATTATTTTGAGGATGGATCATCACTTGAAGAAACTAAGTATGGAGATACACACCTCTTAATGAAAAGTTTCATAGGTTTTTTTAGAGGTACATTGGCACAAATTAATTTGGTAGGATTTTCTTCTTTATATCCTTATCAATTCCTTCACTTGTTACTTTACTTGGCTAAGGTATTTTTGTATATATGTTATTGATATACCATTGAGTAACATGGGATACCTTTTATTGTTTATATACATTCGAATATCCAATATCCTTTTAGCTTCCTTCATCGATACACTCAATAAATTTATTTTTAAAATAGGCCCTTTATCTTTCTAGAATAATTTATCTATGTTCATTCAAATCAAAATATTATTTGATTGACAAAGCAAAAGTGTAATAGGTAAAATATTCACTTTATCAAATATATGATCAATCATGTCTAATTCATCATCTACAATCTACTAAGTCACCCATTCTAATATGAATGATTTAATTTTTTTCAAATTCATCCTTGAATAGTAAACTTTTTGACCTCAGATTCATCTTCATAATCTTCTAAAGAGTTTTCAAATTTTGGGAAATTTAGGTATCCAAGACTAAAAGAGATGTTATTCTTCCAAAAAAACTTATTGTCAAAGGGGGATATTTTTATGACATTTCATTAGAAATTTAATCATGGAT
>JARHVA010003366.1:1990000-2022500 GCA_037957365.1 Torreya grandis
ATCCTTGAGGCCATAGAAGAAGCTCCACAATTGAGAGGTGAATACTCGAGGTCCATATAGAAATTAACCATTGAAGATGTGTCAGATACACCTACCCCCTTTAAACTTGTGGTGCGAGATCATGGGATAAATCACCCATAGATAGATAAAATATTGACAATTGACCTCATTGTCGACTTAGAATTTGATTGGTTTGCAGAGTTGGACCATAAATTTATGATTATATGAGTTATTCCTTATGATGAGATAATGGAGGATACCTCTAGACCTTAAGGTGCTAGATCGATTAGATAGAACATGAGCACAAGCACCATAGTCCAGCTAATGTCAACTAGATTGCCTAGGTAACAACCTAGAAGAAGTGGCCTTGCACCATTAGTCAATAGTACAGTGCCATGATCTTCTATAGAAATAATAGTAACCATGAGACCAATGCCTTCCCTAGTGGTTTGAGGCCTTAGAGGACCAACACAAGGATAATTACCAGGGGGATAAGTGCCTTAGACATTGACTACTTCCCCTCCCTAGATCTATTATGAGTTGGTCATACATTTGCTTGAGTATCTATGCATAGAGAATGTCATATAGCATGTGATCATGTGTGAATTATAATGGCATGTTCAAATAATAACCTAGTTTGAGCACAAAGGCAACCCAATTTGTGATAATCCTACTTGATCTTGTCCATACTTGGTATAGTAAATTTTATCCTAACTAGGTAATGGTTGATTATGACACCCTGAGGAGGGCCTTCTTGAAGGAAATTGATATACCTAAGTTTGAGTAGTAGAGCATAGCCGCACTAAAGGAGATCAACCATGGATTATCAGAAAGTGTACAATTATATGATGTTATATTTAAAACTCTCTTTTCCAAGTTCCCTTACAATATTCACCCTTTCGAACATGCACAATGGTTCATTAGAGGATTTCTAGTACCTTTTATAAGGGCATTGTCCATGAAAACATTCACAGACCCTCAAGAAGCACTTGAAGCCATGTTTATAATAGAGGTAGTGGGGAGCACCAATATAGGAATTAACCCCTTGAAGGAGGTATATATATTATTTATGGGCATACAAACTAAAAAATTTAACCACTAGTTCATCGTAATATGCTCGAAGTGGGTTATGGTGCACTGATTACAAGGTGGAATGCCATAACAAAAATAACTACCCTCAAAAGAATGTGTACACACTGCTTCTCAATTATGAAGTTTGTCATGAGTTGTATGATGTTTAAAACATCCCTTTATTATAATGCACTAGTCGAGTTAACATAACCCTCTATTATAAGTTGTGTGATGCCTACACTCACACCACAAATGACTGCTAGGTAATTGATGAGATGCACCAAAATATTGAGAGATGCACACAACAAGAACTACAATAGTGAAAGGGAAGGAAAACCAAGGAAATGAGGGTTATGGCCATTAAAATGATAGCTATTACAACCAAATAGGTGTTATAAGGTGAGGTAGAGGACATGGTGGAGGAAGATTCCCAGTTTGATGATGTTATAAGTGTGAATCAATCAAGCACTATTAATATGACTACATGATGCATCTAGTATGTATGTATTTTCATGGACTACATCTTGTTAAGGAATGCCTAAATTATATAAAAAAAAATGACCCAATGTAGGCTTGACATGGATAGGTCTCAAGGATGATTAGGTGTGAGTGTAAAGAGGTAAAATGGGCTCCAAAGGCATAACCAACATGCACAAAGTTGATCAAACATTTAAGCAACTACTCAGAGTGGACTCACCAATCAATTGCTAGTTACACTAATACCAAAGTTGCATCTATATTATGGGATGACAAGTTTCACTAAGTGCAGTACATAGCTAGAACCCAAATCCATGCATTATCTAGACCTTGCATGCCAAAAATACATATTATATCAAGATATGCATTTGATCTAAAACCTACAAGGATAACTCCACATGGTGAAAGACTTAGAGGTGAGATTTGATACCTATGAAAAAAAGGATGGTCAAGAGGTTTAATTTTAAGAGCTTATGAAGATCTTGCACCTCATATAAATAGAAGGGATACTTCCCCTATTAAATAACTTGCTTCTTGAACATGCAAGACAATGATCAGTTAAAGTTGTCACATCATTCAAGGAAAGGGCATGACAGGTTAGGCATACATCAAAAATGGAGTATGACTAAGAACTCATAGTGAATGCTACCATCGATGGAAGGTCTATATATGAGGTCATGATTGACACAAGGGCTGAGGTCAATATCTTGACCAACAACACATAGAAGAAGATGGGTAAGCCAGCCTTGAGGCCTTCTCCACATGTACTCTTCATGGCCAAAAAGAATCCATCATAACCTATCAAATTTTTTAAGGCCACCATTGTAGATATTATGGGCATTAAATTACAAACTTTCTTCAAGGTAATCAAATTGGCTAAACTTGATAAATATCCAATTCTTCTATGAAGGCCATGATGTTATGCCAACAATGTTGATATGCACTTCAAGAAATGGAAATAAAATGGTATTGATTCCCCTTTCAAGTGACGAAGGACCTCTCTATATGGAGAGTATTGATCTATAAGATGAGATCAACCATATATATAACAACATGGTGTAAGGCACTGATAATCTCAACCCTTCTAATCAAGGATTTCTCTCTTGGGAGAATGGGAAATCAGCATTAGACACAACCAATGTCACTTACAATTGATGGATTAAATATGCTTATGAGGCCACTAGTCATAACTGATAATTGGTGCATGTAAACGTGCCTAAGCCTATGAAGACTAGTTGGGTCCATATTGATCATGATCCAAATAATGGGTCCTATACCATATGAACAAAGGAAATAATGTACTCCACTTGAGCAAAGGTAAGATTGTAGTGCTCCTAAAATTTGAAGGGAACAACCTAGTAGGAAGGTATGTCGATGACCTTTAATCATGTATCCCTAAAGAAATAGATAAAATTGGCACACTAGTGTATACCTTGAGAAGCACTATCTCACATTACTGGGTAGCACAAAAATGTAACATGCCAACCTAGATAGAGGTAAAAGTGGCCATTTTCACTAGATTCAGGAGGATTAACAAGAATTTGGATATATTAGTGTACTCTAGTGACTCTAATCTCATGATGTATTTGTACCTATGTGAAGAGACATGGACTGACTATAGCCTGACTACCCAAAAAAACTTATGGGTGCACATATTTTATAGGTCTCTATAGACATGGGTGTGAGCATTGTATGGAGTCAATGAGACACACCAAGAGATAACCAATTAGGATGACCTTAAGGAGATGTTTGTGCACACTTTCTTCTTTTCCTCATAGAATATGGAGTTGAATAAACCACTACAAGGAATTGAAAGGGTTATGTTTGAAGACACCATCATCCTTAAGGAGTGCATAAAATAAATGTTCAAGGAAAAGGGTTGGTGCTCCTAACTTTTTTGAGGAACAAACACTCAATAATGACTCGAGTGAAGAATATGATTAAATTTAGAATGATCATTACTGGAGAAACATTTATCAATAAAAGAAAGCTTATATGCCAAGTAGATGATAGGGATGCCAACAAATAAGACCCCACTCATCTTCCTATAGGGACAAGGGAGGGAACTTGGCAAGTCAAGGACTTACACTAGAAGAAGAATGAACAATTCCATGCCGCATTAAATACCATCAAAGTGGCCATCAGCATAGAAAGAGATCTAGAGACTGCTAATCTAGGTACATATTGGTCAGATGCAGAGAATGAAATCATCATAGACCTCCTGAAGGAATTCCAATACTTGTTTGCCATGACTTATCAAGATATGAAGGGAAGCCACCCATTACATTGGAAGATAAGCACAAATCTAATTTATTACACAAAATTTGTCAAGAAATGCCCCTATAGAATGAATCCCATCCTTTGTGCCAAGATTAGAAAAGAAATCAATGCAATGCTAGATTCAATGGTCATTTAACCTATGTAAGAGTCCAAGTGGGCGAGCCTAATGGTGATAAAAATCAAGAAGGATGGGCACATTCATATTTGGATTGATTATAGACTTTTGAACACCACATAAATTAATGACCCCTTCTGAACTCCATTATTTGATGAGGTTCTAGAGGGAATCATAGGATACAAGATCTATATCTTCACTAATGGGTTCTCTAGATAAAACCAAGTCTGGATTGAGAATGAGGATAAGCCCAAAATAACCTTTACAACTGAATGGGTCTATTTTGCTTATAATGTGATGCCCTTTGGACTCAAGATTATGCTATCCATGTTCTCCAAAATGGTGATAACCACGTTCAAATACTTTATCCATGAGTTCCTTTAGGATTACCTAGATGATAGTACAGTGTATGTCCTTGTCAAAGACCATTATGACAAATTGTGCCTAATGTTTGAGAGGTTCAAGCATCTTTAGATATCCTTGAACCTGAAGAATTGTGTCTTTGTAACGCCATTTGTAACATTGATCAGGCACATCATATGTTAGGATGGTTTACTCATCAATCCAATGAATATTATAATCATCATTTAACTATAGACTCCTTCCACACAAAATGATGTCCATGAGTTTCTTGGCTACTGTGGATATTATAGAAAATTTATAAGGAGCTCTGCAAAGTTTGTGATTCTGATAGAAGAGTTCTTGCATAATGATGGCTAGTTCTACTGGGGAGAATGAAAGAAGATGCCTTTGAGACCATGCAACATAGATTAGCTATCACACCTATCTTATAATTTCCTAATTGGATGACCCCATTCCATGTGCATATTGATTCTTTTGGATTTGTGATTGGCATAATCTTAGCGTAGCCTGGTAAAGGAAAAATGGATCATCCCATATCCTTTGCTAATAGAAAATATATAAAGGTAGGGAAGAACTATACTACAATCAAGTATGAGGCACTCACCATGGTCTATACTCTATAAAAATTAGAGAATATTTGTTGGTGAGCCAATTCATCATTTTCATATAATATGAGTTGCTTAGGTACCTTTTGAATAAACCCATTATCCATGGGTGAATTTTTAAATAGATCATTCTATTTAAAGAATTCTAGTTTTACATTGTCATCAAGCATGGAAAATAGAACTTGGGGCTAGACAATTTATCATGTATAGGATTTAGTGATGCAAAAATGCCTATTAGGGATGATATGTTGGATGTACAACTATATAGAATCTACCATGAACCTAAGTACTTGGTGGAGATATCCACATTTTGAACATTGGATTTGCACCCCAAATAATGACAATAAAATAAAAGAAACAACTCATAACTCACACCGCCCTTTTTCAACTCATCAATGGGGAACTATACATACTATGATAAGATGAATTTATTCATCGATGCATACTAGATCATGAAATAGAATCCATCCTATGTGAGGCACATGAGGAGATAATAAGAGGTAATTGTGTGGGATACACAATGATGTGAAAAGTGTTGTACTTAGGCTTGTCGTGGCCAAGTCTATTTTACGATACAAATGATTACACCAAGGCATGCAATGTATGCCAGCACATAGGGAAGCCCAATGACCAAGATGAGATTCCTCTCATTACCATTATTTCCCAAGAATCATTTGAGAAATGATCCATTTAGTTTATTGGACCCATTACCCCCATAGAATAGTGCACAAGCATGAGTTACATTCTAACAACCATTAACTATTTCACTATATGTGTCGAGGCTGCACCAACCAAAAAATACACAACCACTACAATCACAAGGTTCATATGGGATAAAATCATAAGCCACTATGGGTTCTCTCATAGTTTGACTAGTGATAGGGTCATAAACTTCATTAATGAAACTATGTGGATCTTACTAACAAAATACATAGTGGCACATCATAAGACAATGCCTTACCATCCCCAAGAAAATAGCATGTTGAGGTACCCAAAAAGATCTTGGCAATGTGCCTCAAAAAGATATGTGATTTGGGTTGAAAATATTGGGATGATCAAGTGTCGATAGTGTTATGGGTATATCACGTAACTTACAAGAACCTAAATAAGTCTACACCATTTCAAATGGTATTTAACACTAAGGTGGTCCAGTTGATGGAATTCTTGGTGCCCTCATTGTGTTTCATGTACACTAGTTACTTCGATGACAAAGATTCACTAAATGTAATGTTGGAGGAACTAGAGCGCTTCGATGAGGCATGTGCCCAAGCGAAGTGGAACCAACATATAGAAAAAGTGTGCCATAATCTCTTACATGATAATCATATCAAGCACAAGGTGCTAACAAAAGGGGCACTAGTTTTAATCTATGACTCCAATTATACTAGAAACCTAGGAAAGCTATAGATAAGGTGGATGGGCACATATGTCATCAACAACATCCTAGAGACTGTTACATTTAAGTTGTGTACTTTGTCAGTGGAAATGCTCCCTAGGCATTTCAATGGCTACCAATTGAAGCTTTATCAGATATAAGGTGGCACTTGAGCCATTAGACACTGACTTATTGCTCATGATTCTATTGTATTAGGAGACTAGAATAAAGTTTGGAACAAGCCAAATAAGTCCTTTGGTAAATGAATAAGTGGTTCTTTGAGGTCACTAGTAAAATGTGTCTTTAGCATTTTCATGCATAAATCCAATCAGGTGAGTCAAGTATGGATACTCTACAAGTACCTAAGGGTAGACACCTAAGTTATGGGCATAGGAAGTTTTCTAAAATTAGATACAAGGTGCACAAAATATTTTTACATAAAATTCAAGGAGCAAGGTAGTTTTAGGCCTAGGAAAGGTCTAGTTTAACACTTTTAAGCATAATACTAGCTGGATATGTCAAGTGATGTTGTTTTGTAAGCACCTACGCTAGACACCTATGTATCTGGGTGCATGTAACTCACTAAAATTCTAGTAAATGTGAGCCAAGAAAGTCACACAAGATATATGTGTGAAAAAGATAGAGTGAAGACACATAACATAATCATGTGAAAGAGATCAAATAAGAGTGTTGTGTTCGAGGGCCAGTGCAAGGGATTTATCTAGGGTAGGAAAATCCAAGTTAGGAAAATAAAAGTGTAGTGAAATAAACCAAGATAGACAAGAATGATTTAAATAGAATTACAGTTGGAAAAGGAAATGAGACCAAGGATGCTTAATCATGTGCATGTGAGGTACTATGCCTAGATAACCATATTGAAGGTGAAGGTCATGCAAATTTAATAAAGTATAATTTAAGATCATCAAGATAAGCTGGAATCTACCTAAAGCAAGGAAGAAAGTGAGTATTTGAACTACACATCACTTCATCAAAAAGTCATTACAAGAAATAATGAGGTGGTGTTGGAGGAACAAAGATCGACATTAAATGCACATATAACAAAATATTTTTATAGATTTTATGTTGTAATGAACAACTAACTATGTCTGGTTATGAACCTTGTGTTAATTTGAAATTTTATATAGATAACTAGAGTAAAACTAGAAAACTAGAGAGCTGAACCAAGGAGACCCTGCTATAGAAAGAACTTAAGCACCTTGAGATGCCAAAAGTGAATGATTATGTAGAGAAATGAATTGTGTTCCCTAAGAAGTTGAAATCTAAAGTGAAACCAAGGCCACCATTTATGACACATGAATCTTGAGAGCCAAATATATAGTCGTAGACCTTACGACTAAGTGAAGTGCCAAATAATATTCAAGGCTTTGACAAAATAAATATAACATTATTTAGTGCTGATATATTTAGATTAGGGAAATATTAGATGAGCTTGAGTCTGCAAAAGGTACAAAAAGATTACAAGAAATCTTAACTACTAGCAGAAGTCACTACTATGAAAATAATGACACTAGTAGTAGGAGTGAGTGTCTCCCAAATCGATTAGGAGGAGCTTGAGAAGATGTTCTATTGAGACATGCAGTTTCCCAAAGAGGTGTTGATGGGAGAAAACTGGGTGTCATTAATGCAAAAGTTCCACCTAAAATATTACAACCACTAAATCTTTAACAATGCAAATGACCTAGCACAAAAATGTATGGTAGACACGTGGGTAAAGACTACAAAATTTGGAGTACTATTTGATGTCTCTATCTATGATAAATTGATGACCACCAATTTGATGTAACTCTATAAGTTGCCCAGTTTTGAAAAGTTAGAGGAACTTCTATAGTTCCTACTCTTGCATGTCCACAAGTATAGATTCTAATTTTGAGGGAGGCACATGAGGCCATCTATAACCTCATCAGTTAAATCACTAGACTCTCAATCTATGGCATAGACATCCTCTAGATGATGGTAGATGACACTAAAGTTGAAAGGGTTGGGAAGCTACTAGGTTATAAAAAAGGAGGTTTTACATTCCTGATGAAGGACATAGATGATCTTTAGATGATGTAAGTTACGCACTTGGTGAGTTCAAAATTATTCCCTGATAGATAATAGGTAGATGTAATAAAGGCCTACCTCTACATTACATACCACATGGCACAAGTTATGAAATTCAACATCACCAATTTTATCATAGAGGATATAACTAAGAATGCACCCAAATGTCATAAAGTGTGTAAGAAATTCTAAAGTGATTCATTTCTAATATTGATGTGATGGAGGAGATTAATGTATTTTATGGTGATGTCGATGACCTATGCGTATTCCCAAGACACAATGACTCCTTGGCACTAAAATAACAAAACTACACTTGCCCTACTACCTTCACCCCAAAGTATAAAGCGTGAGTAATGGGATGGTGCATGTGGTATATTCAAGCATTCAAAAAATAGTGGTGCATCCCATAGAATCTCCCCTAGAGACTATTTGGAATGGTAACTTTCATTGTTATGAAGGACTTCAGCATCATTCAATTGGTGCTCATAGATGGGAATCACTCTAGTTGGCTAAAATTTCCTTATGTATTTTCAGCTAGGTAATTTAGAGAAGCACTAAAATAATCCTCAATGCGTAATAGGTGGATATCTTGGTGAACACCGTGGATGCATAAATATGAAGTTTGAGGCACCAATACATGTACCTATGGGGAAAATCAACCAAAGATGAGAGGATGATTTGAATGCTACTGAAATCTATCCCCTCAAAAGAGAATTCATACTTGGGTACATCCATAGGCTCTAATATGAGATGAATTAAAGGATTAAGGGCATGCCCTAGCATAAAAATGATGACCTCCCCCTTCATGTTTGCAAAAAAGGAGAATTGGCACTAGTATCACCAATTAAATCCCCTTAGAAGATTAGGGAAGATACCCTGAAGGAAATACACGAGTACCTATGATTAAAGATCACCTCTGAGGATGAAGCTACCCCCTGTATTTCAAATAATAAATGTGTGATCTTTATGAAAATGATTGAATCACCCAAGCAAAGGGAAATGAAAAATAATAAGTCCAAAGGGTTAATGGTGATGCCCATGATAACCTTGGTAGAAATGGAGGTGCAAGAGGCATGAGAGGAAGAAGAAGATGAATAAGGATGGATGAAATTATATATCATCCAAGAAGAAGAGATAGAGGAAAATCCCAACATAGAAGAAATTTATGAGGATCTCCAAGGTTGAACTGCTCCCATGCTTTAGGAGGAATAACCTTCAAGCACCCGAACCATAGAACCTACAATGCAGCCTCTAAAAACTGAGGAAGAGAAGAGGCATTGATGGGTAGAAATGGGCCAAATAAATATTAGATAGAAGTAGCACTATAGTTACATAAAAAAATGGGAGGCCATGAAGGACAAAGGAACGACCCAAGTAGAGATTGACAAAGCTGAGAATGAGGAGACAAGGGCCAAGGAGAAAAATGAAATGTGATACTAAAGAAGGGGAAAGCAGAGATAAAGAAGGATAAAAAAGAAAATGCTTGGAGATAAATGGAAGAAAAGAGTGTTTTTGTAAGTGTTGAACCCATAAAGGAAAAAGTAGCAGAGGTACCTATTGCCCCCACTAGCACAGTGGAGGAAGTTGAACCACAAGCATGCCTATGCAGTGAAGGGGCACTTGGAGACAAGGAAGGTAATAATAGAAACTTATAGAAGCAAACAAAGAGCAAAATTGAAATTTAATAGACTCGAAAGGGTGAATTTGGTGTTGAAGAGACGAAATAAGTTGATGAAGGGGAAAAATTTTAGGAAGAACCCCCACTACAAAAATGAGACACATCAGGGAATTTTTTTGAATAAGGCACTAGTTCTAAGAAACAAGAGTTGGAATAAATGGAGCTAGCCATCCAAGAGGATGAAGTTGAGATGATCCTATGAGAGAAGGAACATAAGGGGTTCATGAAAAAAAACTATTACATGATGGATTAAATGCCCCAAGGATCTACCATAAAACTAACGTGCCAAAACTTATCCTTTGTCTTTAATAGTTATATGGACAATCGTTAATTTGAGGTAATGTGGAAGGTGTTATTTAGCATCGACCAATCAAAGGAAGGGCAAGACACACTTATTCTTAACCCTTATGTAATGAATCTATAAAGGTTAGCTCATGCCCTCCTTTGAGAGAATTTAGAAGTAACATGCAATAAAATAATCAATGATGATAGATCCTCAAGATAGATGAAGATCACACTGGAAGAATAAAGGAAACAAAGCCATAAGATTAAATTTGTAGCAACTAGTCAGGCACATGAAGGTTACCAAGCCATCCCTCGTAGATGGCATCATCACTTCAATTTTTTTGGAAGTTGATAAGGTGTGTGCACTAGTGGAGAAAATGCTCCCAAGTTTGAAGGAAAAATTGGAGCTAGAAGAAGACGAGGACCCTTGCATTGACATCAAGCAAGAAATCATCATGAAACTCAAATGGGTGGAATACCTCTTCATGAAGCTGAAAGAGGTATAGAAGTAGTCCATGAATTTTTTTTAAACTTCCCCACCCAAGTGTCAATCATCGATACATGAATTAAAAAGTAAAAGGAGAGAAGCATGAACTAATGGCATAGGCATACACTATGATCAGGGTTGAGCACACTTAGATAATGGCATAGGTGAACACTTTGAGTACCCAAAGCAAGACTTAGGAGTAAGACATGGCAAAAATATTTCATGCATTACAAAGAAATGCCTATGAGCGAGGAAATATCCTTGACAGAGGCATATTAAATGCAAAGGAAAGGTTACAAGTATTTAGGAAAGAGTTAGAGTAAAGTGACATGTTTTCCCTTGACATCACCTCCATAAAAGTATACAACATTATAGAAGAAATTAAGATCACAATTTAAGGTTTTGAGGACTTCAAGGCAAAACTAAAGGAACATGACCCTAATTTTTACATACAAAAGGCATTAGAAGGTTAGTTCAAGGATATACTAGTAATTTTTTATCGGATAATATTGGACCCCATATCCATCTAAATATAGAATCCATGATGACACAATGGAAACTAGGCATGAGGCAATCCCTTGTCATGATTGTTATTTTGTCATCTAGTACCGATGTTTGGCAGGTAGATAACTAACTTATTTTTGACTCAACCATCATTGAGAAGTGGGCACATGGGATAGTGATGGCTCATTACAGGCATCATAGTGGAGATGATAGAATGAGTACCTCTAATGCTATCTCAGTGATCGAGATGCTCCATTTCCCATGATTCTAAGATGCTTTGAAGCTCTATAAAAGAAAGTTGAGTCCAATTAGCATAAAGGGGAGGATTGGTGTAGTGAAGCCTTGGTAGATTGGTTTTAGGTGTTATATTAGCCATTAGAAATTAGAGTCAGTTTGGGATGCCCTTATTGCTCCCCTTTGTAATGCCCAAGAACGCGTATGAGCCTATTGGCCTTTGATAGCTCAAGATGAGATTTTGCTCAGTTCCTAGTAATATAGATATATTTTTGTTGAACTCTATTAATGATAAAATATTTATTCAATGTTTAATGAATTGAATGATTAAGTCTATTCTATGTATGTTGGTCTCTTGCGAGTTTGTAGTCTAACTCATCTATGATCTACCTGCAACTCATGAGGACTCCCATGCTAGATATAGGAAAAATCTAAGAATAGGTAAGACCCTATACCTCGCAATGATACCTACATCTAACTACAAACCTAGCCTAAGGCCATCAACTAGGTACCCAGTGACCCCTCAAGCACTTAAATTTTAGTGAAGCCAAGGTTACTAAAGGCTTGCGCTCATGAAGATATAGACCTAATTCATGTCTACCTATGCTTGATAGAAAATTATTTTCCCATAGGCTACGATGGATTACACCAACGAATGCACCATCACCATTGAACTAACCAAAGTCCCTCAAAGATAGAGTTGCACCATGGCACAACTATCCCAACACAAACCTTGTTCCCTTATCTATTGCACTTTGGGTGAGTACATAAGGCTTGTGCCTTATGTGAAGTGATGTAACTCAGTTTAGTGTCAACTATTGAGTGCCATAGGATTACTCAAGACTTGCGCCCCACTAGAACCAACCTAAATCTGATCTAGACAACTAGATAAGTGCCAAACTAGGACCATGACCAAAAAATCTACTTTTATATAACAATATAAGAATTTAAATCAAGATAACATGATAATAAATATCTAATAAAAATTGAAGCACCTCATTACACCAAAACCTAGTGTAACACAAAGATTTTCCTCTATTAAGAGTTTTTAAATCGCTATGCAATGACCCTTAGAGTTAAAATTTGCTCCTATGTTTGTATCTTTGTCTTGATGAATTTTTATTTCTTCTGTGATGGGAACCATTCAACAACTATATACTCTTTATCTTTTCCATTTTATTCAAATTCAAATATGGCAAAATCTACAACAACCTGGCTCCTTCCTCCATTACAAATAGTTCCTCTAATTTTTCCCAAGAAGTAATAGAAATACCTCCAACTTTGAAAATGCTCCCCTCTTAGTTGTTTAAGACACAAGTTATTTGGTGGAGAGACTACCACTCAAGTTTTTTCAATACATTTATTTAAAATTTAAAAATTCTTTAATTTTATTTGGGCAATCATTTTAGTATTTTTTTTAATTTGTGGAATTTGTAGACTCCACATAATTTGTAAATGCTAACTAAATTTAGTTATTTTTATACTTATTTCCCAAATACTATCTAAAAATAAGGTGAACTCATCCTACTTAACCATATTTTCACATCTTCTTATTCTAACATCGAATCTTTCATTTATTGTAAAGGCTCTCAAAATTTTAAGAGATTTTAGATATTGAGTTTTTTAAACAGTAAACCAAACGAATATGTCATTCAAAAATAGTTTTTGTACGTGGCCATTGTTGGGTAAAATTTTATCAAATTTACTCACTCTAACTAAGGTCAATTGTGGACACATTTTTGTGGTGAATGGAATAGGAAGATATTATCCTCTTGATAGATTGAGAAAATGACAATGGTTGATTTATATACAATCAGACATAGATTTAACATCTTTACTCGTATTTATAGTATACAATAGAAATTAGTCTCAACTACTAAAATCAGTAGATGAAAAAGATCATTCTATTGTGTAACCATACCTTGATCAAGAGGGTAAAGGATGGCAAGACCATTAATTTAGTGAACCACCACCAATGCCATTAATATTAAGTGGGTGTTCCTGATGAAAACAATATCAAAATATTGTTGTTCACACTCTTTTATTATTTCTATCCTTGTCAAACTAGAAGGGTCACTAATAGATAATATTATTTTGAAAATTTTGTAGGTATTCTTTATGGAAATAATTTGAAAACATTGATTTTCATAGTTTTTAATTATTTCTATCCTTGTCAGGATCGAAATACCAGTAACAGATAAAATTATTTTGAAATATTTTTAAGTACTGAAGCCTCATTTCAAAGACCACAATTTTTTATGGTTCCTTATTATAGAAAACACCAATATCCCTCTAGTTGATATATTGGTTAGTATAACATATTTTCATATCTTTAAGTTTAATTCATGGTTTTATTTCCTCTTGAGATTGGATCCCTTAGAATGCTATAACAATAAAATATATATTATTGAATACAAACTTGATTTCTACTCATCAGATTCAAGAGTCAATACTAGATGTCATGCTTCATAAGATGGATGTGTAACTCATATTGGCTAAGTGGAAGAATTGGAGGTGGAACTATAATATTTTATTCAAAAATTATTCCTTTGGAATACTATATTAGATTTTGAGGCTTTTTTCTTTGGGTTTGGGTAATCTTAATTTGTGACAGAGTCTAAACTCCTCTTCCAAAATATGGCTTGCTAGAGCTAACATAATTTAGAAGGCTAAGATCGAGGCTAAGCAATCTTAATTTATTTGATGTCTAGTTTATCAATGTCTTCCTCTTGGGCAAAGGCTCAAGCACATCGTATTTCCTAACGCCAAGTAACTAGCCAACTATCAACTCAAAGCCTCTAGGCACCCTTTTTAGACATGCCTAAGAAACCAAAACAATAAAAATGGATTAATAGCTTATTTAGTTCTTATCACATATAACCATTTGATTGGCGAATGGCATTTTTTGGAGACAATAATAAATGGTTTCCATACATTACAATCTCATAGCTACTATTCTGTTTCAACTATGGAAGTTCAGAAATTAGGCCACTCTTTTACAATGGAAATCTTTCTATTCATTTCTCTATCAATGGTAAAATTCTTACCATTTCTTTAGTATTTATATATATCTAATTTTACAATCTTAAGGAGCTTCTGAACCATTGGGGAAGTGCTCTTTATACCATGAATCATTTTTGTGCTGACCAATTCTTGAATGGCATTGCTTTGCTAGTACCCACATGTCAGTGGAGTTGACCCTGCAACTATTTCTTGTCACCTCCTCATCAACTAGGGTTTGGGGATGGGGGCGAGGGGAGCATAGTAGTGCATGGTGATTTTCATCACATGGAAAAATATCTTTAGTCCCATCTCAATGGACTAGTTTTTTATGTGCAGAGTGGTGATCGAGTGGAGTATTATGTGCTTCCACCCCTTTTGTTGGGATTTCCTTCAGAGACCATTGAGGATGGGACCTTGATCTTCCTTTGATTTAGCCCTCTCTTGAAGTTTCTCAACCCCCAATGATGATCTTAACCCACATCCTTCACGTGCTACTTCCTGTGTCTAGGTATCTCACTTGCCTTGTGATTTTATACTTTAGTTTTGCTTTTGTGTTTTTGTACTCAACTGACATTTTTGTTTTGTAGTTTTGAACTATATATTTTTATTAAATATCAACTGGCCACTTTTTTCTTATAATCATCTATGTAATTTTTTATGTTGGAATTAATAGATATATCGATGAGTTTCAATAAATTTTAGTAATGAAAGATGATATATGATTCGATATATTAATTCTCGATAAATCAATAATTTTTTAAAATATTATTTTAATATTCATAATATTATTTTATTAAATTTTTAATATCAATTATATAATAAAACATCAAATAAAAATCATTTTCTTTCAACTAAAAAAACCTTAAAAACATGTTTATTATAAATTAAATAATAATTGTTTTCTATACAACTAATAAAAGCAACATAAGATATAGCAAATAATAAAATAATGTGGTGGATAGACTAATGGCAGCTGTAACGAGTAATAAGTTGGTGGACTCCATTGTCGAAGAATCATACAAATCATAATATATTAAACATCTATCGTTAATCATTAATTATTAAAATATAATTATGTAATTATTAATGCGTGCTGGTTGCATCTATATAAGTAATTATCTGCTCATTTTGGCATTCCTTTTTTCAGATCCAGATAACATGACTCGACCAAAGTATCAAAATGAATGGCATTACTTAAGCCCAAATTAATCATACAGTGGCTCCCACAAACCGAAGGGATCCGAATATGTCATAGCATTGGCGTCATTTCTTTCACTGTATGTGTGGCCGACATTCGATGTAGTCTGTTTTTCACTGTATTACAAGATTCAGTAGCACGCGTCTTCATAAGCTCTGCTTCCGTCGTTGCAAGTCGTGATTGAAGATGTGATATTTGTTTCTCCAGTTCATACACTATGCCTATGCAATCTTAGACAAGGTCATTCAGTTTGGCAGTTGGTTCAATAGCATGCCTGGCAGTTGCTTCATACAACATGTTTCTGACCGCATCTTCCCTCTTCTCATCTGAAATCACTTGTACAAACACAAGAAACGTTGCGCAGACTAGACAAACCTTCCGAAACCACAGAAAACGTGATGGAAGCGATTGAAACGCTGGTTCGCGTTGTAGATTTGGTTTCCTGCATTTTAACACGCAACCACTGCTATCCGTCACACAACTGCAAACAAACTGAAACACCAAAACAGCTTAGAAAATGCGCCCCTCTTATTTGCAATATAAGACATGTTATGTGGTGGAGACTCTACAACCCAGATTTTTGCACTTGTTTCCCAAACAACATCTTAAAGTGAGTTCACCACATAAACATATTTTCACATCCTCTTCTTTTGCAATTACATCTTCTTCTACCATCGAATCTTTCATTTATTGTAAGGGTTATACCAGAGATTTGAGATATGGAGTTTTTGAAACAGTAAGCTAAACGAGTAAGACATTGGAAAACAGATTTTGTACCTGGCGGGTGTTGATGGTGGAGAATTGAGTGGTGTTATACCAGATGAATTCTAGACCACTTTGTAAAAGAAACCCTGAAATTTTGTTGTGTTACAGATAATTAAAATGTAAAGATGCGAAGTGTTGACAGATAAATCTCATAGAGACATTTTGAGAGGACTCTGTGAGACCTCAAACATTCCAAGATATGATATTCATTAGGAAACATAATCTGTGAGGAGCTACCCCCATCCATCTTCAAAATCTTCAAAATATGCAAAACTATTATGCTAGTTTTGCAAGACAAAGTCTCCAGAGTGAAATGGAGAGGATTTTAGCCCCATTTCCCTCTTGGGGAGAGTCATTGCTATGAGGTGGGTTACACAAAATATTAGAGAAGGAACCACTTGAAAAGGATATATCAGTGAGAGAAGATCTCACTTGAGGGTGTGAAACTTGTTTAACATGGTTGCATTGGGCTGCATGTATAATAAGATAGTTAGTTTGGGAAGTGGAGTTGCACGCCACTGAAAAGGATTTGATTACAAGGAATGTAATCATTGAGGGGGTGGATTTAAAAATGAATGATGACTTTTTTTTGGTAACTATAATCAAACCACTATTTTTTTCTATTGCCTTAGGCTTCTCAAATTGCATAGGTTCAAATGAAGGTTTCAACTAACCCATGAGAGTAATATTTGATCCAATGGTCAAGGAACTAACAATAATAACATGTTTTGGCGATAATTAAATATATAAATTGTTATGCCCAACACTCGATGCCAACTTTAATATCAATTGATTCCTTTAAATCCTTGGTCAAGTCAACCTCAATGTAGGCTCACCTTTTAGGGTGCATAGAGTAAAACTTATGAACCTCATGGCCTAAAATGCCCTATGGGCTAGACAATCTCCTCGAGAAAGGACCATAGAGGGACTAGAAGGCTAGGGAGTTCAATCTAAATAGACACCTAAAGGGAAGCTTGGTCGATGACTTTAAATTCATGAGTCCTTTTTTAATATAATCAAAAACATGTTTTTAAGGAACCAACAACTCGATTTTGCAAGAAGATATTGGACTTAGATGACTCCATATAATATAAAAGAAAAAACACTCTACTATGTTTTCAGACACCAGTGACATGGATACCTGAGGGTTCCCATTGGTACCAAAACTAGGCATTGAATGACTCTATAAGGGGACTCAACCAACAAAGCAAGCAATAAGAGATTTATTTTCATACCACTTTCACACACTACCAATGGCATCATGATTTAAATATATCTTAGGCTAAGAGGGAGAGTCAAAAGAGTTATGTCATCATAGACCTTCAATACCAATTTCCCATCATACTTTAGTGCCATCCTTTCCATTGCCTACAACGACAATTGCAGTAGAGAAGTTGGAGTCCAGTTTATACAAAGAACCCACCCAAATAGCAGTGCACCAAATGAAATAAATGAGTAACTATCCTTGATAATTTCACAAACATGGTATGATAAGGAAGGTAAGAAATTAGGAAAAAATATGGATGACATAAAAAGAACCTTAAAAACACAAGCAAGACAAATATCCTCTCATGCAGAGCTCTTATCCATTGGGTTATTTTATTATTCTTTAAAATTAGGGTTTTTTTAAATAAAGGAATGTAAATTAATAGTCCTACCTCAGTCAAAATCCATGATCACTAACCCCATCTCATCTTTTGTGCACAAAGGGTTGAGCAATAATAATCTTATAATTATGGTGGAGGTGATGGTAGAAAATAAAGTTGTGTGTTTTTTCATATGGCATAAAAATGCACTATCAATGGAGGAAACATTCCATTTCACAATGAGCTTGAGCAATGGCAAAGTGGTGGGGAAGGACAAGGACAAGGCCTTACAAAACATGTAAGTAGTGAAATATTTCAAAGTGAGTTGGGTGGTGATGGTGAGGACCAATGACATGGTATTTAAGTGATAGACTTGAAGAAGCCTAGGAAAATACATGTTCAAAGTTTAGTGGCATGATATATCTTTAAACGCAATCTATGGGTTCCACCAGACTGTTTTAGTTTACACACACACACACACACACACACACACACACACACACACACACACACACACACACACATTGTGTTCAGGTTTTGAATCATTGCCTTTTAATTTCTATTCACAACTAGACATAATTAAAATTGGCACTAAAAACCCCTAATAAATTCACTGGGGAAGACTTGCACTGATTTGATCACATGACCTCCACATTTTTTAATCATAAAATTTAGAATATGTAATGTCCACTTATAATTTCGTTTGTTGGAAAGGTTCAATTGTCTAATACTTGGGCTATTAACAACAAATGGCCATAATACTTGGCTTATTTACCATTAGATTAGACAAGATTGGCATGTAGGGTCCCACCAAATATAGACTTGTTGAATGTGATATGACCTTTCCTAGACACAATTTCATTATATTTACATTCAATTAATACAGTACTAGATAATTTGAAGCCATCTCTATTTTCCATCATATATATATATATATATATATATATATATATATATATATATATAATTTGAAGCCATCTCTATTTTTCATCATGTTATATATATATATATATATATATATATATATATATATATATATATATATATATATATATATATATAATTCCTAATTTACTTAAAGGTCTAGAATAGGAAATCAGTAAATAAATATGTAATAATTAAGCTATTTATTTGTATAATTTGACTATAATTTGAACCTTTCTAAAAATAGTAATAAGGGAGAGAAAATAATACTTAGCTATAAATTGACTAAGATTCTTATTACAAGGTCTAAAATTCATTATGCAAGAATAAGACACTATTGTAAATCAAAATCTGGCAATAGTTTTATGATTGGACATGGGCTTCAAAATAGGACACCTTGGGGTCTAATAAAATAGTCCTCTCTTACTGCCATTATTCAAGATACCTAAGATTTATAAGTTTTGTTTGTTGTGTCTATGTGAACATGCCAATGAAAATTTAGCTATTAGATATATGTGAAACTCCTTATAGAGCTGATTTAGTCTTCAAACCTTAGACTCCATTATGCTTTGACAAATTTTGGGCAAGAGGGGGGGGGGAGGGGGAAGTGGTGCGAGGCAAACGGGGTTAGTTTGTGTAAGATGTAATAAACGTATATCCACACCCCTTGTGTAGGCACTTTATCTATTTACCAATAATATGAAGAGAGATCAATCCATATATAGTTCTCCCACTTGATGTACTTTATGAAATAGTGTGTATGAAGATGCAAAATACTTAACTAGATTTGATTGAGGTGGCTATGAATTGGTCTAAAGATTTGAATAAGCTTGTAGTAATATTGGTTGGCTATATGCAGAGAATAGGGAAGTTTACCTTAGTATTCTTGCTTATATTCTTACTTGCTTTATAATATTTTTCAACCCCCTATAAATAAACTTTGAATGGGATTTCATAGGGATCTATTGGTCATGGGTCAAATGTATTCATTTTAGGTTGACAAGAAGAGGAATAGGAACTGGAAGGAATTTACTGTTAGTGGTAAAAATGTACATGGATATGAATGCTAGAAATAAACACCCTAGGGTTTGGTACTATAGTCTAAGTTAGGTGATATGGTCCTAAAGGAATGGGACCCAAGGAGAAGGAATCATCACTAGAAATGCTACTTGAAGGAGGTGGAATTATAATCTTGAAGGCTAAGAATGACTAAGAATTATTGAAAAGATGCATATGAGGCCTATGAGAGAAAGAAAGAGGGACCTATGGATAGGGTGTCATTAGCCACATTTAACTTACCAATTTTCAAATTTTATATGACTACATTTGCCACCCCTTTATGCTACTGATGTAGCAAAGTGAAACACTAAGAGAAAGGAAAAATAAAAAGCATACCTAAACTTACCTAGAATGGTGAGGCTCATGAAGTTGTGTGATGTTGGCTGTGCATAGAGAGATCACACTATGAAGTTAAAATAAGATAAAGAAAACAAATATTAGATCAATTCTTACTAGATATACTATATCTAAAACAAGAACATACAAATCTGGGTAAAAGACAAAGAGAGAGAAAATGTGTGTGTGTGTGTGTTGGTGCATTTATTTACTTTATTGCATTTACTTGTATTAATTATTTATTATTTTGGTGCACTAATTAATTACTATAATTAGTTTATTATGTTTATTAATAATTTACACTAGATAAAATAAGATTGCTTAGCTAGTAGTTAACTTAGGCACTTATCTTGTAACAGTGGAGTTTCTCTCCATTATTCAGGGTAAGATATGATAAGATTATTTAACTCATAATCAACTTGTGTTGATCATTTACACAAGTTAGACACCTATCTTGTTAGTGTCGAGTTTCACTCCACTATTCATGTAGACAAATATCAATTGAACTACACATGTTATGTGAGTTCCCTGATCTGTATCATGCATGCCTTGCTCTATACAAGCAATGGCTATTTGTATATTCCATATTAGATTAATATTGAATTATCAAATTAGTTCATCACATTTAAGTTATTTATTCATTTTTTTTATTATCCTACATATAAATTTATAATTTATTACTATTACTATTTTATCTCTTATTTATGTTTTCTATTAGATTCATTATATCTTGTAGCTAATTCTAACATGGTACCAGAGCTATCTTGAATCTGTAGATTAATAAATATTCAAGAAAAAAATATCTAGATATAGGATCAGTTTTTTAATTTTGTATATAGATACAAATTAATGCTTTGTGGAGAATTTTTGAGATCCCCATTGAGTTCAAAGTACTCGATATAGTCAAAATCATCTACAATTTTGTATAAATTGGGCACAGGGGGCAAAATTGGCAAGGGTTTAATCCATAAGCACCACACCAAAATATGGTGGGTACCTAAAAATTCAAAAATTTCTAAAAAAAATAGAGCTCATGGTTTCATTTGAAATATGTCAAAACCTATGGATCCATATAAAATTTGTCCAATTTGGACATAGTCACCCTGAATGACAAATAGTTTTACTCCCAGATACGGTCGTATGGTCCATACGGACTGTGCAGACCAATTTATTTTTTGGTAGGACTCATAGATCAGTAGGTATATTTGAAAGAGAAACTTTTAAATCCCACCATTTGAACACCAAGAGGTATTTTTGAGTGATTTTTTTTTAAATAACTTAAAATTTTATGCTCTTCATTGTTCAACTTCTAGGTTTTTCTAGAGTTTTCTATATTTTTAGAATTTAGATTTCATTATAGTAGCTATTACACATCCTCATTTATACAAATATATAGTATCATAACTCTCACATACAACCTCAAATTGAGGTCCCATTATTTTGAAAGTTAATATTTTTGAAGAACAACACATTGATGTAGAAATTTTTGTAATAAAATGCATAGTTTTTGTACTTTTAGACTAGAGGGCCTAAATGACCTTTTCTTAAAATCAAAAAATTATAATCTAGCCTTGTAATTGAATTTAATTTTAAATTTAAAAAGAATAATTTACAGGTGGGAGAAAATGAGGTAATTTAAGGGGGTTTTGTGGTGTGTTCTGTACTTTGATTTCTGCTTTGTGATAGTTTATTTCCGATTGCATCATGAAGATCCTAAGTTTCCACTATTAAAATCATAAAAATATAATAAATATAAATAAAATTCTTAAAATTAATTAATTATACTAAGATATATAACTTATTTAACAACTCTTCTTACTCTACCTACTGATGCAAAAGAGTTACAACACTTTCTCTTTGAAACTACTAAAATAATTAGATGCATTCAATCTTACATGTCTTTAGATTTGAATTTATATCCTCATAAATGTACAACTGAAAAATAGGCTTGAGATAAATTAGCATCATTTTTCAGCAAAATATATGAGGTTCGTGGTTACCAAATTCACAACAAACTCATTAGTTTGGATCCCAAAAATTATGCTATAATACAAGACTACATCAATAAAGTCATAGATATTAGAGCACAAATTTCTAAATGTAAAATTGATAAAAAAAGGGATATTCAATTGACTTTCAATGCCTTACATAAATTGGGTCTTTAATATTCATCCTTTGTCTCTGGATTTTAGACTCATCAACTCACAATGGGCACATATTATCAAATGCTCACCTTTGAGGTATTCTCTGATATTCTAATGGCCAAAAAAGAAAAGTTAATAGCTATCAGTCTAATCAAGTCATTTATTTGTCAAACTCTAGTTGCGAGTCAACCTCAACATAAGAAAGTTTCAACATTAGCATCAAATACAAGTTCAAATAAAAAGAAGTATAATAATCAGAATAAGTCACAAAAAGATAAGAATAAAGAGAAATAATCTTCCTCACAAAGAGATTATAAATCCATTAATAAGAAAGAGGTTTCATATTGAATAAGATTTTTGGAAGAAATATATTGATGAACTTAAGGGTCTTCTCAAAAAGAATAACATCAATCAATCCTCTTCAAAGGATTCTTCCACTCCTTCAAATTCAGGGAAAGAGAAAGCTACGACACTAGTTGCACTGGCAAATTCTCCCAAGTCATGGGTCATTGACTCAAGTGATTCACACCATATGGGTTCTAATCAAGAATTTTTTTTTAGATTAACACCAAGTTCCTTGCCTCATATTCTTATAGGTGATGATTCTAAAGTAGATGTTATAGAAAAAGGTATAGTTGATGTTGATAGTGGTGTATTTGAGGATGGCCACTGTGTGCCGGAGATATCAACTAACCTTTTTTAATCTACAAAATCACTCACTTTGATATAGTTAGGAAATTTGACTTCACAAATGATTCTGTATCAATAAAAAAATTGGAGGATAATCCCTTAGTTGTAGTGGGAAAAGTCGACACTAATACTCAAGATTATTCATTATCCCACTTTGTGCCTCAGTCTTCCTCTACATCTTTGCTCTCACACACTGATTCAAGTAGAAATTTATGGCATGAGTGGTTTGGTCATCTGACCTACTACTATTTACAACAACCTAGTCAGTAGGAGATGGTTACAAAACTTCCATAGAATCAATTTTCATGGGGTATGCCATGGTTATGCCTTAGGCAAACATCTAGAGGATAATTTTGATAAAGTACAGGCTTGGAGGGATACATAATTCCTCAAACTTATTCATAGTGATTTAGTTGGTTTTGTATTTTATTAAAAACTGGTATGTTCTCAAATTTATTGTTGCCTATTCTAGATATACTATGGTTTATTTTTCAAAACTTAAGAATGAAGTATTTGATATATTTCTAGAGTTCAAAGATCTAGCAGAGAAACAATCTGGGAAGTATGTCAAGATTCTCAGCATAGTTAATGAGAGAGAATATGTGAACAACAAGTTTATATAGTTTTATACTCTTGAAGAAATTGATCTTCAACAATCATTTGCATACACATCTTAACAGAATGGTGTAGCATTGAGGAAAAATAGATTCTTAAAAGAGATGGAAAGTTGTATGATTCATGAAAAATCATTATTACCTGAGTATTAGGTAGAAGTGACTAATTATGTTGCATATATATAATAGAGTTCCTCATAGATCTTTAAAGGGAATAACACCTCTTCAAGATTGGTGTAATAACAACCTAGATATACATCATTTTAGAGTCTTCGATAGTCCAACATGAGCTCACATACCTTCTGACAAGCATCATGCTTTAGAACAACAAAGTTGAACCTACATATTTGTGGCATATCTTGATGGTGTTAAGGAATATCATCTCATTAATCCAAATTCACATGAGATTATTATAGTGAGAAGTGTTTACTTTGAATAAAGTCCTTTAGACTTGTCTTCTAACATTTCTCATTCTTCTTCCTTAGAAGAATTAGATAGTAGTGATGATGATACTCCTCTTTTATCTACTAATAGGGCTGATGATGTATTACCTCTCTATCAAGGTTTTATAGGTCATCTTCCTACTCCTCCAAATCCTTGCCCATTTATTTCTTTATGGGATAGACAGACTTTGGTAGATGTAGACCCTCTTGTAAAGGAGAACATGCTCACAACATGATCTTCCACATTCCTACATTTCCATAGCTTCTGATCCATAGTATTTTCAAGAAGCCATAAGGGCAACTGAGTGGGATTCAGGGATGGAAGAAGAGTATGACTCATTGATTAAGAATAACACTTGGGATCTTATTCCTCTTCCTTAGGGAAGAAAATTAGTAGGATGTAGGTGGATATATTAGACTAAGTTTGTAGCAGATGGAAATGTTGATAGGTATAAAGCACGCTTAGTGGCCAAAGGTTTTTTTAAAGTAAAAAGCATTGAATATATAGAAACCTTTATACCTATAGCTAAGATTAATTCTATTCACTTGATATTAGATATTAGTGTAGATCATGGTTGGGATGTACATCATATGGATGTGAAGAGTGCATTTCTTGACATGAATATTCATAAGGATATTTATATGGAGAAATGACAAGGGTTCATTTAGGATTATTCACTAGTATGCTACTTTAAAAAGTCTCTCTATTGTCTAAAAGAAGCCCTTAGGGCTTGTTATTCTAAGATGGGCACATTTCTTCTCTTAATTGGGTTTTTGAGATGTCACTCAGATCTCAATGTCTACATTCTACGATAGGAGGATTCACTATTGTACTTAGTTCTCTATGTTGATGATCTCATTAGTAGACAGAGCATAACATCCATCATCAATAGTGTTAGGACTATAGTTCATGACAGGTTTTCTATGATAGACATGGGATTATTGCATTATTTTCTAGGGATCCAAATAGCACAGTCTTCTTATAGGATTACACTTTCATAGCTCAAGTATGCCTTGGATTTGTTAGTGCAATTTCACATGGCTAATTTTATGCCTACACCAATGACTTTCTTATCTAGATTTAGATTTTAGGTTCATTATTCTACTCCCTTAGTTGATGCCAAGTGTATTGCCAACTTGTAGGTAGCCTCATCTATTTGACTCATATATGACCTGACATTTCATATGCAGTTGGCATGGTTTCATGTTTTATAAAGACACCACATGAGCTTCATTGGTGATCCACCAAGTGCATTTTGAGCTACATTCAGGGAACTATCAGATACTTGATTCACTATAAAGTAGGTACAAGTTTAGACTTGGTGGGATACACAAATTTTAATTGACCTAGCTATTATGATGATCATAAGTCCACTTTTACTTTCAGCTTTCACTTCAAATTTGGCCTAATTTTTTGGTATAGTAAGAAACAAAATTCTATTTCTCTTTCATCTATAGAGGCTAAGTATCATGGTATTATTAATACCACTACTAAGGCTATTTGGATTTAGAATATTCTCACTGATCTTGGTGTTCCATTTTGTAAGCCATCAATCATCTACTGTGATAACCAAAGAACTATCTAGATCTCAAAGAATGTGGTTCATCATCAGAGAAAAAAACACAGAGAGATTGATATGCACTTTATCAGGGAGTTGATTGAGGTAGAGATCATTGATCTTCAATATTGTCCTATGGAGGAGCAGATTATAGATATTTTCACCAAACCTTTTAATAAGAGCAAGTATCTTCACTTGTAATATGTTTTGACGATACAGAACATCAGTTCTTCATGGGTGTCTTCTATACCTTCATTTTAATGAGGATTTTTTTCTTTCATGTTTTCTCCTTTCCTCATCTATTTGTATATAGTACCTAATATAGCTACACATTGTCGGGACTCTTATCTACATATCCCTACCTGAGTTTCACTTATGGGGGGTGTTGGTGCATTTATTTATATCTAATATTTATTATTTTGGTGCACTAATTACTTATTATAATTATTTTATTATATTTATTAATAATTTACACTACATAGGATAATCTTGCTTAGCTAGTAGTTGACTTAGACACTTATCTGGTTACAGTGGAGTTTTAATTTACTATTTATAGGATAAATTTTTTAAAATAATAGTCAACTTGTGTTGATCATTTACACAAGTTGGATGCCTATCTTGTTAGTGTGGAGTTACACTCTACTATTCATGTAGATAGATATCGGTTTAACTACACATGTTATGTGAGTTCATTTATCTTTATCATGCACACCTTGATCTATATAATCAATGGCTATTTATATATTCCATATCAGATTAATATTGAATTATCAAATTAATACATCATATTTGAGTTATTTATTCATTTATGTTATTATCCAAGATATACAATTATTATTTATTACTCTTAATATTTTACCTCTTTTTTATGCTTTCTATTAGATTCATTAGTTTCTATAACTAATTCTAATAGAGACGAACAAAAAGAAATGAATACACTTCATTGAGTATGTGAACCAATAAAAAAGTTGTTGTGATGCTGAGTAATGTTGAGTAATATTGGATTATGATGTACCAAAATTAATATTGTGAATGGAGTTGAGTGCTGAATTCCCCAAAAGTGGCTCAAAAATGTAAAGGCTATCCCTTTGGCTATATCATCTCCCACTAAGTGAAGCTATGTCATCATGCATTTGCTGATCAATGTTTAGTCTATGTTTCTAATCCCTTTGAGTAGGTGGCTCAAGAATAGAAAGACTAGGTAGTCCTTTGGCTCCATCATTACCCTATGAAGTGAAGCTATGAACTGATACCAATATGAATTGTGTGTCATATAGGATGGCTAGCAAGGCCCATGAATTCTCTATAATCTGACAATGTGGCATGGATAACCTAATGAATGGTAGAGACTAGCCCATTCTTGGGCACTCTAAAAGGTTGAGATTAGGCTTGTACGAAATCTACTCTAAAATAAGGCCAACCACCTATAGATGGAATAAGGAACATAAATACTGAGAATGCCTGGGTAATGTACTAAACTTGAAAAGAGAAGAAGATAAGTGTGCCACACACATTACACCCAATCACTAGTGTTTAAAACATGGATTTTGATTTGGAAGTTATACCAACTGACCTATCTGAAGTTTAAAGTGAGATATATCATGCCGTGCATGATGCCCCCTATACCTATAATCTTTGAGAAAAAAAATATATTAAAATTATTGTATCTGAACTGGTTTGAATATGTAAAACTATAGCTGAACATATTTTTATACCTATTTTTCAAAAACATGGTTTTTTTTTATTTGGATTGGATCACAAAATATGGAGAATCTACTATTTGATACTATATTCCAATCTTGGCACTATTTTCCTAAGCTAATTTTGATGACTATTCTATAATTGTCAGTATCTACCTAGTTTAAATTCTAGATACTATTTTGGGTGTTTGGAATATAATTTTTTAACCAATATGAGCTCTAATCTCTATGACAAAACTCCTATTTTTCTCCCTCTTTTGAGGGTAGGAATGAAGAACTTTCAATGACTATCCTCAAAATAAAAATCCCTACAACTATGTTATACTAGAAATATACATGATATAACAATGATAATTGACCAAATATCTCAATATATATCATGATTTGTAATGGATATTGTTTGATCAATAGAGATATGCCTAGATAGATATTACAATGTAATAGCACGTACAATATAATAAATTGGAACTAGAAGTTTGGTTAATTTTTAGTTGTTAGTTATCAAGAAAGGATAAAGCATGATGTCCATCACAGCATCCAAAAAATCAAGATAATGGATGATGTGGATCATGTCATTGTAAATAATTAAAAATAAATCAAGAAATAACCACACAAAGTAAGAATCAAGAAGCATAAAAGAGTGTCTAAGAGGACAAGAAAACAAGGGACATGGGCACATGTCACTCAAAATGGAAATCAAGCATACAAGGCATGTTAAAATGCCGCATACACATAAAATTAAAAACAAACAATGTTGGTGTGAAAGCCACAATCACATAGAAGAGTACAGATAAAGAAAACTAGAAAATATCTTAAGTCACACACAAGAATATAAGTAAAGGACATTAATGGATGTCCTAAGTCACATGTAAAAAACAAAGCAAGAACTGAGAAATGTAATCACATCTAGATATATAAAGTAAGAAAGGAAAACATGTAAATATTAGAAATATAATCACTTATGACTAATCAAAACAAGAATTAAAAGTATGCAATGCACATAATACAAGACTACATATATGCTAATAAATACACAAATTTTACATACTAGTAAGTGTGCATATAGTAATATGTGTAAGCTAGTAAGTAATGTATATACACATGATAACTAGAGTGTTTGGTGTAGGAGTGACATAACCTAGATGGTGTATTCATGCAAAAGATGCCCCCAGTGGGTATGTATTTCAAGTGTGTCTCGAATGTAGTAGTAAGATGCTCCCTCAATGGGTAGAGTGAATCAATCAAGGATCTAAATGTCACTGCACACACTCAATGAAGATCAAGTGAAGCATGATAATATAGATAATTCAACAAACAATAGCATAGATTAACATAATGTATGTCTAGCATGGTAGTAGAGATGTAGAGCATGGATAATGCATACAATTGAAATATTTTTGATGTTTTGAATTATTTGAATGTTTTTTGTATTTTAGAATATTTGAATGCTTTTGTATATTTTTTAAAATGTTGTAGTATTTTTGTATTTTTTGAATAAGCTATGTATAATCAATCATGAGGAAATTATGTACAATAAATTAGGAAAAAGATATGTACAAGTAAGGCTAATAAGAAATGATACTAACTAATGAGTCTCATGCAAGACTCCCTATCATGGTGTCTTATATCAAGGAGAGGGATTGTGCATGATCGTGAAGAATGATGGAGTGGTTGAGACTATGGCTTTGAAAGTTGTGTATGCTTTAAATGATCTAAAATATATAAAGGTAAAACCAATGGTGGGTCCCCAAATAACTATGAGAAATGAATACAACTATAGGGCTCTTACAGACCCATCTTGTAGTAGGAAAAGCTCTCTGAACATGTGCTCTATATGTAGATGCATGAGACCTTAATGATAATACACCATGTGTAAACACTGTGGCTGAAAGCTATCTATAATATTAAAAATATGGTTGATTCAAAATATACCTTTGTGGAAGTGTATGAACTCTCTATGCTAACAATGGAGGCCTCAACTATGTCTGAATCTGAACTAGTGGAAGAACTAAAACTGGTGGAGAATAAAAAATTGGTGACTGTAAAATAGTAGATGGCTCTAAATGGGGAGTGATAACTCATATGTAACTCCACCAACTATGAAAACTTAATTAATGTGAATTAATTTCATGCATCTATAAACTATAGAAGGTAATACTCAATTTTTTTGAATCCATGGTCAACTAAATAACATATCAAAAATATTTGTAGTAGGAACTATAGTAAATTGTGTGGCCACATGTGTTGGAACAACTTGTAGAGGAAGTACAATCTCACCCATTGAACTTTGTATATGCCCACTAAATTCACTGATAACTATGTCTATTGGGGTAATATCCTACTCTAAATATCCTAAATGTCTTAATGTCATAGTGCACATGTTCATAGTAGATTGATTATCTACGAGAACAATATGAATAGGATGATTACGAATGTAAGCTCTGATAATGAGTGCATGATAATTTGAATCATCCTCGACTATCACCTAATTTAAGAAGGAGATCAAAAGTTTAGTTTGAACTCTAGAATCGTATACATCAATCATGTTTCTCAAAGAATGCAACTCAACTAAAGGCCCCCTATATGTATCTAATGGGAGATGTGCATGATATGCATTGTGAATACCTGATGTATCCCTTATCTCTTGTTTAGAATGTTATAAAAAAGGATTTGAGAATATTTTCAAAGCTTTATCTTGTGTTTAATATGCCTGAGGAGGCTCGACTAAAGTTCCAAGGTCAGTAATGTTACCATCTATCAATTCCTATAGCTTGTGTGTCAAACTGATGCATCTATTTGTTATATGGAGTGGTACCTTGTGAAAATCACAAAATGCATGTTGATCATATTCTTGTGGAAGAGGATTTGTTAGATCAACATCTTGAATAAGAGGGGGAGATATGATATTACATTCTAATAGATATTGTAAAACTATAGCTAGAGGAATTGGTAGATTATAAAAATTTCATCGAGGAAGTGCTCATAAAACCACATGTTGAGGGGGGTCAGAAGCTGCATAAACTATAGGTTAATTCTGACTCTTTCTATCATTGACCTTGACTTTGTATGGGACTTTACTATTACTTTTGTTTATTATATTGGATATATTTATGTACTTGAATTTTCCCATTGAAATTAGTTTGAATTCCCTTTCCTTTAGTGTATGACATAATTCAGTGAAAGAAGAGAACCTTTTGGATATTATTGACACATGTAATTCTAGTAAAAAACTCTACTTCAATAAATTATTTAACTCTTGATCAGCCATGGGGCTTGTCATCTTAGCCAAAATAGTCTTATATCAAAGAACATAATCTTTGAAATACTCATTTGACCTTTATTTCTATTGTGAAACTTGGACATAGGAGGCCATATCACCAATGTTAATGCTAAAATGAGCTAGGAACATGTTAGCTAAAGGATTGAATGCATTGACTGACTGATTCAATAGACTATAAAACCAATTTAGGGTATAATCCTTTAGAATTCATGGAAATAACTTGGTTAATAGCTAGTTATATAGCACATAGTCTAAGTATGCTATGTGAAAATATCTTAATTATGTCTCTAGATTGCCCTTTCCATCATGTAGAGTAAGCTTGTGTTGGACAAAACCTTGAGGCAAGGGTGTAGAAGCAATATTATGTATGAATGATGTATGTAGTAGAGTGAAAAAATATAAAGCCTATGTACGTCTACACGCACCTTACTCAATATGTATCACCTTGGATAGAATAGATCTTATCTCTTGCACAAGGGATACCACATCAGGAGACAAAGATGTACTAATCGTAGAAAGTGGCATAAAGGAGTGTTAGGCTGCTATACGGGTTATTGAGACACAATTTGCCCCATAGTGTCATTTTCAACTGGATGCTCTAAAAGAATTAAAGACTCAACTTATTTAACCTTATTTATTTCTATGATACATTTTAAAATAGGAGTGTGATCTCAAGGCTGTTTCCTGAGTCTTTCTCGAAAATATTTTAGGATCAAATTTTTGTTGAGGATAACTTCATTATCAATAATTTGTGGAATTTAATCAAGATTATGATGTGTTAGATCACAAACATTAGTGTTTATATCATCTTTCTTATTCACATACTGTTGATCATCAAAATTATCCTCATAGAAATTAGTGTAATCTGGATGTGTACGATTTATAGTAGAAACTTGAGTTGGTTGTTTATCCATGGTGTATGGTTGGGTTGAAGGAATATAGGTGAATTAAAGAGGGTTGAAACTAAGTCTTGCACTTCATTTCAAAGGAAGAGATGAAAGGAGATTAGGTGGTATAATCAAAATAACTTGAATAATGGAAGAAAAGATTAAACAAATATAATCTAAACAAGGAACTGGAATAGGCATAAAAAGGATATGAAGCTCACAAATGTGTAAGGTGATACCTTAATAATCAAATAGGAGATAGTACATATAACTAGGGATTTAAATGAAATTGCTTTTAAAATTACCAAATAATTTTAAAAATTGATGCAAATTTTTTATTTAAATATATAAGTAAAATCAGAAAAATATAGGAAAAATATTAGGAAAATATCAAGACCTAATATGGGTAACTAGGGTTTGAAAGAGAATTATTTTAAAATTTATACAAAATTTTAAACTTTAATACTAATTTTTTACTTTATTATTCAGGTAAACAATCATAAAAAAATAGGAAAAATTAGTAGGAAATTTACCCTAGGGTTTTTATGCACAAATGAAGTAAGTCGGGTTCACAAAATGATTTAACAATTTTGGTAATAATGGTGTATTATTATAGAGTTAGTTAAAGGTATATAATAAGAAATTAGTAAATAAATATGCAATAATTAAGTTATTAATTTGTATAATTTGATTATAATTTAAATCTTAAAAAAATAGTAATAAGGGAGAGAAAATAATACTTAGCTAGAAACAAACTGAGATAGATATTGTAGG